>JAJKFI010000106.1:16822-63536 GCA_029204185.1 Lerista edwardsae | reverse complement strand
AGTCGTAAATCCACCATGCCCTGATTATTATTAGTTTTTTTTCCTGCCCAAAGGTGTCAAAATGAGTACAGTATATAATCAATAACTCGGGTGGTTCTCAGTGTGCAGGAAAATGGGTCATTTGTCTAGATGGGGAGGCAAGACCTTTAAGTGACCTACAGGGTGAAACGAGGAAGAAATAAATGTGTATTGTGTTGCCTGTCTCTGGCAAGCGGGTGTGTTGTGGTGATTAGCCTGGCAAGATGCAAATACTTCACATAAGCAAATGAATGTCATGGCTCTGATAAAGAAGTGCCCTGCCTGAAACTTGTCTCTGCTATACATTCATGAAGAGTGTAAAAAGAGGCCTGCTGGGTGAATTGGACCAGCGGTTTGTCCAAGGAACTGTTCTGTGATTCATTCCAAGCAGTACCAAGGATTCATTCTTCTGTGAATCCCAGGTGTGTTGCTTGTGTCCTTGGCTTCATCTTGTGGCTAATAGCAGTTGGTAAACCTATTCCCCATTTCTTTGACGAACTTCTACTAAGAAGGGCCAGATCAGGACCATCAAACCCCGCATCCAGTTTCCCATGGTGATTCCAGGAAGCAGGCCAGGAAGGCAGTCTGTGTGTGTGTGCCCCCCTTTTTTCCCTTGTGTGCCACTTGGCAACCAAAAATGGTACTCTTCATATTTGCAAAATGTTTGTAATTAATGTTTGCAGTTGCTGTGTGAAGGTGGTTACACTGAGATGCAAGTTCTGGTCGATCCGAAGGAGTTGCCTGGTGTCTGTGCCTGGGATGAGTTTCCCCTAGAGCAGTGATGGCGAACCTTTTGGGCTCAGTGTGTCAAAACTTAAGAAAATGCTGAACTTGACTTTGCTGGTGTGTCAACCCCCCTCCCAAACAAAAGAGAAACAATTATTTAGATCCATTTATTTAAACAAAAAATACAGTCCAATCATGTTTGATGTTACAATATGTATTAGATAAACATCAAATAATTACAAAAATGAAAAATGAATAAAACAAACTCAGTTTCTGTCAGGTATTGGTGATTGCTGGTGTCACCCCAAACGTTGTGGTGTACCACCTTTGACACGCGTGTCATAGGCTTGCCATCACTGCCCTAGAAGATGTGGTGGTGAGTGCTGCATTAGGCAGCTTTGAAAGGGAATTGGAAAGAAAAATATAATGGTTGATAATTGACGATTGGCCCTGATAGCGGTATGGAATCCTCCTCTGTAGTGGCAGTCTACCTGCAAATCCCAGTTGCTCAGTGCCAAGCAGGTATTAGCTACTGCCTTCATGCCTTGCTCGGAGTCATGACTACAGTTAGAGTGGCCATATGCTGTTTCTCAATTCAGAGAAAGTATGCATCTGAATTCCAGTTTCTGGAAAACAAAAGTGGAACAGGTTTATGTTGACCTGCTTGTGCTGCTTTTGAGCTTCCAGAGGCATCTAGTTGGCCACCAGTATGTCATTAGTCTGTGGCAGTGGTTCCCAAAGTGTATGCTGCAGGGCACCGCAGGGAACTCACAGAGGTACCACAGAATGTCCCTAATGGCATCTTCTTACTGGCTCTCCCGGGCTCTGCCTTTTTGTCTGGGTTGATCTGCCACGATTCTCGTGCATGGTGCCACTGCAATAGGGCATTGTGGAGGAAAGGCACAATGGTCATGGTATGTTTGGGAACTGCTGGCCTATGGAATTGATTGCCATGAGATGCAATTGTGGCTGCTGACTTGGATGGCCTTAAAAGACAAAACACATTTGTAGAGGATGGGTCTATCACTGGCTACTAGTCACAAGGGCTCTACGAGACCCACCAGGTAGAGACATTTCCAGGAAAGCAATGGCAGAAGAGAAACGCGCCTTTCCCTCCTGCTACTGGCCGCCCCCTTGGAGACATCCAGTGGGCCGCACTGGAAAAACGAATGCTTGATTGGATGAGTCTTGGGTCTGGTCCAGAAGAGCTTTTCTTATGTTCCTCAGACTCCTGCTGATACATGTGCATATTAAAGGTCATTGTGAATAAGAACTCCTGAAGAATGGCACCTCCATGTTTAGAGGCAGGGTCCCTCTGAGAATTGGATGCCAGGCCAAGGTCATATGACAGGAAGGTGGTTTCCCCACCCCTCTGCTTGTTGGCTTAACTTGAAGCCTCTGGTTGGTCACTGAATTAAAACGGGAGGCGGGCCTAATCAGGCAACTGTTCTTTCAATGTTGCAGATTGCTCAAGTGGAACCTCCTTATGCGAGAGCACTATATCTCTGACGGCTTGATCCTGGGAGAGGGGGCTCTTGCTTTCATACCCTGTTTGTGGTCCTCTAGCTATCCCTTCTGTAGGAGGTTGCCAGACTTGTGGGCCTCTGGTCTCCAGCAGAGTCTTCTAACAGTTTAATGGGTTGTCTGACTCCGTGTCCCTTGGATACTCAAGAGTTAATCCAAGAAGGGGCTCTTGGGTGGCTTAATGTGCTGTTACACTGTTGGTGCCCATCGACCCATAGCAGTGAAGCCTTGCTGCCTTCAGTGCAGGGGGTGCTGCAAGGGCTGCCGTAGGGGGCGGACACCAGGGAGCTGTCCACAGGTTTCAGCTGGCAACCAGCAGCCTCTTCTGCAGTTCTGAAGCTCACTTGCAACTCTCCTGTATTAAAACTATATGCCTCATTAATTTCCTGTATCCAGATCCAGCTTAAGGGTTTTTTTTTTGGGGGGGGGAGGGCTCTTTGAAACGGCCTTCTGTGGACCTCCTATTATAGGAACCTGCCTAAGTTGTGTGTGTGTGGGGGGGGGACACTTGGTGAATGAGATGTTTGTGTGTGGGGGGAGGTGATGCTGGAGCAATCAATCAATCAACAGGTACTTATATACCGCTTTTCAACACGAAGTTCACAAAGCGGTTTACAGGCAAATAGTAACAATAAAGTTAAATGGCTCCCTGTCCCAAAAGGGCTCACAATCTAAAAAAAGGCAGACCACCAGCAACAGCCACTAGAAAGACTGCACAGGGGTGAAGAGGGACAGTTACTCTCCCCCTGCTAAATATAAGAGGAACACCACTGGAAAAGTGCCTCTTGTCCAGTTAGCAGGGCCACTCTTGGCCAAGGAGTTTGCTCAGTCACCACTGCAAGAAAGTCAGACAGGGGTGAACCTAGAGGCCCTGTGCGGTGTCACGTGACGTTGTGATGTCATTTCCGGGTTATCCCAGAATAGAAGGAGGCACTGATGGCAATCACTTCGCAATCTGGTTGCTACCCCCGCTCTTTTCTGTGCAGTGGCGCCCCCTTTAAGGGGCACTCAGGGCAGATGTCCCTACCTGTCACACCCTAGATATGACAGTGGCCACCAATGTAGTCTTGGGACCTGGCAGTGGGTCCCCACAGTGGCCTGGAGCCCTTGCAAAATGCCCAACACTGCTGATCCCTCAGCACTGTATCACTTTTGGGAAGGAAATGTACTCTGCACATGCTCTGTTGGGTGGGATGAGTGCATATGTACAGTCTTCTGCACATGGAAAAAACCACAAATGGATTTCCATGGTGCATACAGACAGTGAAATAGAGATGGGTGGGATCCAAATGGGTGGGATGCCATTATGTATGATTATACCAGCAATGCGCATGGCATTTTTGAGCAGCTGTTTTCAAACATTGAAGGCGAGGCTGGGAAGCTTGTGCAGGCTCTGAGAGCTGCCGGTGTAGCAATTCGAGGAGACCCCAGAGGAGCAGAAGGACTTCCAGGTGGATGAGATGTCTTGCACAGACGCGAAACTGGCCCAGGAAATGTTTCACTAGTTGATCCTCCCTCTCATGAGTTCAGGGTGGTCCAAGTGACCTGAATTGCTCCAGTGGAACAGCTGCAATGGCCAGATCGACAGCTGGGAGCCAGGGCTGCAGCAGGCTTGTCATCTGAAGGGCAGTCTCCACCACCGGCAGCTGCAAAATCAGCCACCAGGCCTTGCCTCCTGGCCCACCGTTGATTGAAATGGGTTGGTGGGAACCCAAAACAGGGTCACCTTTGTAGTGGTGCTGCCGCCTCTCATAAGCTCTGCCCATCAGGTGACCTACCAGGCTGCTTTAAAGCAGGTGATAAAGACTGGCATGCATGAAACCTGAAATGTTTTAAAAGGAATACGTGATTCCATGTAACCAGCTAGAGCAGCTGTTTTCAACCTTTTTATCTCGCGGCACATGGACAAGCGCACTAACACTTTCAGAGCACGTCATTAGGTTTTTGACAATTGACAAGGCACACCGTACTATGGGGGGGGAACACTCACACCTCTGATGGCCCTGCTAATAAATAACCATCCCCCAAACTCCCGTGGCACACCTTCGGGACCATTTGCAGCTCACCAATGTGCTGCGGCTCGCCAGTTGGAAATTGTTGGGTTAGATGAATTGTCTAAACTAGAGTATCTCAAATTGTGGGTCGGGATCCGCTTGGTAAGTCGTGAACTGACGTCAGGTGGGAGCAGCTGTCTTGGAAGCTGCAGACCTTACTCTTGCTGTATTCCTTTTAACACTGTTGTGAGTGTTAACAGTTTGCATTTTCAAGTGAGTGTTTTTCTTAATTTCGTTTTTACATCATATTTTGTCCTCCTCTTGCTTTCTGTCAGAGATGCTTCCTGGTTGTGCAATTGCTGCGGTCCAAGAATACCATTTGCATGCCGGCACTTCCCACTTGATTATGTCACTTCCAGCCATCACATCACTTCTTGGTTAACGACATCACTTCTGTTGGGTCCTGACATGAGTGCTGTTCTAAAACATTTGAGAACCTCTGGTCTAAAGCCTTAATTTGATTAGTGAGGAGAGATCATCTTAATGGATAGGGCTGAAGATTTCCACCCAAAACTTTTTTGTAGCATAGCAGCTTAGAGACTGAGCTATAAATTGGGAAATCCTCAGTTTCTAGGAAGTTGCTTAAGACTGTGACCATCTAGCTCAGGATTGTTGACGCTGGATGGCAGCAACTCGCCTGGGTTTTGAAGGCTCTTGAACTGGGGTCCTTCTGCTCTTCCACAGCCCCACCCTATCAAATATATCAGCAGTGAATTTGCTCAGTGGCCTTTGATAAGCCCTCTTCTCTTGGTCACAACACCTCTTGTTTTAGAAATGACTTCCAGGGTCTTTAGTGGTTCCCCCTCCATCTCCATAGGAAGGGTGGTCAGTGGGAGAGGTTTCTGAAGTTCCCTGGCAGAATTGAGCCAGGAGTGTGATGCCGCTGCAAAGTAGGCAAACACAATTTTAGCCTTTAGTAGTAGAACCGTGGCTTCCAAGTTGCAAGAAGCAGTGGTTCTGCTTTACTTGGCATTGGTCAGGCCTCACATGGAGTACTGTGCCCAGTTCTGGGCACCTCACTAGGAAAAATGCAGCCAAACTGGAGTAGGTCCAGAGAGGGCTAGAGGACAAGTCCTATGAGAAAAGGTTGAGGGAACATGGTATGTTTAGCTTGGAGAAGAGAAGGCTGAGATGGGACATGAGAGCGCTCTTCAAATACCCAGTCATATGGAAGAGGTGTAATTTGTCCTCAACTGTCCCTGAGATTAGAGCTAGATTCAGTGGGTACAAACTAAACTGCAAGAGGGGAGACTCTGGTTGAATATCAGGAGAAATTCCTGATTGTAAGGACAGTTTGGCAGTAGAATAGATTGCCAAGGGAGGTGATAGATTCTCCCACGCTGGAGATCTTCAAGCAGAGGCTTGAAGAGATCTTCAAGCAGAGGCTCCTAGATCTCTAGGAGGATTCTGTGCTACAGGCAGGGGGGCTGGACTAGATGACCTTGTGGGTCCCTTGCAAGTCTCTGATTCTACGACTTGACTGGTATGGCTTGTGTGGTTTCTTTTGGAAAAGATCTCATTTCTTGAGTGGTTGCTGGATTCCTTCCCAACAGAGGCTCCTAATGTCGCAGTGCAGCTTTTCCTGGCCTTTTCATCGCGAGGCTGAAGCATTGTGGCTTTTCTTCTGCTCACCCTTTCTTGCAGTGGATCCTGCCAAGACAGTAGGGGCAGCCACTTGAAACGGTGCCCTGAGGAGGGGTGAAGCTGAGCGCCTGCTTTCATGGCTAAAGGCTCTGGGTTCAAATCCCGGCACAATTTCCAGGCACAGCTGGGAAGGACCCCTCTGCTCATGCCCAACCCAGGCATGCCTAGGCTCCCACCATACCTATTTATCAGGGGTGGAGCCTGTTCTCTGGCTCTTACCCCTTTGGTTGCCTTCCTGCTTCTTCTTCAGCTAAAGAATGCTGGATGTTCCATTGCAGAGGCTAGAGGAAGATTCCAGGCTATCAAGAGAAATGCCTCCTGGGCCATGAGCTCCCATTGCTGACTCGGGGCGCAATCCTGAGGGCACCCTTGGGGCATCGCTAGCAGCAGCGCCACTCGTGCGCCAGCCAAACTTGGCTGATGGGCGGGCTGGGAGGCGGGCCGACGTGGGGAGGTGGGGTGGAGTCAGGACCTCAGGCCACACGGCTCTGATTTGGCGCAGATAGCAGGCACAGATCTGAACCCATATGGGAGGCTGGCGCCTCCTCTGGGCGGCTCCTGAGCACTTCAAAGTGGCACTGGACACAATGCAGGCCCGCCAGCCTCACTGTTCTAGCGCAGCTTAGAATTGCGCTCTCAGTCTGATCTTCCTGGACTCGGATGTAACCAGTGATGTCATGTGGCCAGGATGCTCCGGAACGCCGTCCTGGTTGTTCCATGTAAGGGCTGGCCCCACCCACTGCAGTCCTCGCTGCCGCGCGCCCCTGCAATATTGGAATGGGGCTGGCAGCGACGAGATGCCGCGCGCTGTTTCGCCCGCCCTCCCTCCCCTGCGCTCGGTTCGCTCCAAAATGGAGCTATTCCGGACACAGGGAGGCGTGGCCGGGCTCCGCACGGGGGCAGGGAACTGCCAATCAACCGTGCATCCCGGTGGCTACTTCCTGTGTTCCGGATGTTAGCGCAGGTAGATCCCACCACTGGATGTAACCAATGGTGGTCAGCCTGTCCCTAAAACCCTCTTCTGGCCTGGTGCTTTTTTTCCATTTGGAAATCATATCTGACTTGATCAGCTGCCTTTAGACCGGTTATCCTGAAGTTGGGCTCTGAAGCGGCTCTGAGCTCAATTAGTTGTGGGGATTGGGCTGCTGACAAATTGTTTCTCCAACTGACCTGCTTCTGCTGACAGTTCCCTTGTCCTTTCGCTCGCACTCTGGGGAAAAATAGAGTTTGTGCTCTCCAATTAGCATTGGAATGGATTCAGTTATTCTGTAGAGGTGACGACTTGTAGACCAGCAGCTGCTTCTAGAAAGATCTTGTGTTCTGCCACCGGCAATAAAGGCTCCTGCTTTCATTTGCAACCTGGGAATCTGATAACCTGTCCTGTCATGTAAGATGGAAATGGCACTGCACACATTATTTTTAAATTCTCTCCTTAAAATAAATAGTACAAAGTTGGGCAGGGGTTACTATACATCAGCTATTTTCAACCAGTGTGCCATGGCACAGCGGTGTGCCACGAATGATCCGCAGGTGTGCCACATGAATTTTGGGGAGGATCATTTATTAGTAGGGCCATTGGAGGATGCGAGCCCCCACCACTGGCAGCACAGTGTGCCTTGTCAATTGTCAAAAAAACTGATGGTGTGCCTCGGCAGTGTGCTGTAAGATGAAAAAGGTTGGAAATAGCTGATGTGTGTCTTAGTTGGTGGCCAGGGCTGGTCCATCTAAGAGGTCACCTGAGATGGTTACTTAAGGTGGTGGATCTGTAAGCAGTGCCTGCCTCTGGGACAGGGCCTGATGATGTTCATGATTGGGGGGAAGGGCACCTGCTATCAGGGTTGGGCCAGTGATAAAGGGTTGTGGTTCAGAGTGGCCTGAAATTAACTTTTGCTTCCTAAAAAAACCCAGAGGCAGTTTGGGGCAAACTGGCAACCCTAACTGGTCGATCTGTGTCTATAATTTTTGGGTCATTGTCAGATAGGAAACAGGTTGAACTAATACACTGTACAGCAGTATTTCCCAAACTTTTTAGCGCTGGGACCCACTCTTAAAAAGGACAATCTATCAGGACCCACTAAACAAAAAAGAGATCTAGAAAGGAGTAATATTTTATTAATAACAATACGTTAATTAATAATGGGGCCCTATGCTCCCAAAGCTACTAAAGATGTTGCATGTAGTGTGTGTGTGTGTGTGTGTGTGTGTGTGTGTGTGTGTGTGAGAGAGAGAGAGAGAGAGAGAGAGAACATTTGCTAGACCAGGCATGTCAAATCCATTTCATACAGCGGGGCTGAATAGCATTGATGATGCCTGCAGAGGGCCAGAAGTGATGTCATTAAGCAAGAACTCATCTGCTGAATTACAGAAGAGAAGATATGCAAATCTTGAGCATATTTTCAAGATATGGGAGAGTCCAATTATCATGCAGGCTGCCCTTTTGCAGTGACACCTCAGTACAGCTCAGCAGCTGATGGTGGTGCTGGGAGAGCCCAAGAGCCGGAAAAAGAGTTTCGGCCGTGGGAGGGGGGTTTGACACTGCTTGCCCATGTTTGACACCCTATGCGAGACTCTTCCTAGATAAGAATGGAGTTCAAGAACTGTTCCCCCAAACTCTTACTGTCATTCCAGGATATCCAGAAGGCTGAACTGGAGGTCAGTATATGCTGTTAGGGACTTCAAGGCCAGACAAAAGTCTGAAACTGGGTTCACATCTATAGGATGCCAATTACTGGAGAAAATGGGAAAATGTTACTTCTTGATTTAGGGATATGAAGATTATGTCATGCCACAGGTTAACATTCCAGCCAACAATTTTCTTCTGTAAACTGGACAAGGGTGCTTGTGAAGTTTTTTTTTTACGTTTCAAAAAACTGTGGCGATCCACCCAACATTGGCTTGAGACCCACTGGTGTGTCCTGACCCACAGTTTGGGAACCACTTCTGTACAGTATTGCTCAGTGATTTTTCTAAAGTCAAGTTGCACGTGGCTGAGATGAGCAGGAAATGCTGAAAGGAGGGGCCAATTTGATCTGGGCCGGTTAATTCTTTCTGCAATCTCAAGTGATTTTACAGCTGATAAAGCTGGAGAAACCACTTTCTCAATGGGAGAGACGGGAAGGCAATTTGCAGATTAAAATCAGGTGGGGAAAGGAGGGAGAATCTTGTGGGCTAAGAGCCAGATGTGTGTTGTCAAAGATAAATAAGGCAGAGCTGAGCCCTTGGCCAGCCAGGTTGGGAGTACAAGGCAGAAAAAACCCATAATTGGTTGCTGAAAATGGATTTGAGTTCTGGTGGGCAGAGACTGAGTTGTCTCATCCAATGAACCTAATATGTCTACACCTAAACGAGAGCTGCAATGACCTTTGTGAAGGGCATGCATAATTATGCCTGAAGAAAGGGGAATGGATTGTGACCTCTATGAAAAAGAAATTAAACCCATCCTTGCCCTTCTATCTAAGAGGTAATTTCTATAAGCAGAACGCTGCTGAATCAGGCCAAAAGTTCATCATCAATCCAGCATCCTGCTTTCCTTGGTGACCAGCCAGATGATTCTGGGAAGACCAGAAGTGAGCCTGGTACGTAAGTACCCATCCCCCTGCTGTAACCAACATTTGGAGGTATATTGTCTCTGAAGCCGGAGTTTCACATTCTTATTGTCCGTAATAGTAGTTGGTAGACCTTCCCTGCTCCTTGTCGATTGTCTCTAGTTCCTTCTGAAAGCTGCTGAAGCCAATTGCCACTGCCATATCTTGTGGCAATGAGTTCCACAAGTGTGTTGTAGTATTTATCCTGGATCTCCTGCTAATTGGTTTTACTGATAATGTTCACCTGAACATGCTAGTTTTCTGTGGGAAGGGAATTAGTTTGCTATGAGCAGAGTTTCAGCTGTGGGAGCTTTCACCTGTAGCCCGATGTGGTTCAGCTCTGACACAGGCCCTCCTTTTTGAGAACTAGACTTAAGAACACTGAGAACTAGGCGAGCTGGTGGGGATTTCATCCTGGATTCCTGTGCCAAGACTGCCAGTCAGTTTTTTATTTTTTTACTATACTCTTGCTGCTGTTAACATCTGCATGAAAGGCTGAAATTTAACAGGTGAGGTTATGCCAGATGTGTGAGCGTAAGCACTAGGAAATACTTCCCTTGTTGGATTCTGCCTTTTGGTCCCCTGTTAATGACACTGGAGCATCAAAAGCAGTGATGTCATTCAGGGGGAACAGACCAGAACGGACGTTCCGGATCCTAACAGGCTCCGTGGCTGGTTCCGGGTTCCCGACAAGTGCCAATCAAAAGTGAGTTCCTGTTCCTAAATCATTTGAATGACACCACTGATCAAAAGCTACAAGGCGCATTAAGCTCACTGCTCTAGCCACTGCACTCCACTGCCTCAAGGATGCACCTGAAAAGCATACTTCATCTAGGCAACTTCAAAAAGGGCGTGGGAGCAGCTATACAACAACAAAGACAATCAGTGTCTCTCTTCTCTGAATGAGTAAGGCAAATTCTGACTCCCTGAGCGTTTCGCCTCCTTCTTGCGTAGTTCTTGTTGGTCTCTCCCTTGGCAGAATGAGGTCTCCTTTGAAACCAAAGAAGTCAGCACTTTGATCAGTAGAGAATCTTGTCCAGGGAGGGAGGAAAGCAAACTGGGCTCTGTTCCATCAGTAAAGAAGCCCAAATCCCAGGTCAGGTAACTGACACAGCACTGCCTAGTCCTACAGGAAATGCCCTGTTGTGTCATGTTATCAGGTGGGGGGTGGAAATCACACCCCATGGGACCATCTCAGCCAGCAGCAACCAGCCAGATGTTCCTGAGAAGTCCACCAACATAGTTCAAAGAGGCCTGACCTCCCTTGTTGTGTGCCTTTCTCAGCTCTGGTACTCGGAGGTATACTGCCTCTGTATAAGGAGGCTCTGTTCCAGACAGTCCTGGATGGTAATGAGCATAAAAATGATAGCCCTGTTAGTCGGATGCTTCTGAGAACCCTCCAAGCAGAGCATGAATGAAAGAAGCACCTCTGTCTTGCCATTGTTTTGCCTAGCAACCGGCACTCAGGGAGTCTGCTCTGGACATGGAAGCCTTGTCTCACCGTCATGGCTAATTGCCATTGATGGACTTCTCCATGTATTTGTGTCAACCCCTGTTAGACTCTGTTAACTCCCAAGCTCTTGGCCATTGTCGCATCTTCCGGCAGCAAATTCCATGCTTTGTTGCCTGTTTCATGAAGGAGGATTTTTCTTTGTTTTGAATCTTCTACTTGTTAGTGCATAAGTGTGTGTGGCAGCAGTTCCAATTCCATTAAAATTCCAATTTAATTAAAAAAGGGGTTGAGAATAAAACAGCCAATATTATCATGCCATTGTACAAATCGATGGCAAGGCCACATCTGGAATATTGCATACAGTTCTGGTCACCGCACCTCAAAAAGGACATAGTGGAGCTGGAAAAGGTGCAGAAGAGAGCGACAGAAATGATTACGGGGCTGGGGCACCTCCCTTTTGAAGAAAGACTGCAGCGTTTGGGGCTCTTCAGCCTAGAAAAAAGGCGCCTGAGGGGGGACACGATAGACATACAAAATTATGCATGGAAGGAATTGAGGTATGTTCTTTTCCCTCTCTCAAAACACCAGAACCAGGGGACATCCGCTAAAACTGAGGGTTGGGAGAGTTAAAACAGATAAAAGGAAATACTTTTTTACCCTGTGGGTAGTTAATCTGTGCAACTTTTTGCCACAGGAGGTAGTGATGACAACATCTGGCCTAGATGCCTTTAAGAGGGGATTGGACAGATTTCATCCATCGTGGGTGATAGGCAATGATGGATTGTGCAACCTCCTTACATTAGTAGTAGGCTATTTCAGAGTACTGGGTGCAAGAGAGTGGCAACAGGATGCAAGCATCTTGTCTCGTGCCTCCCTGGGGCACCTGGTGGGCTGCTGTGAGATACAGGAAGCTGGACTAGATGGGCCTTTGGCCTGATCCAGCAGGGCTCTTCTTATGTTCTTAAGACTAACTTCTCTTTAAAAGTGTTAATCATCTGTTAATATTTGATAGCGATATCTGAGATAGAAATAGAAATTTGTCATTGTACACGTGTACACATGTACAACGAAATTAGGTGCTTTTGCATGGTAAAAACAACACAGTACACTACAACAGAAACAAAAGCATCACATACAATCCCACTTTGCTTAAAACTACTCTACTTGCGCTCACAGATCCAGACTCCATGTCTGGAAGATCCAGCTTCAAATCCCCACTCAGCCACAAAACTTCCTGGGTGACTTTGGCCCAGATACTCTCAGCTTTGCCTACCCCACAGGGTTGTTGTGAGGACACAAAGAGGGGAGGAACTTCGTATACCACCCTGAACTCCTTGAAGGAAGGGCAGAGTGAACATGTGAAAAATAAATACTGTCTAGCACAAACACCAGAGATGTTGGAGTGTGCATGGTTTTTCAGGATGCTGTTCTTTTGCTTAGATAGCATTGGAATTGCTTCATTTTGCACAAGATTTGGGCCAGAGTTGCACCTCTGTTTTCATTTTGGTGCACCCATGCCACTTGTTGAGAGCATTCTTTCTCCAAGGTTCAGAAGCCCACATTCCTCTCCAGCGTGTCTGTGCAAATGTTTTTGTAGCCTGAAGGCCATCTGCAGTTACTTTGCCATCGTTTTTTGCTTTCCCACTTCCTGTTTAAAAAAAAAAAAAGAGGAGGGGTTGGAGAACTCAGTCCGCCACTTTTGCAGGCAGCTGAATGGATAAATGTCGTGACTTGCGTGGCTACTTGCATGCTGGAAAGCATGGCTGATTGTGCACCAGAGAAGGGGAGCGGCTGAGGGGACTAAGTTCTTTCAGGGGCTCTGGAGACACCAAGCATTGTGTGAACCTTTGTTAGGTAAGCTGGCATCCCAGTAGTGTCTATACTGAGTGTTGAGCTGATGCTGTGAAGGGGGGGGGGTAACCTTGGCTACTGCTTCTCCTCCTTCCTGGAGCCGTCCAGATGTGTTCCATTGGCAAGTCCTCCTGGACTGCTGGCATTTCTTTGCTGTCTGTGAAGTTGCGCCAGCTCTGAAGCCGAGGCACTCACTCAGATGGCTTCTCTTTGGTGGGGACGAAACCCTTGCTTTCCTCAAGAGCTGGGCCGAGAGTTAGACAGGACCCAGTGAGGCTGCATTTTGTCAATGGAGTGACCAGATGTGGGCTAAACGAGAGCTAGTTGTGTCTTGGGTTGGATGTGTATCTAGGGGTGTGTGTGTGTGTGTGTGTGTGTGACCACAGGAGTGTCTTACATGTATGTTCCTCTTTTTAAAAGCATAGCATCTTGTACTTCAAAAGTGGTCCATGTGGACTTGGGGTTGCCGGCTAGCCAAAAATGGCCTGCCTCCTGCAATGTTTACCACAAATAGACTGAGGGCAAAGGTTAGCCATTTGGGGCAGCTGCTCCTCCTCCTTCCCAGTTCCAGATTTTCCCCTTTTTCAGAGGTATGCGTCTTGTGACATCACCGAACCCCCCTTTTAGGAATTACAGGGTTTTAAAAAAATGAATTGGGTCTGGCAACTGACTATAATATGTGAAGAAGGCAAGATCAACTGGATTTGAGGGTACCCTCCAGTGTGCCTCCCCCTTGAAGGTTTGTGGGGGGGACAACTTACCAGTGGTGTGTGTTTGTTTTTTGTCCCTTTTGGCTAGTTCTGCCTGGCGGCTGGCATTTTTCCTTCCACAACGAGGCAATGTAAGCTCTCCGGTTCCCAGAATGATGCTGCAGTGGGGGTGGGGAACAGCGGCCTGGCTGCCTTCTGCAGAGTTAATAAACTCAGCAAGACTTTCTAGCCCTCGTAACAGTAGGAATGGCGGCAGCCGCGACAGGAAGTCATTAAGGCGTGAGTCAAGGCTGAATTAGTGCGAGGGAGACCTCCTGGCAG
The DNA here is from genome assembly GCA_029204185.1 of Lerista edwardsae. Lineage (NCBI taxonomy): Eukaryota > Metazoa > Chordata > Lepidosauria > Squamata > Scincidae > Lerista > Lerista edwardsae. Next base: position 49,651 of record JAJKFI010000106.1, on the reverse strand, counting down.
GACTCCCAGCAGCTGACGTCAGGCGGGTGGGCAATTGAGGCCTGCGGAAAAGCCCAGAGAGTTCCAAGATGGTTGCTTGAACCGCGGAACCTCTGTATGCAGAGCCCCACTGCACCGTGGCTTGGCCCAGCAGTTTGCCTTTTTTCTTTCAGAGCCGCTCTGGCCTCTTTCCCCTGAAATCTTCACTTGGGTGTCCTTTTTCTCTCCAGCTCTCCGAAGATGGATGATGGGCTCCCTCCCTCAGATGTCTGACGCCGTGACACCAAGCCATTGATTGGAGGCTGACCTTCATCCTGTCCCTTCAGCCCTGCCAGATCTGGGCACCATGCTGAAGCCCAGTGGACTTAAAATCCCCGGCAGGGCTGGGAAGCACTCTAGCCCGGTTGGGCGGCCCAGCGGGACGGCGACTGCTGCAGCCACGACTGCTGCTACCACGAAGGAAGGTAAGCCCGTGGGGTCTGGTTGGAGCTGGCTTGAAAGCTTCCTCAGCACTGGAAAAGAATTCCAGCGCTCGCAGCAAGAAAAGCTGAACTTATAAGGGTTAAAACTTGAGCAGAACAGTGGGTGAATCAGGGCATTGTGGCTTTGCCTTCCTGTATATACAAGGCGCCCTTGGAACCAGGGAATGTGTTCGACTGCTGCTAAAATTTGCTGAATGTATGGTGCCGTCTTGGACTGGGTCAGCCCCTTGGTCCACTGAGTTTGGCATGGTCTACACCAGCGGTCTCCAAACTGCACAATGAAAAGGCAGTTCCCTGCATGAATGGAGCTTACTATTCCACTGGGGAGCCTCTCCACGTTGCCTCTGATTGCCCCCAAAGATGTCACCCACCATTTGCGCTGACCCAGAAATCCAGGCACGAAGCCTGATGGGGCAACACAATGTGGAAGTGGCTGGCTGGCAACATGTTTGGCGGCAATGCGGGGAGGCTCCCCTGTGGAACAGTAAGCGCCATTCACACAGGGGAGGGATTTTACCAGATACCATATCTGGTCCGCAGGCTGGAGGTGCCTCATCTGCACACCAGTGATTTTCATGTTTTTCTTCTCCCAGCACACTGATCTCTATGGTCTTCACTATGCTCTTTGCCTCTTGTGATGACGCTTCCAGCTTCTGGAACGTTCTTCCTGGTTCTGCGGCTCTGTTTCTAGGGCAACTGTGTGTAGTAATAAATTGTCTGTCCCTCTTCCTCTGCTGGGGGCAGACAATTCGGTACTACAGATATAGTAGTTGCCCTGCAAACAGAGCCACAGAACCTGGATGAGTTTTTCCAGTGATTCTTTTCATTGACGGCAGGTCCAGAGAGACCTTGAAGGCTCTGAGAGCACCTGAATGGTCTCCTTCGGCGGTGGCTGAGAAAATAAACCCAAGTGTATTCAGCTGCTCTTGCCGTCTTTCCTTCCTTGCCCTCCAGCAGTGGGTTTCCTTTGAGGCTCCTGTGTTGCCTTGACCCAGCTTGTGATTAATCTGTGGAACTCCATGCCACAGGATGTGGTAATGGCACCTGACCTAAATGCCACTAAAGGGGGCCAACAGGACACTCTTGTCTTGCTATCCAAAGCACCCCAGAGTGGCAGTGGGTGGGTGTGCGCATGAGAAAGCATCACGGGGTCCTGGCAGAAATGAACCCCCAGAATCTGAGGCTGGCTTAGTGGGGCTGACTCAACCTTGTAGCTCCTTGTGTGTTGGTATGAGCAGTGGTCCCTCCCCTGGCCCTGATGATGACAGAGCAGCTAAAGATTTGATTGGCGCTTGCAAACTAATGCTTGAAATTCAAATCTCCCTGCCTTCTTCCCTTCCCAGACCAGTATGGAAAATCTCCCCCCACCCAACCCGGCATCTGGTTTTTATAGAATAATCCTTCTGCCGAATCCAAACCTGTCCCTGTTTTCTTCCTTGTTTATATCCTGGAATGTTCAAATAAGAAAAAAAGGTTTCTTTTTTCTTTTTAAGAAACTCCCCCCCACCCCCTTTAAAATAGCAGCAGACACTTGGTACAATGAAACCCATTGATCCCCAGGGTGTGAAATGAACCTTGCACAATTGGCTCTTTTATTGCTTTTAACGTACAGTAGCTCTTTACAGTTTCTGGTCAAATATTTAAAAAGGGGGGAAAGAGAGGGAGAGAGAGAGAGCATCTTTTGTTTGGCTGCTTACGGTTCATGTCAGTGGATGCCAGCCAGCTGCTGAGTCCACTCGGAGGTCTGTTGTATCCCCCCTGATTCATCAGCAAATTCAACTGTTTTTGCAAACTCTTTCAAAAAAAAAAATATTTGTGCGATAAATTCCCAGTCGCTTCTCGAAGGAATGCAGGATCGGTTTATTCCATCAAGTTTTTTTCTTAAGCTGGATGTGAGCAAATAACCTTTTGTCATGATGCTCTGAGTGACTGATCTCTTGAAAGGTTATTTAAAACCTTTATATCCTGGCTCCCCCTTCCAGTATGCATTCCTAATCACATTTTTTTTGGGGGGGGGGGGTATTTGAACGGCCCTCACAAATGATTGAGATTGGTGTTTCTCAAACTATGGGTCAGGACCCATTTGGTGGGTTGTGAGTGACCCAATTCCAGGTGGGTCCCACAGAGCCTTCAATGAAAACGGGGGTTATAGAAAGATCAGATAACTACCTCAAGCCTTGAGGCTATTCAAAAATCTGATAGCCGCTAAATGCCCTGCAAACAGCTGAGCTCCTGCAGTTTGCAAGCTTGTGTAAATATAGGAAGGTAAATGTTTGAGTGTCTTTTTTCTTATGTGTTTCCCCGCCCCCAAGTCCATCAGTGACAGGTAGTGGGGGCATAACAAATCCCCTTGAGGCTATTCATTAGGGCTGCCTCAAGAAATGGATCAAGCTTTTTTGCAAATAAATAAAATATTACTTATAAATAAAGTGTTTCTTTGTAGAGCACCTTTTTAAAAAAGGCCTGGAGGCTTCCGAAATGCTCTTCTGGTTTTTGCTGAGAACCAGGAAGTGCTTTTCTGAGGACGGGGGGGGGGGAGGGTTTGTCAAAGTTTTGTTTCCCTGAGTGCCAGATGGCTTGGTTATGCCACTGGCAATACTACCCAGAAGGGCCAGTCGAGAAAGTGCACGAATCTCTTGTCTTCTCTTTTTCTTCCCATAGCACAGAGATTTCTGATCTCAGTCAACTTCTTGTGATTCTGAGCAGCCCCTGCTGGAAATGTTATCAAGGCATCCCCCAGAGCTCAAAATTAAACAGGGTCTAGAAAATGGGGTGGGGGGTTAGGGAACCGCCTGTGCCAGCTGCCCAGCTCCGATTTGAAATCGATGTGCTCTGGAGGGGGCTGTGCTCCTACCCCTCTCTGCTCTCCAGCTGACGGTGCTGCTGCATTAGTTTCGGCATGAAACTGAGCCAGGAGGCAGATCTTGCAGGCGCACTAATGGATGGGGCTGTCTCTCAGGCCTCGCAAACATGTATTTTATTCTTCATGGTGAGCAGCTGGGCTTTCAGGCCAATGGATTTCCCTCCTCCTGGATCTCCGCCTCTCTTATTTTGTTGCCTGTATGGCTTTGCTCCAGTGCGGTAGGTGTGGGTTCTGCCTCTCTTAGCTCTGGTTCTCCTAGTCGCACACTTGCCCTGCTGGCTTTGTGTACGCTGTGGCCAAGCTCTCCCATGGCTAGATCTGCATGGTGGTGCTTGTGGCTTGCATAATCTGGCTCCAGTATTGTAGCCCATCCTATCAAGCGCCCTCTGCGAGTTTGGTTGTGAGTTTGAGACTTCCGTTTTGGGCCTTTTTAATGCATCCAGGAGGTCTTCTGGGGTTCAGGGAGGCCATGTGCAACCTCCTTGGGTCTCAGAACACCTCCCGGGTGCCATCAGAAGGCTCTTCCGGTCATGTCTGGGTGGTACAGTGAGGCCCTCCTGACATGGGTCTGAACCTGCATTGGGTCAAATCCCTGATCCCACAGATAAAGAGGGCACACCATATCTACCATAGATCTTTGATTCCTCCTGCACATTTTGTCGGCAGTTCTTGTTCTTGGAGAAACGCTTGACCAAAAGCGGGCAACGTATCTCCATTCCCCCCTTGCTCTGAGAAAAGTCAGATTTTGTTTAAAACCGTCTTCTGTCTTTTTTCCTCAACCGAGGCATCTTTTTTCACCGTCTCCCATATAACCATGGTAACAGCTCTGTAGCCGTTCTGCGCCTTCTGACAGCTGGCATGCTTGGCACCACCATTTCGCAGACCTAACGGGATTAAAGGGTAGATCCTGCAGCCTGTGGGAAAGTCGGGGCAGACAGACAGCAGGGCTGTGTTCAGGCTGTTGAGGGGGGGGGAGTGTTTTTGATTTTCTGCTTTCTTTGGACGGAGGAGTTTTTTTTCTTCTGGCAGTTGTCTGCAGGCCAGATTCCAGCCACAGGCTGCTAGTTGCAAACCAGCACCTTTAAAAGGTCAGTCATGCTTTGACTGAAAGGAGGAGAAAGAGAATTAGAGGTGCATGGCCACCAAATGGAGCAGAACACCTTTTAGCTTTTCATCTGAGGCACAGCCGTCGGCGCTTTAGCCAGGGTGCTTTTCTGGAGGCAGGAAGAAAGGTGTCAGGTTCACTTAAACTTATTTCCAGAGCCAGAGGAAATGGCAGGTGCACAGTGTTGGTGAGGCAGAACCGAACAGTGTTGGCAGAGGTGCACATGTGCAGTTGCTTCTGTTACATGTCAGTGCTTTTCCCCCCCATGTACAGAGTTTGTCTTTGTGCATCCTGGGACTCCCTGGGTGAGCACAAATGTTTGGCACAGAATTAAACGTCTGCAATGGGGATGCCAGTCAGGCTGGATGCAACCGAAGAGATTGCCTCCGAAGAGGAGGCAGGAGCTGGTGATGTTGCAAGACTGCCAAATACCTGGTTGTCTTATGTGCTCCCTGAGGCATCTGGTGGGCCACTGTGAGGGCTCAATTCACGAGACGCCCTTGGGCCGACACTGCACTTGTGTGTTGGCCCAGCATCGCTAGGGCAGATGCAGGGGTGACAACCAGCACCACTTTGTAGGTTCTAGTGCTGTTGGGCCAATGCTAGCAGCAGTGTTGGCCCGAGGGCGCCAGGCCAAAGTGCTGCTGCACTGCCTGTGTGCCAGCTGAATTTGTGGGCTAGCCGATAGGCCGCATCCAAGCCTCTGTCCCCAAGCCGCATGGCCTTGATTTGGGCTGCTTGGCTTCCTCAGCTTTGCACCTGCAATACAAGCAGGCACAGATCCAAGGAACCCATAGGGGAGGCCTGATCCAGCAAGGCTTTTCTTATGTTAACTTTTGAAAAATGGGCAGGGAGGGGAGGGAATCTGGTACCAGGGTGGGGCCTGCCAGCAAAGAGGTGAACCCAGAGGGATGGTTTTGAACTCCCTCCTCAGAACTGTGATCAGAGTGGAAGACATTCAATGGGTGATCCAGTCGCTATAATTCAGAGCGGTCAACCTTACTGAAAAAGGCATTCTAAAATAGGTTCTTGTTTCCTACAGGGTCCCCATCGCACAAACAGGGTTCCGCTTCTACAGCGACAACTGAGAAGCCACAGGGGTCAAAGGTCGCCGAGGTGGGAGACGACTTCCTGGGCGACTTTGTGGTGGGCGAACGTGTCTGGGTGAACGGAGTGAAGCCTGGCGTGATCCAGTATCTCGGAGAGACCCAGTTTGCACCTGGACAGTGGGCAGGGGTTGTTCTGGATGACCCAGTGGGGAAGAATGATGGCTCTGTGGGGGGAGTGCGCTACTTTGAGTGCCAAACACTGCAAGGGATTTTCACGCGGCCTTCCAAGCTGACCCGCCAACCCACCGCTGAGGGCTCAGGAAGCGACACCCATTCCGTGGAGTCTCTCACGGCTCAGAACTTGTCACTCCATTCGGGGACCTCCACGCCACCTCTTTCTACCCGCGTAATCCCTCTGCGGGAGAGCGTCCTCAACAGTGCCATGAAGACTGGGAACGAGTCTGGCTCAAACTTGTCTGACAGCGGGTCAGTGAAGAAGGGGGATAAAGACTTCCGGCTTGGAGACCGGGTCCTTGTGAGTCTTCTCTCTTCAATAACCTGTCCTGAATATTCTGGGATGTTGATGGTGCTGGGCTCTTCAAATGAGAGGGGTGGGCTTAAGGCTGGAAGCTGTGCTGTGGAAGTTGAACTGTGGCGGTTGCTGTGTATCTGTAGAACAGGAGGGCTGCCATAAAAAGCCTCTCTTCTAGAATAGGGCCAGCCTGAGGTGAGCCGTTGATGTTCCAATTTGTTCCCTTTGGTTTGCTCCAATGTGCACCTTTTGCTATTACACTTAAAAAAGCAGGAAGTCTTGGGGAGGAATGAGTAGTGGCCTAGACATTGAGGCACTCTAGGCACTCCACTTGTTTTCCCTACGCACTTCCTCTTCCTATTTTCAAAAATTGGCTTAAAGGCTGAGTCAAACCCGTGGATAAAGAGGCCATACCTGTAATGAATATGTACTGTAGGTGATCCATTCGGTTAACTAGCATTCTTTTTGGAACAAATGACATGATTCAAATGACTCCATTAGATTCAGTTTTTTCATTGATTCTGCCAGACAAAAACACCGCTCCTCTTAACGGACTATTATCCGTTAAGGGCAGCAACAGGATGCTGGACTGGATGGGTTTGTAATCTGATCCAGTGGAGCTCTGCTTGTGTGTGTTCCATTAAGACCCCTTAGGAGTCGGGCACCCCGTCTCACGATTCCTTTGCCTGGAAGACACAGTGTTGACCTCAGGAACAGGGTAAAATCCTTTTGAATTTTTGAGAGCTGTTAACTAACTTGGTTGTAAACAGGAGAGCGATAGCCTTAATCTTTTGTCGTATTTTTTAATTTGTTTTGGACTTAATGGTGTTTACTGATGGTGACGGCTGTTTTTAAAACAGCGTGTGGGCCATTAAAACAGCGTGTGTGCCGTTGCAGGGAATGGAAGGTCTGTGCCATCTCCCGCTCATGTTGCACATAAAGGAAGAGGTGGATGGGGATCTGAGAGGTGTGTGTGGTTCGGCTGTGCCTTGCAATGGTTGCTTATGCTGTTTACGTGCACGTCGAGAGAGGAATCGGCTGGGACCTAGAGCAGGACTGATTTAAAAACCTGCAGGCACAATATAGTGGAAATAAAGAAAAAGAGGAAATTTCTTGCCAGTAGACACCAGAACCATGGGACAGCCACCAAAATTGAGTGTTAAGAGCGTTTGAACAGACAAAAGAGAAGATTACCCAACATGTAATTGATCTGTAGAACTCCTTCCCACAGAAGGTGGTGATGGCATCTGGCCTAAATGCCCTTTAAAAGGGGATTGGACAGATTTCTAGAGGAAAAGTCTATCGCAGGCTACAGACCATGATGGGTGGTGCAACCTCCTGATTTTAGTAGGCTACCTCCGAATGCCAGATGCAAGGGAATGGCCACAGGATGCAGGACTCTTGTTGTCTTGTATGCTCCCTGAGTCATCTGGTGGGCCACTGTGAGATACAGGAAGCTGGACTAGATGGGCCTTTTGCTCTGGCTCGTCTGATGTTCTTACGACCTCTCTGCCTCCTCTTGCCTCAGACCTGTGGAACGAAACAAGGCCTTTCCAAGTCTGCGGCTGCGTGAACCAAATGCCCAGTGACGGCAGCCAAGCTGGAGAGAAATGTGCTGAGCTGGACGGCATGCAGTAATGCTGCTCCCCCTATCAAAAGCACTGCTGTCTTGATTCCTCTGCAGGGCACAGAACCATTGGCAGGCCAGCAGCTCGGGTAGGCACAGCCTATTCAGCTACACGCAGGGAACTGCTTTCTGATCAGTTGGCAGCCAAAGTGCCAGGTGACCACCTCTTATGCTCCACTTGTGAATCTCAGGGGATTGCTCCATGATTGAGCCCCTGCTTTGCTTACAGAAGGTCCCTGACAGCATCACCTGGGCAGTTCCCTGTCTCGAACCTTGGAGAGCTAGTAGCAGTCAGGGTATAGGCAATACTGAGCAAGATTCCCTGAGGGTCAGACACTGGAAGGTATGGAAAGCAAGAAATAATTGTATTAACAGCAGCCCACTTGCTGCAAGACTGCACAAATGGAAAACAGGCAAGTGCAGAAAGGATTCTTGAGGTCTCGTCTTGGTACCATCTGAGACTTGCTCAGGAACTTGGGATGTTACGATGACTGATTTGCTCTGCAGTGTTAATTTGGGACACATGGTCTGTCTTCCTGTCAAAGAATGAACAGCACAGGGACAATCTTACTATATTCTTAAAGGAAAAAAGGGATTTAATTCTTGGATTGGTGTTCACAAAGGTTGAAAGCAATGGCTTGTTTTTTCTCATTGCGGTCATTCAACAGATTGTGGCCAAGGGTGCAAATGGCTCTCTGAGAAAATCGTGTGTCATCTTGAGGAGTTACCAGAGTTATCAGTGCCACTGATGAAAATGGGAGGGGGGCACATTTCAGCTCACTCTGTCATTTATTTTTTTTATTTGAAGAATTTCTATCCCCCCTTTCCCATGCTGAAGCAAATGCCCCTAGGTGGCTTACATGGTCAGACTAGTCTAAATCACCATTTTTCAACTGGGGTTTTTTTTTTTTTTTACAAATATACAGTACAGGCATGCCCTGGTATCCACTGAGTCAGTATCCACAGATACCATCGATACTTGGAAGCCTATTAAAAAGATAGGGGAACATGGAACAAATCTATCTCTTTTTACCTTGTTGCAACAAAACCACTGATGTTCCCCTATCTTTAAAAAGGCATTCCCAGTATCCAAGGTTTCAGGTATCCATGGGAGGGTCTGGAACGGAACCTTAGTGGGTACCGGGGCATGCCTGTATTCTGTGATTCATGGAGTCCCTAATCTCAGATGTAGTCTTCACAGTGTGGTTCTCTCCTCTGGCTGCATGCTATCGAGGCTCTGCAGGCAATCGTAAGTCAAACCTGGACAGGTCCTCAAGGTCCTACGTTGTTCTTTTGCCCACTGGCCTTCTCACACACTCCCCTGCAACTTTTGCTTGCAGTGACTAATCAGCTCAACAGCGACTCTGTCCTGCCACAAGGGGTACAGCAGCTTGTCCCAGCCTGGCATTCCATCTCCCATCCAAAAACAAGACCATGGATTCTCCTGCTTAGCTTCAGGCAGTACCAGCAGCTCAACTATCAGTCCATATCTCCTGCATTGTTTTAACACCCTCTGGATATAGGAGGCTGCCTTATGCAGTCAGACCCTTGGTCTAACCGATTCACTATTTTAAACACAGACTGGCAGTATCAATCTGGAGTTATGGGCAGGGCTCTTTTCCCACCCTTCCTAGGACTGAGCCTCGGACCTTCTGCACGTAAAACGGGTTCTGCCACTGAGCTAAAATCCCAGTAGCTGTATCGATACAGACCCAGTCCCTGGCTGTATCGTGGCATTTGTGTTTTGTGCAATAGCTGTCCTCCACTGATTTTTAAACGGCAGGAAGGTGGTGGTTTTGGAGTTAAAGGTATCTTTGAAAAAATTATGCTAAAATTTTATAAGCCTGTTCTCATGATAAATCCTTGGTGAGCAAATGCACATATGGGGAGATCAGATTTACAGTGGAAGCCTCTCTCCAAGTCCCTGCCTGTACTCTGCTGAATATCCACATAACGTACATGAGTATAACCTGTGTATGCAATGAGATTTTCTCCATGAAGTCTACTGTCTAAAAAGCAGGGTCCCAGTTGCACGGCAAGAGCCCTAGATGGAGCTCTGTTTATGCATGTACACAAATGTGACTTCACACATGTAGTTTGCCCCTCTAGTTATGTTCACTTGCTCTGGATTGGTTGTAAGAAACTGGCAAAAGTTAAAAATCCATCTTGGCAACTGCAGTGTGCGGAATGCTCTTGCGCCCAGTAACTTCTATTCTGTATGATCCCCTTCCCTTGAACATTTCTTTGCATAGCAGTGCATTGCCAGAGCACTCCTGCGATTTAAATCATACAGAAGAAGCCTCCAGTCCTTTTATTTTCCCATTCACTGACTTAGTTTCTCTGCCTGTGTTTTAGAAAAAAACTCTCTGCTTAGCTGCATGAGGCTTTTTGTTCCATAAAAGAAATAAGAGAGTAATTGCTTTTTGGCTCTCTTTTGAGCTCCGAGTTGAGGCTTCCCTTAATGCAGTTGGCTGCTGAAGTGCATTAAAGCGCGACTGTAGGGCACAATCTTTTGCTGGTTGGTATTTTGTGCCTGTCATTTCCAGGTCATTATAAGGAGCTGGAAGAGAGGCTTCCCGGTGCAAAGACAGGGAGCGCATCAGATTGCATGAAATAGCCTCTCTCCAGAGTCACTGGTCAGAACCAGTGGTGCATGCCTTGCCACCAGAGGCTGGCAGTGGCTTCCAGGGTTTCGGGCAGTGATCTTTCCCAGCTCTACTTGGATGTCATTCAAATGATTTAGGAACAGGAATTCACTTTTGATTGGCACTTGTCGGGAACCCGGAAACAGCCACGGAGCCCGTTAGGATCCGGAACACCCATTCTGGTCCGTTCCCCCTGAATGACATCACTGCCATCGCCCCCCTAGGAATCCGGAGTTGCTCCCTTTAACCCTCTGAGTGCCGGCCAACCAAGAAGAAAAGCTCTTTGCAGAGGAATTGGGAGGGGGGAGGAGGGAGAGTGGGTGGAGTCAGCCCTAATTTTAACTAGTGGAACTGAGTTCCCCCGCGTTCCCCCTGCATGACATCACTGGTTTTATGCACCTCTCTCAAAAACCACTGAAATCAAGATGGTTCCCTGTCCCCAAAGAACTCATACTCTTACAGAAAGATGCAAGGGAGACTCCCACAAACAGGTAATAGAAAAGTTGCTCTCTCCTGCTAAACAGAAGAGATCAACCACTCACCTGGTGTTATCCCAGCCTTTTACATGCAAGGCAGGTACTCTGCCATCAAGCTTATGGGTGCTTCTGATGAAGCTGCCCTCAGGCTTTTGGTGTATCCAGCTCAAAGTTGTCAACACCAGTGTTTTAGCATCAGGACCCACTCAGCTTTACCGGAAAAGAGTGATCGAGAAAGAAATGAGATTTTTATTTATTTACAAGTACTATTGATTTTCAGAAAAAGTCTCAATCCATTTCTCATAGTAAGGCAGTCCTAATGAATAACTTCAAGGCTTGAGGGGCTTAGTTACATGACCCAGCCTTCACCTGCCCCCGCCAACTACCTGTCACTGATGGGGGGGGGGAAACACCAAAAAAAGGCCCTCAAACATTTACCTCCTTATATTTAGACAAATTTGCAAACTACAGGAACTCGGCTCTTTGCAGGGCAGTTAGTCATGGTCTGACTTTTTTGAAATCCCTTAGGGCTTGAGGCAATGAGAAATCTGATTTTTCCATCACTCATATTTTTATTGGAGGCTTTGCGGGACTCCCCAGAAATCAGGTTGTAACCCACAGTTTGAGAAATTCTGGTCTACATTGACTGGTAGCATCTCTTCAGGTTTTTAGATGGGGTGTTTCCTAGCCTTCCCTGGAGACACTGGAGACTGAACCGGGGACCTTTTGAGCAGGTGCTTTACCACTGGAGAACAGGCAGCAAAGACTAATCTAAGGACATTTTGAGACTTGCGCTCCTTCTATCTTTACCACCCTGGTGAGCAGATCATTGTCCCGTTTTTCAAGCTTGACAATCTTGTGACATCCCCACCATCCAGCTCGAATCTCAGGGTTTTTGAATGCATGTGACCTCGTGACCCGACTCTGCAACACACACAACCAACCAGCTGGGTGAAAATGGGAACAGGAGCCATTTGGGCCGGTGGAATGGAGCCCATAAAGGGATGAGACAGATTCAAGTTTTGCCGCTGGCTTTAACCAGCAGAGTTGACATGTGGGTGGAGTGGGGTGGGGCTAGTGCATCCCGTTCGTTTTTGGGGGGAATGATCCTATTTTCCAGATTAGCATCAATTCTCTCTAGTTAATTTCTTCTAAACCATCATGATTTGATAGTTCTGTCAAACTGCACCATAGTTTCTTTTTCTCCTCTTAAAAATCCTTCCCAACTCCTTGGCCTTCACTCATAGGAAAGGAGCTCTAATACCTGATGACTTTGGATGTACTTTGTCCACAATAGCCGGAAAAGTCTCTACATCTTGATCTCCTGACTTCGGAGCCCACCTCACATGGATCAGTGGTGTTTCACCCATAAACCAGACGTGGGGATTTTTCAAAGCTCCCCTGCCCCCAGTGCAGCCTGCGCGTCAGTAAGGCTGCATGTCTGGAACAGGGATTGTTCTGAAGCCGGTCCCGCCCTCCTTTCCAAAGCAAGGGGTATCGTTTCACATGTTCCTCCCTCCAATGCAGCAGCAGCGAGCAAGAGATCAAGCCTTCCAAATGCTGCTCTAAAGCTGCCACATGAAAATAATCCCTTTGGGAGCCAGGAGAAGAGAGAGAACCTAAAATTATCATGCCTTGTAATTGGGAGGTTGAAACTGCTCCAAGACGGCCCACTCTCCTCTTCGCCGCACGCACAGCACCTTGATGGAGTGTGCCACTAGCAGAACATGAAAGAGGCAGGCATATTTGACTGCTAAAAATTAGTTGTATGCAGGGTTCTGAGTCCAGAGATTCCAGTGCTCAAGACGCGGTTCAGTACCAATTGGAAATGTTCCTGGGCATGTACAGAATACTCCTCCCACGTACTGTACATGCGCATATGCATGCACACCTTAGAGAGCCTGTTTCCTGGAGGTGGTCTCTGTTTTCTGGTTATTTTCTATTTGAAGTCCTCCAAAAACCTGGGATTTCTGATAGCCAACCCCATGAAAAATGGGGGGGGGGAATCTGCAATGGGGGTGGGGGAAGAGGAAATGGCTGGGACCCAGCAGCTGCTACCAAAGTATGGTCTGAGGTCAAGCTTTGCATCCCATCTGCCTGACACAAGCTGGAGAAAGGGGACTGGCAGAGTAGCAACTCAAGCATAGCTAGTAGTCAATAGACATCAATCTCATTCAAGAAACCTTCTCGCTATTAGTGCCCATTGAGGCAGCATCTATATATTAATGTTCCACCCAAACCTAGAGAAAAGGCCCTTTCCTTGCTCTGCTGTCATAACTGTATGTATTCAGTAATGCTCATCGTATTGGAGATAGCAAATACCTGGTGTTGAGTGCACTGATTCCAGAGTCATTGAACCAACCAAGATTTAAAAACAAAACAAACCCTTATAGGCGGATTTGATCAGTATTAACCAGTTGTATGGGAGTAGGACAGGCAGACTGCAAGGGGGAGAAACGAATTCTGTTTGCTTTGGGAGGGGGGACCATATTCCTTTTGTCAGAGTACCACCCGTTTATCATGGCTGAATAAATCTGCTTATTGGTCAAATGGTTTCTTTATATACCGTGTATAAAATTATTTTTCTGCCACCCAGGACTTGCTCCTGTGCCGCATCCAACAGCTGGAACATTTCAGCAGCTGAATTCTAGCAGGGGCATGGAATTAACAGGAGTCAAATTCCCTTGTTGTTGGCTTGGAAGTCTATTTGCAAGTACTTTTGTGGCAGGCAGAGGAGGAGGAGGAAGGAACAACTGCTTTTCGTAGTGTGCTACTGTGAGATGTCTGTTCTCGCTAAAGTTTAAGCCAAAACTTAAGCAAAGAAGACTAAACTAACACAGATGTGTGCAAAGGTTTTTGTGCCCTGTTGGTGTACAGCGGTGTATGGGTGAAAAAACAGAGGTGTCGTTTTAAAAATGTGCTTTCCCTGGGTTTTTAAACTGATGAATGTCCCTTTGGGGAAAGTGGATTTGTGATGGCATTTCAACAGTCCAGCATCTTGGGTGCATCCTCTCTGACGGCTGGCTTCAGTCTCAGGTGTGCCTTTAGTTCTTCTTAGTTGGCGGCAGTGTAGCACTGAATACCAGTTGCGCGGGAGGCCTGTTTGCCTCCAGGAAACAGGAGATGAAGGCATTTGGCTGTGGGAAACAGGATGTCAGCCTCGTTGGACCTTAGAGCTGATCCAGCAGGGCTCTTCATATACTTTTTTTTTATTCCCTGGCTACAGCTATGAGCACCAATATTGAATGTAATGGTCCCAAATCTCACCTTACAATTTGAATGTTTTAAGTATCTTAGATTCAGACTTTAAGACACATGGTATACAGGCAGGCTTCTGTATCCACAGATCCCATATCCACGGTTTCAATTATCCATGGGTTGGGGCCCACTTAACCTTGCTTCAGGTAGCTAAAAAACCTTGCTCAGGGTGGGGGCAGGGGAGAGCCCTATACTTAAGATAGGGTTCCCTCTTAGCCACGGCTTTGGGTATCCACTGGGGGTGGGGGAAGAGCCTGCCCCCCCCCCCCCGTGGATACCAGGGCATGCCTGTAGTCACCTCTTGTCTTACACAAGGGTTACTTTCCAGAGCCAATTAGTAAAGTTAAAATTGCTTATACAGGCACCCCCAGTATATGTGGATCCAGTTATCCACGCCCAGTGGTGTCATCTACTCACCAGTAGACGGTACGCTGGGCGGGACTTAGCGTGATCGACAGCCCGTCCACTCACTTCTGCTTTCTTTGCGCTCCCCGCGCGGCTTTCCCTCGCCTCGGAGGGAGCGTCTGCTCGCCGGGGGGATGGGTGGGGGGCGCGCCGGGTGCCTGGGCGAGCAGGCGCCCCCTCTGAGGCGAGGGAAAGCCCCGCGGGGAGCGCGAAGAAAGTGGAAGTGAGTGGACGGGCTGTCGATCACGCTAAGTCCCGCCCAGCGTACTGTCTACTGGTGAGTAGACGACACCACTGTCCACGCCCCCCATGCCCATTGCAATGTGCCCCCTGTGTCCATGGGTTTGACTCACCGTGGATGCCACGGATACTCGTCAAACCAAAAGTGGCTGTAGATTCGCATATCTGCATGGGGTCCTGCAACAGATTCCCCTGTAGATAAAGAGCAGACAGTTACCGTCATTACATTTGTGCAAAGCAATAACAAGTTTGGCTTTAACCAAATGCTTTAAGCAGCAAGCTTATAGCAAGAGACAGGAATAGCGGCTCCGATCTCACACTGACTCTCAAACATTCAGCGGAATGCTAGACGGAATCAGCTGCACTATTTAAACTGCTGGGTTTCTTTGTTTTCGTATTTGTTTGCTGACAGCATGAGGTTGAATCCACGCAAGTCAATTGCATCTAAGAAGAGGGGCAGCTGTACAGTTATTGAAATCCATCCAGTTTCCTGTTCTGGCCATGCATAACCGTCGCATCTTGCTAGATGTGTGCCTTCTAAAAGTGAGTTTGTCTTAACAGGTTGGCGGGACCAAAACCGGTGTCGTGCGCTACGTGGGAGAGACTGATTTTGCCAAAGGGGAGTGGTGTGGCGTGGAGCTGGACGAGCCTTTGGGGAAGAATGATGGAGCTGTGGCTGGAACGAGGTACTGAAATACGTGGCACTGAGATATGGCGTTTCTGGTGGGCTTTGAGCACGGACTTGTAGATCAGTGTGTCACATGTCATTCTTGTGCGCCCATATTGAAATGGGTGGAAGCCTGTGTTGACTAAACATGGGATCTTCTGCATGCAAAGCAGATGCTCTGCAGCTGTGGCCCTTCCCTAGTGATGCAAATGACGGCAGGATTAGGACTGTCGATGAGGCTGATAAAACTCAGTTGTGCGCTGGGATTGTATTGGGCAGGTGAGCAGCAGCAGCAGCCACCGATCTGCCCCTTAGAGAGTGGAATGGCCACCTGGAATCCCACAGAGTTTGGGATAAAAAAGGAACGGTGTTGGCTATTTGTGTGTTATGGTTGTGTTCCAGTATTTGAACCCTCTTGGAGAGACTACACTCAACAAAGTAACTTTGCACTGAATTCATCGCATTGACTTGGGGTCAGTGATGCTGTCAGGGGTCAGCGATGCTGAGCAGCTGCCCACTGTCATTGGAAGAGCCCCCTAGATTACCCCTGTTTTTATAGCCTGCATATGCTGGGTCAATCTCCTGCTACCAAGTGTGCATGGGGGGGGGAAGCCTGGAGAGGCCAGGACACAGCGAGACCCTCACCTCAAGCTACTCTGCCACTCTAAAACTTGCTGCTATTCTTCCCAACTGATCAAAACTGCCTGTATTCATAACAGTGCATCAATTACATAAAAAAGGATATGTGTGCTGGGTAAAAGTTGAGTCTTGTACTGTACTGACTGCCAAGTCTTGCTAAATTAGATTTGTGAAAAATGGCAGGATCTAACATGTAAAGAAACTCAAAAGGACCAAAACAGAGGAAGCTTATCTTGGGAGATGAGGACATTTTCATTGGGCATGATGGTCACCTGGCTTTTATCTTTGTAGGCCTTTCTCCTTGGCCACCCGCAAAAAAGGCCTGGGTTTTTTTTGTGATTTATAGGAGTGGTTTGGAAAAGACGGCTCAAACAGCTGCTTGCCAAGGATTCATTCTCTCCTCTGAGTGGAACGTGGCTTCAGGCCACTGTGTTCTTGACTTGCGCCTCCCTCCGCAGGCAGCTGTCCCAGTTGTCTGCCTGCCTGCGCGCATTCAAGGCGGCTGCTTGGAGCAGCTGCTCACATCTGGGATGGCAAGAGTGCCTGCAAAAGTCTTAACTTGCCTCTTCAGTCATTAGTGGATCTAATATTACTGGAGACTCCACAATCCCTCGTCGGCAACTGGGCTCATCGCACACTTGCGCCACCACCTGCACATCTGTTAGCATGCCACCTGTGCACATGGCTCTTTGCAAGGAGTGGGAAGACAAGTCCCTGCCCCAAACAGCTCACAATTGAGAAATGGACACAAGGGAGACAGAGGAATGGGAGGGTAATGGGGTGGAGAGAAGGAGGTATCTTGCTGTGGCTCAGGGCAATTGTACATAGTCTGCACCCACAAAAGTCTTGGGCTCAGCCATTGGCAGCATCTCCAAGTACTGGCTGTGAAATCTGAAGTGCCACAGCAGAAGATACTGGGCTGGGTTGGACTTGGTAGGGGGGCGACTGCTTTGGTATCTAAACTGGGGAAAACTATGATTATTACTTGGACTTCCATTTAGTTGCAGTATATTATGGGAGCTATGTAGTTGGGACAAAGTCTTCCCAGAAGAGGTGGCTTTTAATGAGGGGTTTAAAGAAAATAAGAGCAGTGGTCTCCTGCTCCCTGTTAACTGGGCAAAGAGGCACCTTTTAAAAGTGGTCTCCTCTTATATTTACCAGAAGGAGAGCCTCTTCTCCCCCAGCATGGTGTCTCTTCCAGTGGCTGCTGCTTGTGTCTTGTCTGTATTTTTTTTTTTTAAAGATTATGAGCCCTTTGGCAACAGGGAACCATTTATTAGTTCCTGTGTTGTAAACTGCTCTTGTTGAAAGGGGCATATAAATGTTTTATTTTTCACACTTCTGTACTGCTCTTCTTCCAAGGAGCTCAGCGTGGTGTACGTTGCTCTTTCTCTACTTTTGTCCTCACAACAACCCTGTGAGGTTGTTCAGGCTGAGAGAGAGAGAGTGACGGGCCCAAGGTCACCCAGGAAGCTTTGTGGCCAAGCAGGATTTGAACCTGAATCTTCCAGGTCCAACTCCCAAACCACTACACCATCCTGGTTCAATTCTTAATATTCATATCATGGATGTTTTTGGAGGTGCTGAGGAGCAGCATTCATGATTGGGATCTCTGCTGTTACGTAGCTTCTGATTGGTTGGCTGAGCTGGATGGCTAATAGGTAGACACACTGCAAGTCTGCATTGAAACGCATAGGGGTGGAACCTGACACCTCTTGCTGTTCTGGTGCTCATTGTGTGCATGGATGATGGGCCATGTTATCAGAAGAGAGCGATCCACTTCTCTTGCGCAGATTTTGCAGTCCCAGGTACCAAATTCACATTTAATTTAAAAAAGTATGTCAAAATTGCTTTCATATAGATATATTTCTATATAACAAACCGATTTCCTTTTAAACATGGATAAGAGTAAAAAGCAGTACTTCCCCGCATATAAATTATACAATCACTCTTCAGACATCAGGGTTGAAAAATTCCTTGGTCCAACATAATTCATCTTAGCCTAATTGCAGCACATGATTTATCATGGACAATGAAATGTGCAGCTTGCTTCTGTAGAATAGGCTTTGTTTTGCCAAAAGAAAACTGAATTTCCAGCTCAGAATGGGGACATGACTTTGAGCTGTCACAATAGATGATGTACTCTTGGATGCAGGTCTACTAAATAGGAGTTAATGTTGGCACTTTGCGCACTTCTAGATTTGAGATCCAGGTTCAAGATCAGGCACCGCCATGTCTGATTTACGTTGTAAGGTGCGCACTCAAACACTGCCATTTGGTAGAAAGGTGTGTTGCATAAACACTTTTAGGGCGAGATTGGAAAGTCTTCAGACTAGAGCTGGAATGTAATTGTGGTGCTCCTCTTCCTCCTCCAGATATTTTCAGTGCCCACCCAAGTTTGGCCTCTTCGCTCCGATTCACAAGGTGATCCGCATCGGCTTCCCCTCTACCAGCCCGGCCAAAGCCAAGAAGAGCAAGCGGATGGCCATGGGCGTGTCAGCCTTGACCCACAGTCCCAGCAGCTCCTCCATCAGTTCTGTCAGTTCCGTGGCCTCCTCGGTTGGGGGGCGGCCCAGTCGGAGTGGACTGGTAAGGAGTCCGTTTTCGTTTGGGGAACCAGGTTTTGGGTCATTGGTAACCCAAGTTCTGGAACTGTGTAGTGATTGTGGGTGTCATCAGAGATCCCCCCCTCACGTACTGGCACTGTTCATCTCCTCTTACTTTCCAGCTGACGGAGACCTCCTCACGCTATGCCCGGAAGATCTCTGGCACGACAGCCCTGCAGGAGGCTCTGAAGGAAAAGCAGCAGCACATCGAGCAGCTGCTAGCGGAGCGCGACCTAGAGCGCGCCGAGGTGGCCAAGGCAACCAGCCGCATCTGCGAGGTGGAGAAGGAGATTGCCATCCTCAAAGCCCAGCACGAGCAGGTAGGTGGCCAGAGTGGACTGGCTGGCAAAATCCTGCTAGGATGGCAATAATAACCCTTTGCCATCTGCGTGGCACTTTCTGGCCTGTAAAAATGGCTTCCCATCTATTATCCTGGTGTCATTCTTACAAATCACCCTTAAGGCAAGTGAGTCATCACATCCCTGTGTGGCCACTGGGGAAGACTGAGGCTGGAAGTGGCTTCTCTTGGGCCACCGAATGAGTTTGCGATTTCAACCCGGCACATTCTGGTTCATTGCTCAGTCTCTAAGCCAGCTTTTGAATTTGGGAGTACGGAATGCAACACATTTTGAGTCGCACACCCAGTGAGTTGGATAATAATCCAATGAGAACAATGTAGCAATGGAATTAACTGTAAATCCACAAGCCAAGCGCTTGCAAACCAAATGCTTTTTTTTTGCTGGAAACATGTGCCCAGTCCGGCCTTGTTTGTGGATAACGAACGTAAACTTTTTAATATTTTAAACTGGCAGGGGAAAAATGCCTTGGTTCCCTTCGGGGGAGAATTTATTTTATTTATTGATAAATAAATGCATGCACATACAGTCTGTTTTGCATCACTGCAGGTGGTTTTTATTGGGATGTGTTTGGTTTTCACAGTATATCTCTGAAGCAGAAGGGAATTTGCAGCGTGCACGGACTCTGATTGACGTTGTCCAGAAGGAGAAAGCAGAACTGCTGAACCAGTTAGAAGAGGAGAAAAGGTATGGGGTGGAGGTTGGGAAACCTGTAGGAGGTCTCAGAAAATCACTTTGTTTGCTTGTTATTTGCATATCGGTGGGGGTGGGTGTCCTGGACTGTAACTCTTAGATATACCTAATTGCAGGTGTCTCTCTTCCAGTTTGTATTCTACAACTGTTGTCAAATAGCAAGCAAAGTTTGGAGTAACTTTAACCTGCATCTCAAAACTTCCTGGCCTTTTCTCTTTCTGCCACAGGAAGGTGGAAGATCTGCAGTTCCGGGTGGAAGAAGAATCCATCACAAAAGGAGACTTGGAGGTAATCTGCGACACGTCCCCCTCTTTGAAAAGTGTCCAACCTCAGTGAGCAGGGACATCCAGCAGTCCACTGTGGGCTGCCTCCTGGCCTAGATCTGTATAATATAGTAAGCAGAACATGGATACATTGACCCAGTCTTGCAGGATGGCAGCACAGATGGGGTGGGAAAAAACCCAGGGTGGTCTCAGTTTCCAGAGCATCACAAGCATGCATGTCTGTGTGGGGCTGAATATGAGTTAGATGCTCCTGTGCAAATGCTCCCCTGACCTTCGCTTTTTGGGCCAAAAGCAGAGGAGCACAACAGCAAGGACTGGAAGCCCTGCAGAAAACTTTTCAAGGGCAACCACCAGAAGAAATTGGCATGTGATGCTTCTTAGAGAAGCCAAGGAAGGGTGGTTGCAAGGACAAATAGAGCAGTGTTGGAGAAAGCATCACTCTCCTCCCCACGCCAATGGACAGTGAACCAACTGATATACTCTGGAAGCAGAAACACACCTATCTGTGTTGGGCAGAAGCCAGCAGGAAGCAATCTTGAGTGAATCAGGGCAAGGCCGGCTTGGTGGGGGGGAGGAGAAATGCTGTAATTAAGAATAGCTGACGGGAGCCATGTTGGAAATCCAATGCTCCAGTTACTGGGGGAATGAGCTGTGCTAGTCTTGGCCTGTGGCCTGTTGATGAACACCCTGTGGACATTGGACATCCTTACAATAATAATAAAAATATTATCATAATCCTTATAATAAAAATAATAATAATAATAAACAACCACTTTTTAACAGGAGTAGTTCATAAAGACTAGTGATTGATTGATTGATTGATTGATTGATAAAGCAGTTACTAAAATCAGTAAATGATTCCCTGTTCCCAAAGGGCTCACGATCTTTAAAAAAAAATGCAGAAGAGGCAACAGCAACTGGAAAAGACGCCATGCTGGGGTGAAGGGGGATAGTTGCTCTCCCCTGCTAAATATGACACCAGTTTAAAAGGTGCCTCTTTTGCCCATTTAGCAAACTGGATGTCTTCT
This sequence comes from Lerista edwardsae, assembly GCA_029204185.1. Taxonomy (NCBI): domain Eukaryota; kingdom Metazoa; phylum Chordata; class Lepidosauria; order Squamata; family Scincidae; genus Lerista; species Lerista edwardsae. The sequence continues at coordinate 28,717 of JAJKFI010000106.1, read as the reverse complement.
GTACTCACAGTGAAGTCTCAGCAATCTGTAGCGGGAGGTTCTTTTGTCAAGGCAACAAATGGGAGAAATTTGGGTAGGTTACGAGGGCCGAATGGGACTCCAATGTTCCAAAATGTTGTCGCTCTGGATGTCAGATACTGGGAAGCAGGCCTGGTCCGTCCATGAGGCTTTGCTCTGGGCTCCAATACCAAAATTTGTTTTCGTCCATCTTATGTAGAGGTTCACAAAAAGAAGCAGTCTATGTAGCTCTGCCGGCAAGACATCTTGCATAATGGGGTGATGATGGCTGATGCTAACAGGAGGGGGTCATTAGAACCTTGTTCTATTTTTAGCAGAGAAGCAAAAGGAGAACTCGTTTTGTCATGGTCTGCTTTGTCCTTTCATTAGTACTCTTTGGAAGTGGTCGGGGCAGGTGTTGCAGTCATATGATCCATATTTATTTTACTCTGGGATTTTCGTCTCCACTTTCTTCCCCAAAGGGGCTCTCAGAGAAGTTTACAAAATATTCAGAACGAACAATCCAATGATGATAAAATGTTAAATGATGAAAGCAGAGCAATTTGGGCAACATGTAAAAGTCAATTGAGCTTCCATACCAAGTCGGAGTACAGAAAGCATCTAAAAATCTGGTATGTTTCGGGGAGGCACGTATCAACTTAATTAAACAAAAGTATTTTGGCTATGGACGCAATCCTAACCTGGAGTTAGACCGGCAGAAGTCACTTGTGCCAGGTGAGGAATGTTGCAAACGCACCATAAAGCATGTTTGCACCACTCTAGGAGTCAGGAAGGCCAGTGCAGAGCTGGCACATGGATGTGTGCCGGCCTCCCTGACTCCGAGAGTGATCCAAACAATGTGTTTGCAATACTCCTTTGCAACACACTTTATAGTGTGTTTGCAGCACTCCTGGGCCAGCACTTGTGCCGGCCTAACTCCAGGTTAGGATTGTGCCCTAGATGGCAGAAGGCTGAGAATGAGGGGGCTGCATGAGTCTCAACAAAAAAGTGTGTTTCACAAGCTTGGGGCTGCAACTGATAAGCATCTATGTGTCTTCTCCCCTTCCCCCCTCCTGAGTTTTGGAGGGAGAAGGAACACAATCAGGGCCTCTACATTCAACAGAGAACAGCCAATTATTATTTTTGTGTTATTGGCGCTGCTGACCTCTCCAGTTGAGAATAAAAGGAGGATCAGATGAATTAGAATTTACAACAGGGCTTGATGCTGCCATCGTCACAGGCCTTAATCAAGGCAATGGGGTTTTGAAAACGGCATTGCAGAACAGATTAACTTAGCATTGCTGGGAGGTTGTTCCTGCTAATTGCCGGTGTTCTGCATTGTCACCGTGCTTATCTTGTACATTCTGAAGCTGCTCATGAGTCATGTTTCTTCTTGCATTTTGATTCTGCTGCCTTCGGTTGTCGTGGTCCACCTGCGTCTTGCTTACTGATGATGACACAATGCATTTGGAGCAGACTGTAGAGGATGGGGGGTCCAGCACGGCAAGTACTGCAGGTGCCACAAAGCTCTGTGTAGGTGGCCCCTCCCAGTTGCCGTCAGAGCCATTCCTGTTAGCGATGGCAATGCACAGGCGCTTGCACCTGTACATTGCCGTTGCTGCCCAGAATGGCCCCAATGGTGAATGGGGGGGGCATCTACCTTAGCGTGTTGTGGCACCTGCTGTGTTTACTGTGTCACCCCTATTTTTGACTATGCTACTGGGTGCTACAAGACCCTATTCGTTATGCTACAGACTACCAGTCTGGGAGTTAAAGGTGTGAGATGGTAATTCTGTAAGTGGAATCTACAACAAAATATTGCATCCTTCCCCCTAATCCCATTTCCATCTCCAGGAGAGGAGCTCTAGCAGGCCATTTCTGTCTTCTTCCTCCTCCTACAAATCAGTCCTCTTTTTTTTGTCCCCCCCCCCTCAAAATTCCATGGCCCCTCACATTAATCGTGTTAATTTTTAGGAGACTCCCAAAGACAGACAATAGGAGACTCCTTGCAACATTTCAGGGAAACAGCATGACACCTGTTCATACTAGGAAGATATCTGGGTTAATGTAAGTACTGAAGCAGCAGTCTAGTGTCCTTGGTATTGCATTTGCAGTTTAGTCCTAAGGAGCTAAGCAAGGCAAAGATTGTTGATAAGCAGGCACAGAGTGCTCATTGCTCAGTAATGAGCTGCTGAGTGTTTTTGTTCATGCAAGTCAGCTCTTTAGCACTAAGCAGCTGTTTTGCAGGGATGCATCATGCACTGTAGATAAAACCTGTTCTTTTGACTGCTGGGGGTGGGTTGCTGTCCCTTTTCACCTGCCACTTTCCCTCCTTGCTCAGTAATGTTTATTAATACAAAACAGATGATGTCAGTGACCAGTTTCTCCACCCCACTGCATTGAATCAGTGGCTGGTCGCAGCACTATGTCCTGCTTTTACGCTGCATTGAAAGTTATCCAGGGAGGAAAGAGAAGTAGGATTGCTCTTTTCAACTGAAACATTGAGCTCCAGCTTGTGTGCTCCATTACTATCTGCCAATTCCTTAGAAACAACCAGCTGATAAGGTAATGTGAAGGAATAGGATAAGTCCTAGCTATATCTAAAGCAGGGCTCGGCTTGAGAGGGGAAGTCTGTCCAATTGGTTGCCGAACAGAGCATGGCAGAGCTTCCTGCCCAGGCTTGTGGAGTGTCTACCACTGCTGTTTTGCCTCCCAAGCCAAACTCTGAGTGGGCCAGATGACTTTGGGTGGCCGGCCGGATTCCGGCCCAAGGGCCGTAGGTTGTTGACTCCTGATCTCGAGGGTTTGGTTATATGATATGAATGTTTATATGTTTGTGTGTGTCATGAGAAACGGGAACACAGTTTGTACTGAAAGGTCTCCATTGGTTCTCCTGCAAAACTGGTGTTTTCATGCAACTTGTCTGGATGACCTTCCTTGCTGTTTTCAGACCTTACACTCTTTTCCTGTTTATAAACTTGCCTTTTTTTGTCTTTTACGCCGAAGACAATAACCTTGCAGCCTTCTCTTGTTCTTTCTGTTTTGATTTCCCTGTTTTCTACTCTCTCCCCCTTCTTTTTCTTTTCTTTTTCCTTTGTTTTTTTCCCGCCATGCGACCAGACTCAGACGCAGCTGGAGCATGCCCGAATACGGGAGCTCGAGCAGAGCCTCCTGTTTGAGAAGACACAGGCTGAAAAGCTTCTCAAAGAGTTGGAGGACAGCAGGGTAATCGGTCTCCCCATCACCATCCCGCCCTACCCCATGCTAACCAATGCCTGCGGACCAGATTGCTTGCCAGCCGCATCAGCAACACTGACAACTCCTTGTGCTCGGTTCTTTTCTTTCTTTCTTTTTTTGGTTTAGGCTTTCATTATTTCATTTTATCCTTTTATTTTGCAATTCCCCCTCCTGCTCCCCACACTTCTCAGAGATGGCAATACAACGCTTTGTGATTTTTGCCTTGCCTGCCTGGCAAGTCTTTTGGTTTCTTCTCCAAGCTTCTCATGCAACATGATGCCATTTGGACTCAGCTAGTCGCCATCCATCTTTCAATCTAACAAGCTGATAAGAGTCACTGGCTGAATACAGCGGGGTGTTTTACCGTGTGGCATGCATGCAGCCGCTTGGCGAGCCTATCGGATCTGGGTCATTGTTCCCACTTGGGCCAAGGGTGCACTTCACAGATCACCCAGGTCCAGTCAGACAGCCAACACAGCAGTGGAATGGTGAAATACTTGTGGCCATTGATGTGCGACTCCCCTGCCACGTGCTTATCAAGCAGCTCTGTGCATGCCATGCTCAATGGCCACTTGGTAAACATCGATCTGTATTCATCCATCATCATTGCAGAACACTTCAGGGCTCTGGAAATTCCAAAGAGAATTCCAGTTCTGCAGTTATGGGTTCAGAATGTGGGCTATGCATCTTGAAAGGAGTGTGTGGGCCTAATATTGCAAAGGGTGGTCTTGGCTGGTGTTAAGTATTCAGAGGAACATAATGACCTCTGTGTCATGATCTCCCCTCTTTGATTTGGTTGTGTTGCTGTTTTATTTGTCCCCTGCCTTTCTTTCATCATGAAGCTCAAGGCAGTGTCTGTAGTGCTCCCAGGCAGTGTTTCCATCCAGGGACTTCAACAAATGGCCCGGAGTGGGCTGCACCATCTTCATTTGTGCAGCTGCCCTAAGGAGTCCTCCGCAGAGGGTGGGGAGGGAGTTGGGAAGGCCTGATCCTGATCCATTCTGGGAAACCGAGTCCCTGTTGATGAAACCAAAGTATTGAAAGTATTTATTAATGGCCTCCTTGGCTACTAGTGTTAGAAGATCTGAATGGGTCACAGTTTGGCTAAAGCTGGGGTTAATTTGAACACAGGCTGAAACGGACCAAGACACCTCGAGCAGAAAACCTTTAGCAGGAAACCAGGGTCACAATATGAGCATGACTGGGAGGGTGGGAGGGTGGGGAGGTCTTTTCTGGGTCGCACTGGGCTCTGACTCACTCTACTTTTTGGAAGCAAAGTGGATTTCTGAGGCTTCTGTGGGCCATTCTGAGGTCCACTGAGACAGGTAGAGTAGGTTGCCATCCCGGCACAACCCAGAAGAGGCTCCCCACCCCAGTAAGTCATTCAGCTTCTAGAATGGCTCCAATTTGGAGCCAAATGAGAGCAAGAGCGGATGGGCCCAGGTCGCAACCCACCCAACGTTGGCTGGTGACCCACAGGTTGGGGAGCCCAGCTTTATCCCTTTCTGCCCTCTTGGGACTCACTTGAGAGTCTGGTCATTTTAGCCAGACTCCAAAATGGGTCCAGACAACAAATGGATACCCTCCACCCCTGAAATTGGTGACCAGAATCCCCAGGTCTTCTGGAATTTTAGTTGTGGCTCTACAGGGTGCTGGAGCTCACGTCTGCAGAAGCTGGGATGCGCCTAATCTTGGCAAGCTCCCTTGTGTAATGTTGTGATTTTTCTTCTAGAGGGTCTGAGAACGAGTCTGATGTTAGGTTACCAGATTAGATGCATCCCAAAGCAGGCAGTTTCTGAGGTGGGGCCTGGTGGTTGCCACAAGCCAGTGGGGAGTCCCCAAACGCAGTGCTGACTCGAACCCAGGTATGCCAGCTGCTCCTAGCTGCTCCTATCGCCCTTGCCTCTGGGGGAGATGGAGAAGGATCCTCTATTGCCAGTGACATTGCTGTTGCAGTGGCGCAAAGGACAACTCTGGTCTGCTGTGGCCCAATTTCTGGGCAATCCAGCATATGAGATGAGGCGAGGTGTATGAAGTGATGAATCACTGTGTTGGGAGAAGAACATCCAGACGCTTTAAACTATTGCTTTAGTTTAAAAGCAATAGTTTTAAACTATTAACCCCCCCCCCGCCCGGAAAGTGGTCCCTTCCCTACTGCAACTGTTGCTGCTTCTCTAATATTGCCAGGGATACCTCCCCAGCTTAGCCCTACTCAGTGATGTGGTAGACCCAGAGACGGACAGGGGGTGACCAGGCACAGGTGCGAACCTTTAATGGATGTGGTCCCCCAACACCTGCACAGCCTGACTCCACCTGTTGCACTGCCCATGGTGCCCCAGGTGAGACCTGGAAGCATTGCAACGAAAACATTCAGCACGAGGGAAATTGGGAACCAGAGTGGCGTCCAGTGGTGGCCCAAAACTGGCCTGAGTGAATCTTTGTTTCATGTTCACCTGCGGGGGGAAAAAAGCAAAAGGCTGGAGAAACGGAATCCTTTTTGGCAACCCAACAGCCTTATTTGATTTGGAGAGCAGAGGAATGGAGGTCACGAATTAGGAGGCACTCAGTGTCCTCCTGATACGCAGGAAGGGCTATTCTAGCCCCCCTCTTCAGTCCACAACTTAGAGCAGAGCTGGGTCTTTGATCAGTCCAAAAAAGATTTTGTCAGTTCAACGAGGAAAATGTTGTGAAACAATCAGCTCTTTTTATTGGAAAAAAAAAATTAACTTTCTCTGCTGTAATCATCAGACAGACTACTTCAGAGTTGGGGCCCCCTTGGAGTTGGTGAAATGTACTTCTGGGTCAACATGCAGAGGGCTGGGCAGTGGTCCTGTGCCAATGCCAGGTCAGCTGCCATCTCCACCACAAAAGGTCTGCAAGAAGCATAATGGATTGAAAATAGCTGAAAAACTCTTCTGGGTTTTGTGACTCTGTTTCTAGGGCAACTTTTATATTGACAAATTGTCTGTCCCACTTCCTCCATCATGTCTGCTGGCAGAGGAAGAGGGACAGACAATTTGTTCCTACAGATAGTTGCCCTAGAGAGCAACAGAACCTGGAAGGAGAAACTTCGCCAGGACATGTAATGCCTTATAAGGCATTAAAAACTCAGCTTCCAGTTTTCCCCCCAAATTGGCAGGTTTTTTTTGGCCAAAACAACCATTCTGAGGCCCACCGAAGCCATCCTTTGCAGGCCTCAGAAGAGCTTCTGGAGGCAATCAGAGCACAGGTCCTTCAAAGGCTTCAGGTTGAGCTGAATGTGGCTCAACGTGGGTCTAGGGTTACCCGCATTGAGACAAATCTGCGGATAAAAAATCCACAGATCATTAGGCTCAGCCTGTATGTTCCACGGGGGTTGACTGTTTTCCCACCTGGGGCTTGGAGGAATCTGGAATGGCCTCTCTTCCTGACAGCCATGGCTGTTGGAAGCAGTGGCATAACTAAGCCATCTGGCACCCAGGGGCAAAAAAATTTAACACACACCCCAGGGCAATGTACTGACCCTGCCCCCCTTAGCTACACCACTGATTGTAAGTGCCACACTTTTAGAGTCCCAGATGCATTTAACAGAGTAGATTGAATGCTTTCTCTGGACTCTAATGGGCCAACCTTAGCCTGATGTCCTGCTCCAAAGGGAATTGGAAGGCTGGTGCCAAGTCCTTTCCTGTGATCAACTTTCCGTAAGTCAACTGTGTGGCACCCCCTATGCTGCTTTAAAACCCGCCATTAAACATTAATCATGATCAGCACCGCGCTTCCCATTCCAGCATTCTTCTTTATCATTTTTTTTAAACGATGCTAATGAATTCTACCTAGTTTCCATGGGTTTTCTTTTTTAAAAGCCCATTTCTTTTACACCAGGGTAAACCATGACTCTGTAAAAGACTATGGCATAGCTTGGCAGTGGCAAAAATAAATCTGATGTTCCATATGTAATATTGTTCAGGGTTTTGATAGACCAGCCAAGCAAAGGACCCAGGTGATAGAGCGGGGAACATGTTTGCAATCTCTATCATGAAGATGCTTCTGGCCATCCCTGTCCAACAAGCTATTGTCCCCATTTTGCAGATGGGAAAACTGAGATTAGGAGAGAGAAAGAGAATTTGTCCAGGTCCAGTTCCCAAAGACGGCAGGTTTGAATCAGTATAGCTGTCCATAGAGACCAGTTGCTCCAAGTGAGGAGCTAAATCTGAAGGAATAGTTATTTATGACCAGTCTTATACACTTTAAGAGAAGGGGTGATATTTTTAGATCAAGTCTTGTGCCATAGAAGTGCTTCTGTGGAAGATGATGAGCTGCAAATTTGGGCATGAAAACTGATGGTTTGTTGCAAAGAAACGTTTGCTGGAAAATTTACCCTGGTGCAAAACAATGCAAAAACCATACTTCAAATGGGACTTGTTGGCATTACTAATGTACTTGGGAATTCTCTTTCCACAAAGGGCTGTTTCACACATTATGGAGCAGCAAACCTGTGTTTGTCACTGGGTGCGTGGTGGGGAGCTGTAGCTATTCCAAGCTCCTTGACCTACATACCTATGTGATGCTTGTGTCATCAAACACATGTTTGTTGCAATCATTCATTACATGTGTAGGTGTGTGATTAAGATTTTTGGGGTCTACACCTCTAACAACCTCCCATAGTGTGTGAAGAGGCCTTAAAAGGAATTGTTGAGTACGGAAATGCATGAGTTGATTTTGTGTTGTGTTGAACTGTTTCAGTTGACCACGGTTGCCGAGAAGTCGAGAATACTCCAACTGGAAGAAGAACTGACTTTGCGGCGAAGCGAGGTGGAGGAGCTGAGACAGTGTCTCGCCAACTCCCATCAGCCGGAGTCTCCAGACCATAGCCTTGGACTCCAGTCTGAAGCCCTCCGCCTGCGTGATCAACTGCTTTTGGCCAATAAGGAGCACCAAAAAGAGAGCGTCCAGCTTAAGGAGAAATATGAGCGGTCCTCCAAGAAGCATCAGCAAGAAATCGAGAAATTGAAAGCTCTCAATGAAAAATATTCCCAGGAAATTGTGGACCTCAAACATAAAGTTCAACAGGCCACCAACGAGAACATGGGATTAATGGATAACTGGAAGTCCAAGTTGGTCACTCTGGCATCGGATCATCAGAAGTCACTGGAGGATCTCAAAGCTACCCTGAACACAGGCCCTGACACCCAGCATAAGGAGATAGTGGAGCTGAAAGCTGTGGTAGAGAGCATCAAGATGGAGCACCAGCTGGAACTGGAGAACTTGAAAGCCAAGCATGACATTGAGACGGCAGTCCACATCAAAGACAAGGAAGGCCTCAAGCTGAAACTGCAAGAAGCGAAGGACGAGGTGGAAGAAAGCAACAACAACTGGAAGATGCAGCTGGAGGCCAAAACCAACCAGCACTTGATTGAACTTCAGGACCTGAGGGAGAAGTGTCAGGAGGCGGACCTCCGTGTGCATGAACTGGAGAAGCTGCACGGTGACTACAAGGACCAGGCACAAGCCATTGCGTTCTTGAAAGATCAGATTTCTCTAGCTGAGAAAAAGATGTTGGACTATGAAACGCTGCAAAAAACCGAGGCCCAGAGCAAGCAGGACATCCAGAGGTTGCAGGAGAAAGTTCTGGTCTTGGAGAACAAGCTGCAGTCCACGGAGCCCCTCCATTCTTCTCAACACGCGAACGTACGTTTGAGTGAATCTGTCCACCTCCTGAATTGGCAGCTAATTTTTCTTTTTTTGTAGGAATTGGTGCAGGTTATCTCCAGTCAGCGCCCAGATGTATTTTTACTCCAAAGTGAAATAACGCTTAGTAATTTCAGCAGTTAGTAAGGCTCAATCCTCCCAAGCTGTCAGAATTAGTTGGGTACCCCAAAACTAAGCACAAACTGGGGGGAAGCATTGCTGTGTGGTCTGGGGACTATTTTATTATCCTAGTCAAGGCTGTAGGTTTCTCTTAGACTGTTCTAGAATTAATAATGGTATGGCACAGTGGTTCTCAAACTTTTTAGCATGGAACCCATTTTTTAGAATGACAATCTGTCCGGGACCTGCCAGAAGTGATGTCATGGCCGAAAGTGATGTCATTGTGACACCAGAGCCTGCTGCTTCCCTGATAGTGCAGCAACTTATTTCTCAGTTGTTTTCCAATAGCAAAGTGAATAAGCCTGTTTACAACCTTGACATAAGCAAAATAACCATACACACCCTCTTCCCATATTTTCAATATGGCTGCCCTAGGTGCTTTATGACCCACCTGAAATTGGCTTGCGACCCACTGGTGGGTCCCAGCCCACAATTTGGTTTCTGCTGGTACAGCACCATCCATGTACATCTGTCAGCTTCTGCTCTCAAAGCATTTACAATTGGTCCCAGCCTAAGCACCCCTCATGCCTGAGGTGGGAAGTCGCCATTTCTTCCTCCATAGTTAGATGTGTGCCTATCTCTGACCTTTTTCATCTTTCTCTGTTTAAGCAGCGGTAATTGGAATTGCTACTGCTGCATCCTCCTCCTGCGGCACTGAAGAAGGCAAGAAATGGAGAACAGTGGCAGCTTAGAGCAGTGTTTTTCAAAGTTTTGCTTCACACAGCACACTGACCTCCTGTGGTCTTCTTTATGCATTTTGCAATGTCATCCAACCTTTGGGAGACTCTTCCAGGTTCTGCAGCTCTGTTTCTAGGGCAGTTGTCCCTCTTCCCCAATAGCTCTGCCTAGGGGAGGAAAAGGGACAGACTATTTGTTACTAGAGGCAGTTGCCCTGAGCCGCCACACCCAGAAGAGTTTTTCAACTATTTTCAAGTGTGGTGCTTCAAACTCTCACAGCACCCTGTGGATCTTTTGCAGCACACCAATGTGCCGCAGCTCACAGGTTGAAAATCACTGGTTTAGAGCATCTTTGAAAAGTCACTCTAAGCCAGCAGTTTGGCTGTTCGGAGACCTTTTGGCCTCCAGAGCCCTTATATTAACGCTCCTAATTTGAATTTTAGGGAGCCCTGCTGGTGCCTGCATAGAGTCTCAAGGATCCCGAAGAACACTAACGCATGTGCGAAGTGACGCAGCACCGAATGTGGCGCACCATAAGATGGTGACCATTTATGGTGTTTTTAGGAGCCAATTGGGGTGCCACAGAGTTCCTGGGAGCCCACTTTGAGAAATGCTGCTATGGCCCACTGGCCATTGGTGGTGTGGGCGGGAGAGGAGGCAAAGGAAGACTGGGCGGACAGCTGTGCAGGTGATAGGGGTGGCAGTCAGAACACTTGATGCTCACCACCACCATCAGTCTGCCACATGGAACGCCTGCTTTGCCCAGCCTCTTCCATGGGCCAGCCCTGTTCCCAGTGTAGAATAGCCACTGGGGATAGTGAGCAAGGGGGAAAGGAGGAGAAGGACAAAGGGGAAGGAATCTGGGCAAATACCATTGCAGAGTCTGAGAGGTTGGTTAAGAACTGGGAGTGAGGAATAGGATGAGATGGCCATGTGGAATAAGTGAGTTTTGAATTGGGAGTGTGTGAGAGTTGACACCGTGTGTGTTGCAAGGAGTTTTACACAGAAGAGGCAACAAGTAGAGTTTTGATGAGGGGCCCCCATTTGCACTGTTGATGATTTCCTTTCTGAACAATGGCAGCAAGGCCAAATGGACTGTTCAGTGTGGCTTTCAGTGTGGCACTTGCCCCTTGCAAAACTGAAGTGTGCACATTCTCATATGTACGTTCATGTTTTTGCATTTGTCGCAGATGATCGAAACCAATGACATTTCAGAGGAGAAGATCAAAATGAAGCAGACCATGGAAGGTAATGCTGTATTGCGGTGCTTCCCAAACTTCTTAGCACTGGGACTCACTCCTAAAAATGACCATCTATTGCAACCCACTAGACAAAAAAGAGAAGAGATCTAGAAAAAATATTTTAATTAATATTAGTTAATAAATAAGTGTGTGTGTGTGTGTGTGTGTGTGTGTGTGTGTGTGTGTGTGTGTGTACGTACGTAACATTTGCAAGACACTCCCTAGAAATGGAATTACTCCTCCAAACCTCAATAGTCATTCCAGAATACCCAGAAGGCTGAAGTAGAGAGTAAGATGTGCAGTTAGTGACTTTCAGGCCAGACAAAAGGCTGAAAGTGAGTTCACACATGTTCCTTGGAACACCGATTACCAGAGAAAATTTGAAAATGTGACTTTTTAATTTGGGGGTATGAAGATCACCATACCCCCAGGTTAGCATTCCAGCTAACGATTTTCTTCTGCAAATCAGGCAAGGGGGTTTGCCAAGTTTTAAAAAAAATATTTCAAAAACATTTCGCGGCCCACCAAAAATCGGCTTGTGACCCAAACTCTGGGAAAAATTGCCATATTGGTTTCTGGATCAGAATCTACCTTGGCATTTAACATAATGGTGACAGTCTTCTTCTTCCAAAGATCTCCAGGACAAGCTGAGCAAAAAGGACAAGGAAGTGTCATCTCTCGTCTCTCAGACAGATGCACTAAGGACCCAAGTAAGTGGTAAGTTTCCTTAGGCTTGTGTTTGCTCAGAACAGTGGACTGTTGTGGAGGAAGGTCTAGGAGAAAACCTGTGTCTGGGCTGATGGGAGATGCTCACAGAATAGAACACTCACTCACTCACTCACTCACTCACTCACTCACTCACTCACTCACTCACTCACTCACTCACTCACTCACT
>JAJKFI010000106.1:0-16812 GCA_029204185.1 Lerista edwardsae | reverse complement strand
ACTCACTCACTCACTCACTCACTCACTCACTCACTCACTCACTCACTGTATGCAGAAACTATGCAGGAGATGAGGCTGTAACTCAGTGGTCGAGTACCTATTTGCATGCAGAAGGTCTCAGGAGCTTGATGCACCAAGATGCACTTGGGCAAAGGCAACCTCAGGTGTTCATGTGACCAAGGCAGTTGTGATTGTAAGCCCAGCAGTGTATCCTAGCTTGCTCCTATTGGCTGAAGGAGCCTGATTCTTCTTCATCTTACGGTTTTTGTCCACCAGCATGGGAAAATAGGTGTAAAAGCACAGAGCGGAAGGCAGAATCTTTGTTGAAAGAGAAGAAGAGGCTGGAATCGGAGCTGGAAACCGTGACCAGAAAAACCCATGATGCTTCTGGACAGCTGGTCCTGATCAGCCAGGAGCTGCTCAAAAAAGAGAGGTCAGTTGTATGGGACATGTGTGAGAACAGCAGCGTAGACCTTGTATGCGGATAACGCAGGGCTTGCCGAAAAAGGCCAGTGCAAATAAACAGATTGGTGGAGAAAAGAGAGCCAAAGCATAGACAGCTTAACTGTAGACAGATAGATAGAAATTTATTTGTCATTGTACTCACGGTATGAGAACAACGAAATGAGGTGCTCTTCACATCTTACACTGGACAACACCAAATAACATATACAAATAACATTTAAAAACAACATTAAAAATATAGATATAATTACCATACAACCATAAGGTATACATTATTAAGACCACCAGATTCAAACCCCTGCATTTAGCCTGATCACAGCACTTGGGTAAAAACTATGTTTAAACCTACTTGTCCTAGCTTTCAACACTCTGTATCTTCTTCCCGACGGTAGAATCGCAAACATCGAGTGACCCGGATGTGAGGAATCTCTCAAGATTTTTTGTATCTTCCTACTACATCCCATGTTATACAAATCCTCCAGTGAGGGAAGAGGGCAGCCAATGATCTTTTGTGCCCTCTTTATCACTCTTTGGAGTGCCTTTTTCTCTGCCCCTGTGCAACTCATAAACCACACACAGAGGCAATAAGATAAGATGCTCTCAATAGAGCTTCGATAAAAGGCAACTAGTAGACTCTCCGACAGTTGTTGTAGTCTTAAAAGTCTCAGAAAATACAAACGTTGTTGGGCCTTTTTTTCTATACCTAGAAACTTACATTCCGCCACCTGTTCTACCAAACCACCTTCAATATACAATGGTTGGATGTCCGAACTGCTCTTCCTGTAATCCACTATAAATTCCTTTGTCTTACTTATATTAAAAATAAGATTATTTGCTTTGAACCAGAGGGACAACTGATGAACTTCATCCCTATAGGCAGACTCATCATTATCAGACTCATCATTAGACTGACTCTTGTTTCCAGTCCCCCTGGCCTGGCCTGATTTATGAGGGCTAAGATCCACATGACTCCCCCAATCCCAATTTGGTGCACTGTTCTGCCACCTCATATCTCACTGATTCTCAAACATTTTAGACCAGGACTCACTTCTTAGAATGGCATTCGTGCTGGGACCCACCAGAAGTGATGTCATTAACTTGGAAGTGATGCCATGACCAGGAGTGACATCATCAAGCAGGAAGTGACATCATTGTGACATAACCAAATGCCACCCCTGGAATGGCATGTAAACCCTCTTGGCCATGTTTTCTCTGCGCTCTCTCTCTCCAGAAGCCTGAATGAGTTGCGCGCCCTGCTGATGGAGGCCAACCGCCACTCACCAGGGCCCGAGCGGGACTTGAGCCGTGAAGTCCACAAGGCCGAGTGGAGGCTAAAGGAGCAGAAGCTCAAGGATGACATCAAAGGGCTGCGGGAGAAATTGATTGTTCTGGTGAGCCACGGGCCAGTGGTGAATTCGGGTTGGCTGGGCACAGATAGCACGGCACTGGGTGTCACACTTCTAGGCTGAAGGGTGGGGTGTTTTGGTCCGCTGCTGTGCCAGTTCAGACATGCCTTTCTGCTGATCCATTTCTAATTTATTTTCCTCATGTCCACATTTAACTTGTGTGACATTTAACAGGAAAATTGTAATGTGTGAATTGGCAAGGACAGCAGATGCTACCTTAGAAGAAGTGGTCACCCTTGATTCTCACATAGGAAGGGCTGCCTCCGATAAGTTGGGTGTCTCTCTCTCTCTCTCTCTCTCTCTCTCTCTCTCTCTCTGTGTGTGTGTGTGTGTGTGTGTGTGTGTGTGTGTAAATCCTTCAAAGCTATATCTCTTTCAGAGGCACATTTATGCAGATACCTGTAATTTACAATTTCTTTAATCGGGGAAGGAACAACTTCTGTGTCTGTAAGGAGAGACACACACATCCACACCCATTCTTGTTAGGGGACATAATCAGTTGTTGCCTCTGTGCTTCTGACATTATTGCTCTGAGCTGCAGTGCCCTCTAGTGGCCAAGGGGTGCATGCAAAATGCTTCCAAATGAAAATATTTGCAGGGTTCAAAGCATGATGCACTTATCCACTCAAGAATTTTTACAACAGCCCTGCAAGATAGACCAGGGCTGTTGTTGTAGTTGGGAAGGTCAAGGCTAAGAGAGGGGTGTTAGCAAAGCCCACCTAGTGTGTTTAGGGCAGACGGAAGACTCGCCTGTGCTTCTGAGTTCAGCTTCATAGCCGTTCTTCAGAAAAGTTTCCATCTGAATGAATGGAACCTAAGTTCCTCTTCATCATCCTATGATGCTGTTTTCAATAATGTTATATTTGTATAATACATTCTAATTTTTAATGTATTGTTTAGCACTAGTGGGATATTCCCCCTGCCCAGTATTGCCTGGAGAAACTTGCAGGTAGTGGCACCTTCCTGAAGCTGCTGTCAGAAGTCAGCCATAATGTCATATGTGTTCCCACCCTCAAAACTTTCATCACAGCAATGCTTACATCCAACACGTATCATCCTTCACAGGGGCTTCTCTGGGGAAGAAAAAGGCAGTCAGGGCGAGTATTGATACAAAGTTGGCAGCCAGAAAAATTAAGGAACCTTCTCCTCCCAAATTCTTTACAAAAGTTCTCATTTTAAGACTGTCAGCTCACCTTGAAAATGTTTCAAAAGTTTAAGGTGGGTTTTTACTTTTTAAATGTTAATATCCCAGGATAAAGAGAAGGCTGTAACAGACCAGAGGCGGTACTCTCTGATTGACCCTTCGTCAGAGTCTGAGGTTCTTCGATTGCAACATCGGCTTGTCAGCACTGAGGATGTCCTGAGGAACGCCTTGGAGCAGGGTCAGCAAATGGAGAAGCTCATGGAAGCCATGAGGACCTGCTCTGAAAAGACACAGGTAGCATGTGCATTCTCTGGTCATCATAGCAGCTGCGAGTGTTCTCTAGTGAGCTCCAGCCCCCCACCCCAAGGGAATAAGAGGAAAATATCAAGGGTTTCATTTAAGTAGGGCTGGGAAAGACCTTGCCTGAAACCTTGGAGAGCTGCTGCCCATCTTTCTGGTGAATATCATTTTATCTGATTTTATTATTTATAATTTAAATATTGTGAGTCACCATGGGTGCCCCCCCCCAATATGGGGCAGAAAGGTGGGGTAAAAATCTAGTAATAAATAAATTAAATAATACAGAGCTAGAAGTCCCAGGAAGTCTGATTTCAGCTTCATAAGACAGATACGACAAGTAAGACTACTTCGTACGAGTTGTGCCTAGCTCTGCTTGAGCTGATTAGCCTGTTTCTGTGCAATACCATTTCAGGCTGTTGCTGGTGGCTCTCCTGCTTCTCCATTTAAAAAACAAACAAAAACCCTCTCTGCACTTATATTAGAAAACCAGCTTGTTGGAAGAAGGGGGTTGTCCTGCCTTTTCCCTGACATCTGAGTTTTCTATGGAGTGAGGATTTCTCATTTGGTTTTTAATGGAAGAGCCTTCAGGCACACAAGTGAGGCTTTCACCTGCAGTCTGTTGTGGTGCAACCCAGACAAAGGTTTACTACCTTTGTGAAAAGTGGGACTCTGGCAACCAAAAGATAGCCATCTTTTATCTTAGGAAATCATACTGATTGTACCTCTCTTTTTACAAAGGCTAAAATGGAATGAATGTTGTTTGTGTGCATATTTAAAATCAAGTTATTTTTTTAAATATGCACACAAATGTTAATTCCATCAAGCAGTCTTCATGGATTTCTTGTTGCTTTTCTTTTTCTTAATAATTTCATGGCTGGTTCCCCCCCCCACCCTTCCTAATAGCTGGTTTTAATGATACGGTGTCAATTTTCAATGCAGTTAGGGGAAAATGCAGCATGAGGTGTGTTTGCAAATGATGTAATACAAAATAATTCCCCCCTCTCAACTTCTCTCTCACTCTCTTTCATTTTAGACCATTGGAAACTCTGGATCTGCAAATGGGATCCACCAGCAGGATAAATCTCACAAACAGGAGGTTGGTGATTTAAAAGACACTCATGAAGCTGCACCCTCCTGATTCAGATTATGGGTGCACTGAGCTCAGTGTTCCCTACACCAGCAATTTTCTGTGCTTTTCTTCTCATGGAACACTGACCTCTATGGTCTTCTCTATGGTCTTCACCTGTTGTAATGTCACTTCTGGGTTTCAGGAGACTCTTCCGGGGTTCTGCTGCTCTGTTTCTAGGGCAACTGTCTCTATACTAGAGAAACAAGTTGTCTGTCCCTCTTCTTCCACTGGCAGAGCCACAGAACCTGGAAGAGTATTTCAGCTATTTTCAGTCACTGTGCTTCAAACTCCTGTGGCACCCATGTGGACCTTTCAAGGCACACTAATGTGCTGCAACACACCGGTTGAAAATTGCTGCCTTACACTGCCTGGCAGCAGCTCTCCATGGACTGAGATGGGTGAATTTGGTACCGAGAATTGCTGCCAGAGTGAACCTGGAACTTTCTGCATGCAGAACTTTGTGCTCTACTGCTGTGCCGTGGTCCTATCTGCTCCAGGATTTCTGATGGGGTCTTAATGGGTGACATGAGCAGTATTTACATAGCCTGGCAGAAAGTCTCCAGGCTTCTAAATGGGGATTGAATTGGGGATTTTCCACATGCCAGCCTGTCCCTCCCAGACCAAAACTTCTGATACATGTGACTTTCTCTTTTAATAGTATGCTTCTGATGCCAAGGTTGACACCTGAATACATAAATGTCTCTCTTCCCTTCCTGGGTAGCTTTCTAATATCTAATCAAATAACTTGCCAATTTAGGAGAACAGTTACATGCTTTAAAAAAAAATAGCCACCATCTGGAATATGGCCGCAGATTTACTATCTCTAAATGGCACACCCCTAACCACAGTTAAGTGAGGCTTTTAAAAATCATACTTATTTCCCCTTTTTAGGGCATGCCTTTATAGGATTTGATTTTTCTGTCTCAGGGAATCTCCTGTTTTTTGATCAAAAATTCTTTCTGCCCCAGGACTGCATTTCATTTTTAATTTCTGGTGTAAACAGCTGCTGCCAGCTGTTAATTAAAAATAACATTGATGTTTGTTGGTCTGTGACTGGGAGCTGGTGTCATGCTGCTCTGCGCCCCGATTAGATTCTGAGTTGCTGATAGGACAGCAGAGAGCCACTGACAACACCCATAAATGATGTTAGCTGTAAGTATTGGCAGGCCATTAGCTAAGCTGGAAAGGGGAGGGAGACTGTTCCTGGTGTGGGGGAGGGGCAGCTCTGCCCTGGCTTAGGCAGGGTAGCTGCTTGCCAAGAAGCAGCTGCGTTCTTAACTTCAGAGTGAGGCCAACTGGCTCCTACCCTCTAGCCACTTGTTTGCTCGGGTTGGTGGATGTATGCAGAACGAAAGCAGACCTTGGAAGCCTGAAGACAATATATGCCTAATTTAAACTGTACCGATACTTTTGCACAGTGTAATGTGCATGTTCTTAGAGGTCCTCTTGCATTGGGTAAAGATGTCCTAAACCCTGCACCTGAAGTTCTGATTTGGCCCAATCTGCTTGAAGGAGTTGGGCCAGGAGGAAAGATTGCATTACAGTGGGTGGGCCCCCAGGGTCCACAGGGGATCTGTTCCAAGACCCCCTCCCTGCAGATACCGAATTCCACAGATAATGAAATCCGCAGCTGGAGGCCCTTTGACCATAGCCTTGGCATCCGTGGAATTCAGTAACTGTGGATGCGGAGCCTCCTATGCTTGCATTATGATGCAGTGTTAAATGGGTTTCCTCAAAAGTCAGTCCTACTGTGTTCTTGCTTCCCTGAGAGTCAGTCACAGTATGTATAGCAGTGTTTCTCAAACTGTGAGTTGGGACCAAATTTCTGGTGGGTCCCACACAGTCATGTCCCCCTGGAGCCAGGTCCACGGACTATCCCCAGGCTTCTGCTGCCCCCCAACCTACTAGAATGTTGAAGAACTTCACTTGATGCTCCACTTGATGTTCAAAAGCAGTGTAACACCTTCAGACAGCATTTACCCCATAGTTCTGGCTCCTCGGAGGACAGAGCAGAGATGGCTGTGCCACCCTTAAAGGGCCAGGCAGGGGCGGTACCAGACATTTGCCCCCCTTTGGACAATGGTAGGACCACATTGCAAACATGGGTGATGGAAAAATCAGACAACTAATTGCCTCAAGCCCTGAGGCTATTCAAAAATTAGATAACCCTAACTGCCTTTCAAAGAACTGAGCTCCTCCAGTCTGCAAGTTTGTGTAAATATAAGGAGTTATCTGTTTTAGCATCTTTTTTTCTGTTTTTTTTCCCAAGTCCGTCAGTGAGGGCAGGTGAAGGCTGGGTCATGTAACTAAGCCCCTCAAGCCTTGAGGCTATTCATTAGGACTACCTCATTATGAGAAATGGATTGAGGTTTTTTACAAGTAGAGAAATAAAATTTTATTTATAAATAACAATATGATTTCTTTCCAGACCATGTTTTTTTAAAGTCTCGTAAAGCTAGGTGGGTCCCGATTGAGTGTCCATGTAAAAAGTGGGTCCTGGTGCCAAGACATTTGAGAATCACTGATGTTTAGGATTGCAGCCTTAGCTTCCATAGTTCATGGAACATTTGCCTTGTTAAACTAGTCTCTCTTCTTGCAGGAGAAGCACTGATGAAGGAGAAAGAAGTGGAGAGGACTGTGATACTAGGATCTGCTCCTGCCAATGGCCAGGGCAAGGGATGCCTCGGTCAACCCTTTCCCCCAGCTTTAGCACCATCTACAGGCTGTTGACGAGTATTTCAGCTCTCAGAACACCAGTGTGTGTTTTTCACAGACATAAGCAGGATGGTCCTTTCCCCAATGGTCCATGTTTTTCCCCGGCCTGGGCCTCATTCCTGAAACAGCAGCGTAGCAGTTGTCTCCATGTTGAAATTTCTTCTCCAGTATTCAAGGATGTCGTCGTTGGTATGATCCATTGTGCCAGTTTATCTTCTGGGGCACTCTCTGCTGCGTTGGCTACCAGCTACCAGGGATGTCTTTTGCCAGCGGCCTTTGGAGATATTGGTGATCTCATTGCAGATCCCTGGGATGCTGAAGGATTTGCGCATGGCATTTAATCCCTCCCTCTGCCTCCTCCTGACAGAAGCTCTCTTTTTTTTCTGCACCCGGCAACACTGCAAAAGAGCTATTGACCATGAAAGATCACTCTGTTGGTAGATGTCATCAACCTTATGGCCAGGGCAGAGGGGGGACAATCTTCTTTCACAGCAGAGAAGACTTCAAGATACAGAGACTCTGCTTAGTCCTAATTATATCATGTGGAAAATGATTTTTTTCAGGTGGACGATTCTCTAACTTATTTTAACTTAAACTTGGTACTGTTGAGTCATTGTTGGTTTGGAGTAGGTGAGATGGTGATGAAATTTTTCCTGATGCCCATGCCCTTGTTTTTCTGGGGATCCCTGAGCTTTGACCTGTCTGTGCCAAGGACCGATGCAAAAATAGGGGTGGTTGTGTTGAAATGATGTGCTCTGGAGACATTTGGGGGGTGAGGGATGTCCTCTTCTTTCTCTGTGGCTTTCAGTGGGTTTGCTTTTGAAGCTTTGAAAAGATCAGCAACTGAGGTTGCTTAATTGTCTTTAATCATAGGCAGAAAAATTTGGTTGATGGAACTTTATCTGGGCTGTACCACTACAGATTGCAGGGGGAGGTTGGCATATTTGAATGCTGTCTGAAAACAACCCACTCTTTGCATGTAGAACTCTAGGCTGTCAGGGAGAAGAGTCCTTCTCCCTGCCATACTACTACTTAATGTGCATGGACAACATACACATTTCAACCACCAGCCTGAAGTGGTACGGTCCATGTCAAGTCATCTTGCAGCATTCTATTCCTTGTGTGTATGGATTGAACCTGAATGATTAATTGCCAGATGGGGAAAGAGCCTGTGTTTTCTAACACATGAATGATGGTATGTTAGTGGAATGGTGGTGTTTTTCTTCTTTTCACTACTGACTGGTAAGCTGATCTGAGAGTTGCGTGTACTTGCAACTCGCTTATGTTACAAAACAGTTGCTTTGACTGACTTTGCGATTAATCTCCATATCGGAAAAGGTAACTTGCTGTAGGTGGTAACATTTTGTAGATGTAAAAATCTGTCTGCTGAGGCAAAGACACAGCCAACCCAGCCATAGAAAAGGATGAAGCAGATTCCCCTGTCATTCCCTGCTGGGCAGGTGAGGGGTGGTGGATTTGAGGTGCCGGTCTGCCGCAAACTTCCCTCCAATCTGCTGCAGGTGCAAGCCGCATTGGTTTTCTTGACTGTGCTCCAAAGCATGGTTATCCCAAAGGATGGTTTTCCTGAACCAGGTCAAGGGGCTGCACAAACAAAGGAGCTATTTTATTTGTGTGGTCCCTGTAAATAAAACCAGAAGTCTTCTGGTTTAGGAAAATTGCACATCTCAACATGGCATAGGATGTTGCCAGTCATCACACCACCCCTGGGCATGAGGGAGGCAGCTGGGAGTGGTAATGGCAAGTCTCTGAAAGGGGTCCCTTGTAATGGCATACATGCATGCTGAGCCCAAATGCCGCAACAGAGTTCAGTCCTCGCTGGAGTTCATTCTCGGGCCACCATCACAGTCCTTGACATTGGTGGTCTTCTTTCCTTACTGCTTAACCCATCTCCATATCTGGTGGCAGAGGAACGTCCACAGATCCAGCCAAGAAAGGTGCGAAAGAGCAAGTGCGCTTCAACTCATTCTTGAAAGTAAAACATTGGACTTTGGATTTCCAGCTATGTCACAGACTCAGAGCCATTTTTTGCTTGCTCCTTTTTCTCCTGCTGTGTTCCACGTTCCTTGATTCTGCTGCAGGCAAATGGCATTTGAAGGTCTCCCAGTACTACTCCCCCCCCCCGGTTCTTTGGCTTCTGGTGAGAAACCTTTCCATGCTCTGGATCACCACAGGTTTTGCTTTGCATACACAGTAGCTCTCCTGAGCAGAGAGGTCATGGGGAGTGGGGAGAAGTGTGAGATGATAAATGTCTTCTCAGCTCATGTTGATCTTATATCCATGGTAAATGTTTTACCAGTTCTCTACAGTATTAACAGGGGGGAAAGAACATCCTCCTTACCAGAGCTTTGCACAGCATGAAATAAGGTGGGAAAGGACTGAAGTGTTGGCAAGGCCATGAAGTGTAACAAGGGGGTCTGGGTAGGTGAAATCATGCTCATTGGAAAATCAAGATGGCGGCCACAATCTGTCTGTGCCCTGGGATTTTGGTAGACAAGGAATGGATCGAGCCAGCAGGTTTGATAAAAGAAGCTGGGAATAAGGCTAGATGGGTTTCTCTCTTCTCCCTCCCCGCAAAATAGGATCACAGCACAAAGAATTTTCTTGTACAAGCAGCGATGGTCTATACTCCTCTGGAGTGGGCCTGACAGGGCCTAAATAAAATGGATTGATGTGACAACTATGGAAAGGGAGCAGAGTACATTTTCCTGCTTTTGCAGAAGGAAGGTGTGGGAATTAAATGAAGATTTGGTGCTAGCTGGGGCATGGGAGCATCCACCCTACTCAAAACCAGAAGACCCATGAGATGAAGAGTTTTGTGAACATTTGGCTGGTGTTTTGGACTCTTCTTGATGTTTGGGGCACCGTGTTTTGCGTGTGAATTGTCGCCATGGAGCCCCCCCCTCTCTCTCCCCCCTTTGCTCCGAGTTCCCAGAAAATACACATGTCAGTTTCACATGAAGATGAAATCAAGGTACCAATTCAGCTGCTTCACAGAAGAATCCAGTTGCTCTGGTTCATGGCAGCGTTCTCGCAGTTCAGCACTTACTCTTGTACAGATCTATTAATCCACTAAAAGAAAGTCCCAACAACCACTTAGGACTCCTGTACAGGATCAGAATCAAGCCGATACTAGATGTAAAAATTTTAAAAACTGAAAGATAACCTTTTACCTGTGTGCTATGTACTTCAATTTTGTAGTTTAGTCACTTTTTGGCTGTCGAATTTTGTTAGATAAAGAGAATCGGTTTGACGGCTAATGTCTATTTTGTTATCGGCTTAATTTTTTTCTTTTGTTTCCTCTGTACAAAAGCTTTACAGATGGGAGTCTCCATGTAACTACTTCAACAGACTATGTATTCATGTATCCCAGGCCCTCAAGACTGGCTTGCTAAATTGTGATGAGCTCATACTAAACCAATAAAAGAGAAGTTCTGTGCTTTCCTCTTGTCCTTGTTCTTCAGCGTGTGTGATGGCATAAAACTGGGAAGGATTGCAACGTGAGAGTGTGGCTTTACATTTTGAAATTCATTCAGATGTTTCCTGACCTCCCAAAGGTTCATGTGACATTTCTGATCTCTGGAATTTCTGTATTTGGAAAAAGTCTATCAAGGCTGCAATCCTGTTATGTACACTTAGCTGGGAGTAAGCCCCATTGAACTAAGGAGGAGTGACTTCTGAGCAGACACATAGGATTGCACTGTGTAATTCCTAGGTGAAGCTAGTTAGTGTTGGCTCACTCGCAATGATTTATCTATTTCCCAGGTGACTGTCTGCCATGGCTAATTCTTTGCTTCTCACTCGGGGAAGCAATTTTGCTGTCCTTGAACCAGTCTGCTTCCAGCTAATTCATACATTTTTCTTTCATGGGATGGGGAAGAGGGACAGTCTTAACCTGTGAAAACCTTCCCCCTATGTTTTTTGACATTTTCCTTCTCATGGCTTACTGACATCTATAGTTTCTCTATGGTTTTTGCATCTTGTGATGTCACTTTCAGGAGATTAGTCTGCATTTTGTAGCTGTTTCCAGGGCAACTGCCTTTTGTAATGAATTTTTTTTCTCTTCCTTGAGTGTTCTTTTTTTGGGGGGGGGGAGCTGTGTACCTTGGATTGGGACTGCTCTCATGGCATTGCGTTCCCTTCATCCTACCCTTCTTAGTGGACTGAGGCATATTCACCTACTCAAGAGTAAATGCACACATGTGGCTCAGTTTCACTTTC
The DNA here is from genome assembly GCA_029204185.1 of Lerista edwardsae. NCBI lineage: Eukaryota > Metazoa > Chordata > Lepidosauria > Squamata > Scincidae > Lerista > Lerista edwardsae. The sequence goes on along the minus strand of JAJKFI010000106.1, from coordinate 5,414 downwards.
CATGGGGCTCAATACATTTTCCTTGTCAGCAACAGGTTTGTCAGTTTCACAACCCACCAACAATCGGAGTGCGACCCACTGGTGCATCCAGAACTAGTGTTCAGGAAACACGGATCTAGATAGTAACACAAGGGAAACAATAGAGCAAGGGACATGGAAGCAGGAGTAATCAGGGAAAGTAATTGTGTGATTGTCTCTGATAGACATATACTTGGACAAATTACAATAGGGAATGGGAAAGAGCTAAGCAGTTGTGTAGACTTCACAGAAAGGGGGTTTAAGGAGGAATTTCAAGGATGAAAGCATCCTGAATGTGTTTCAGGAGCAAATTCCAAGTATAAGGGGCAGAGAGAGGGTAACAAATGTTCTTTTCACTGTATTCTTTTAGAACAAGGTGCAACCTGCCATAAGGCCCCCCTGCCCCATCTCTATTTCCATTTGTTGGCATAAGATACAACACACACCCTGAATCCAAGTTTCTGCCCCATTACCATCCTGAAACTGAAGGCATATTTTTGGGTGTATTAGAATGGCTGTAATCTGCCACTAGGTGTCACTGTGATTTTAACCAAAGAGATTAAAACCACAGATTCCCGCCCAATCAGTATCTATGAGCCATTCTCTTCCTGCAACTTCTGCCCAGCCATTGATCTGAAGCCCAGAACACATCTACAGTATATCCACGGGAAGGCGCATCCATATGTGTCAACCCACATGGGATTCACAATCACCCATTTACTCCAATCAAGGTGTTTATTCGTGGAAAACACCATGCTAGTCCCTAGTCTGTTTTTGACAGTTCTGTTCCCACACTGTTTGGAGGTAATTCTCTGACCCCACTGTTGGGCAGTTATTTCCTTGACCTCATGTCACCATACCCTGTTGGCTTCTCCCCTCCCTACTTTCATCAGTGCAAAGGCATTGCATTCAATGTGTGCAGTCTGTACATCATGGCTGATCTCTACGCACATAAACAATCCGCACAATTTTTGATTAGCCCAACAGTCTCTTTTACACTTGCGTGGAGTTTTCCCAGCCAAACTGGGAAACAGTTCTCCCATAGTTCTTGCACCCGCTATCGGCATTCTGTGAAAGAGCCTTCCCTCCTTGAAAATTGGGAGGTTTATGAACATCCTTTGAGATTACCACAACTCAGAAAACAAGTGGTTTGGATTTGCTGCTCAAAGTTGGGGTTGTTGTCAGCTCATTTTCATCCTACAGTGTCCCTAGGTATCCATATTGGATGACTAAAAGGCAGTGCTAGTTTCAGGCCAGCCTTGGGCTCTGCCACCAGCTTGTGTTTGCAGAATTACACATCTGGCATTTGATCTAGTCAATTGCTCACAATGTATATTAGTGAATATGACTCAGTTCAGCGTTGGCAGATAAAAAAAGAATGACACAATGTGTGAGTTGAGTTGGAGATGGAAAGAAAAGCCAATCAAATGTGACAGGCAATGTTCTATGACACAGACTGGCTTGACCAAAGGGAGCTGTTCAGCATCAATGTGGTGAAGTATCAACTATTTTCAACTGGTGTGCCATGGCACATTGGTGTGCCATAAATACTCTGTGGGTGTTTTGGGGATGGCTATTTATTAGTAGTGACTAAGTAGTAACATATTACTACTACATAGTTACTACTAATTAAGTAGTAACATAGTATTAAGGGACATAGTTGCGCTGCAGGTCAAACCGCTGGGCTGAGCTTGTTGACCTGCAGGTTGGCAGTTCGAGACTGCGCAGTGGAGTGAGCTCCCATTGCTTGTCCCAGCTCCTGCCAACCTAGCAGTTCCGTGTGCTATGGTGTATAGTCATGCTAGCCACATGACAATGGAAGCTTGTCCTCGGACAAACACCAGCTCTACAGGCTTAGAAACTTAGAAAGAGATGAGCACCATCCCCTACAGTCAGTCATGACTAGACCATTCGGTCATGGGGAAATCTTTCCTTTTATTTTTTAGTAGGGTTAGGGCTGTGAGCCCTCTAAGCAGGCAGTGTGGTGTGCCTTATCAATTGTAAAACAATTGATGGTGTGCCTTTTATTTTAGTGCCTTGTCAGTATGCTGGGCAATGAAAAAGTTTGAAAATCGCTGATTCAGAGTGTTGGGGTAAAACTAGAGAGAAATGCACAGCCTTGAGGCTAAGTAGGTGATCTTAGGACATTCATGTAGGCGAGGCCTGCACAGGAGAACATCCTGGTGCGTTCATGGCAAGCAATGAGCATGTGTACAGGCTTGCCCCAGTATCTGCTGGGGTTCTGTTCCAGACCCCCTGTAAATATCTGAAACTGTGGATATTGGGGACACCCTTTTAAAGATAGGGGAACATCGGTGGTTTTGCTGCAACAAGGTAAAAAGATTTGTTTAATGTTCCCCTATTTTTTAAAATAAGCATCCCAGTATCCATGGTATCTGTGGATAACTGAGAATACTGGGCCACACTTGTACAAGGTTGTAGGGCTGCCAGTTTGCCCCAAATGACCCATTTTCTCCAGCTTCTGGTTTTTTTTCTCTCTTATGTGTGTGAGTGGCAAAGGTTAATTTTCAGGCCATTTGGGGGCTGTGCAGGATTCACTTTTTTACCAGCTCCACCCCTTTACCCAGTGATTTTCATCCTATGAGCTGTGCACATAGGAGTGCTGCGAAAGGTCCACAGGTGTGCTGCAGAAGTTTGGAACACACAACGGTTGAGCATTGCTAAAAAATCATCAAGATTCTGTGACCCTGTTTTTAGGGTAACAGTAGTAACAAATTATCTAGTAACAAAATACAAATACTACAAGTAACAAATATTACAGACAGCTGCCCTAAAAACAGAACTGCAGGACCCGGAAGTGACATCACAAGCAGCAAACACCATAGAGACGACCATAGAAGTCAGTGTGTCGTGAAGAAAAAATGTTGAAAATGAATTATCTTGCTTCTGAGATCTGCTCTTGTACAACAACACTCCCATTTAAAAAGGGTTAGCAGTCGATTCGATTTGAAAACCTTTATTGGCATATATACAACAACATTCTAACATTACACAACACAGGTGGGGAAAACAGGGTGAAATCTATTACATAGGTCTGGAAATATATCAAAAGGAGACTAGCGGACTAACAGAAAATATCAAATATGGGTGGCACAGATAGTTAACAGCTTAAGGAAAAACCGCCCAGAATTTTATACCTAAAATAAATTATGGAGATTAAGATGAAAATTTAAATAACAAGACATATCTTCAAGGACATCGGCCAACCCAAAAATAACCCATGTGGATAATTTAAAACAATCCAATAAAGGGAAGAAACATTATTCTAAAACGGGAATTTCCAGAAAGTAGGGAATTAATTAAATAAGCTGCAAAGATAAGCTCTCCGTTCAAGTAGGTAAATAAATAGAAAGGATCAGAATTGACACCTTATTACCAAAATCAAAAGATAGTTCAACATGAGGGTGCTCTAACTATGCAAGGACTTGGGATCAACGGTCATTTTCCATCGATCATCAGTCGGGGTCATCCATAAGGGAAATACTTGAGCAGGGGTCAAATGAAATACATCCATTTATCGGCCTGGCCAACTTTACTGTAAGATCAGGAGTCTTATCGAATTGAGCACAATCCATGGGCTCCATAGGTGGGCAGGAGGTGTCGAGACAAGGGGACAAAGCTGTACTAGGTGAACCAATCAGTCTTTCAACAGAGTTCTTCTGGGAATCAATGCAAGATCCAGAGGTCACAGGGGGGATCCTCAAAGATGACAAGTCGTGATGCAATGGAAGGCAATCTTTGGGAGGGGAGAGATGGACACTTGTTTGAGCTGGTTCCTGTTCAGATAGCACTGTAGAGTCTGGGGGTAACTCTCCACGAGAATCTTTATTAGAGTAAGACGGGAGCAGGCTCTCTATGGAAACATTTCTAAAGTATCTTTGAGGATCAATACTGGCCCATTGGAGATGGAAAGCCTGCTCGAACAGGAGTTTTGGAATATTTTTCGAATGAAAAAAAAGGAGAAGTCGATCTGAATCCCAGAAGGGAGATAATCTGGTAATCTTCTCCAAATCAATGTAGGACAAAGGTAACCTCAAGAGTGCAGCCAGGTGGCGTTTAGCGTTTTTGACAGATTTCCAATTAGGAATAAAGCCCTTATAGGGAAAAACAGAGAGGGCTACACAATTGGGTACATAGATGAGTTGGGATGGGGATTCAGCAGAAGTGTGGAAATGACAAATATTTGCTGAAAGGGTTAGCAGTCTTCCAGCCTCAGAACTCGCAAGTTTGGGGAGGGGTGTACCCTTGAACTCTCCAAAATGAAGAAGTCTGGCTTATCTTCTCTCTGTCAGGCACATTGATCCCATTTTATAATGCAGAGGTGGGTAGAAGGTTGCACAGGATTTCCAGGTGATTTTCAGCAAAGGGGCTTGAATTCCTGCCTCCTGGTTGCTTACCAATAACGAGGACAAAAAAAGGATGCTCTTTAAATCATACTGAAGAAGGTTTGGGGGGGGGAAGCAGGGTGATTTGTGTGGGGAATGGGCTGAGGGCTCCATTCTGTTGCAGAAAACAAAGGCCTGGTCTGAGTTTGAATTATGGGGTGCCCTGGCCCTCAATCCCGAATATATGCCCACGTTCTCTTTTGCTCCTGGTTGGATTGCAGCAGTCTAATAACCCCCCAAAGCAGATCCCACAAGTTGGTCCTGCTACAGTGCATCTGTGTGGGATTTTTTCCCCTATCAGTGCATTTATGGAGCACTAGACCTTAGCAACCACAGGAGTACGAATCTGGTTTTGTTGTGCCATCAAACGTTCGCTAGAGGAAGAAGATGACTTTTGCATTTAAAACTGTTTGAAGTATTAATTAAAAGGAATTATGCAGAGGATGAAGGATTTGAAGTCTTCCTTTGCATCTCAATAAGGCATCGGGACTACAAATAGCCAGGGGATGCGTGAAAAAAGATAGCTGCGTGGGGTTGGGAAAACGGAAAAAACAATCTGTATTGGAGGAGACACGTTCTCTTGGCTGCCTGTGACGATGTCAGCTAGAACAGCGGTTTTCAGCCACTATGCTGTGCCACATTGCTGTGCCACGAATGGTCTGCAGGTGTGCCACAGTACGTCACACATTTATTAGTGATCAAAAACTGTCTTTCTAGAGAGAGGCGGGGCTTGCCAACATGGATGGTCATGCTTCTTCCACTGGGGAAGAAGGGACCATACTCTTGCCTTTTATCTGAAGCCCGATGGGGCATTCAGCCTGTGGTTTTCAGGAAAGGAAACCCAGGGCATAGGCATTTTCCAGCTAAATCCTGGGAATGGCAAACTCAGGAGGAACGCTGGGAGCCTGGAGCATAAGGGTGAGAAGATCCTGCACCATTAACGTGGACTGCAGGCTAATGTTGTTTGCCTCGTTAGAAAAGATCACGGAC
>JAJKFI010000105.1:3234026-3266778 GCA_029204185.1 Lerista edwardsae | reverse complement strand
GGGAGACCCCGGCATCGACCCCAGGGGTAGAAAGACAGTTTTTGATCACTTTTTAAAAAAACACCCTGGAACCTCCAAAAACAGATTTTTTCCTGACCCCGCGGTCAGCGAGCTCAGAGACCCTTTTCAAAAATTTTCTGCAAAGAACCAGGCGACACCTGGAATGGACTTTTAGAGCTACAGGCATCCGTCCCAGGGCTAGAAAAATGGTTTTTGACCACTTCCTAAAAATACTCCCCGGGACCTCCAAAAACAGAATTTTCGCTGACCCCGGGGTCAGCAGCCTCGGAGACCATTTTTGAAAATTTTCTACAAAGCACCCCAGAACCTCTGAAACAGATTATGGGAGACCCCGGCATCCACCCCGGGGGTAGAAAGACAGTTCTTGATCACTTTTTTAAAAAACACCCTGGGACCTCCAAAAACAGAATTTTTCCTGACCCCGCGGTCAGCGAGCTCAGAGTCCCTTTTCAAAAATTTTCTGCAAAGAACCAGGCGACCCCTGGAATGGACCATGAGAGCTCTGGGCATCCACCCCAGGGCTAGAAAAATGGTTTTTGACCACTTTCTAAAAATACTCCCCGGACCTCCAAAAACAGAATTTTCGCTGACCCCGGGGTCAGCGGCCTCGGAGACCATTTTTGAAAATTTTCTACACAGCACCCCAGAACCTCTGAAACAGATTATGGGAGACTCCGACATTCACCCCGGGGGTAGAAAGACAGTTTTTGATCACTTTTTAAAAAAACACCCTTGGACCTCCAAAAACAGAATTTTTCCTGACCCCGCGGTCAGCGAGCTCAGAGACCCTTTTCAAAAATTTTCTGCAAAGCCCCCGGGGACCCCTGGAATGGACTTTAAGAGCTCCGGGCATCCACCCCAGAGCTAGAAAAATGGTTTTTGACCACTTTCTAAAAATACTCCCCGGGACCTCCAAAAACAGAATTTTCGTTGACCCTGGGGTCAGCGGCCTCGGAGACCATTTTCAAAAAATTTCTACATAGCACCCCAGAACCTCTGAAACAGCCTTTGTTAGGCCGTAGAATCGATCCCGGGAGTAGAAAGACAGTCGTTGATTACTTTCTAAAAAAAATACCTTTCTAAAAAAATACCCTGGCACCTCCAAAAACATAATTTTTCCTGACCCCGCGGTCAGCGGCCTCAGACACCCTTTTCCAAAAATTTTCTGCAATGCACCCAGGGACCCCTGAAACGGACGTTCTGAGCTCTGGGCATCCACCCCAGGGCTAGAAAAAACCTTTTTGACCACTTTCTAAAAAAACACCCCCAGACCTCCAAAAACAGAATTTTCACTGACACCAGAACCTAAAAAAACACCCTGGGACCTCCAAAAACAGATTTTTTATAAAATTCTGTATAGTATAGTTTTACATGAAGGCTGGCCTTTAAGAACAGGGCAGTCCAAAAGATGTATGAGCTTAAAGGACACTTAAATCGCTGTAACCAATGAAATAACTGTAACCACGGTGGTGCACTGAGGACTGGGCTAGTTACAAACTACTGGAAGTTGAAGAAAGCTCGAGCATTTGCTTGCAGATTGATATGCTTAGGACTGGGCTTAGGTCGGGTCTCTCACAGGTCCGAGGATGATCACAGTGATGGTGCAAGGCTGAATGAGTCCTGTCCATCCATAGAAAGCTCTGGGCAGTGCAGAAGAAGATGTTTCACCTTTCCCTGCTCTCTTCCAAGCCAGCTGGTGGGAAGGACTAGAGGAAGAAAAGCTTTCCAGAGTTCAATAGCTGGCTCCTGGCGCAGACCTTGTCCTGAGAGAAAGGCCAGCTTGGGAACAGACTTGCAGGGGGCTGGCACTCAGATAGTACCGGACCAATTCCAGAGCACCTGGCAAGGCATAGAAGGCAGTCTAAGGCAAAAAAGAGGTGAAAGCCCCATTAGAACTCTTGATTCTAATCAAGCCGACTTGATATTTCGGTCTTTTAACAAATGCAGTGTGGACTGACTTTCATCATCACAAGGCCCCCAATATATGCTACTAGGAGCACGGCTGTACAAACCAAAAAAGCAACTGAACCCCACCAACAAGCTTACAATCGAAATTAAATAGCAGTCTAAGGAAGGAGGAAGCAAAACCCAAGGAAAGAAGCATTCAAGAGCAAGATGAGAAGTAAAGGGGGTGGGGAAATGAGAGGCTTATACAAAAAGACAGGAAAGGAAGTCGGGGAAGTGAACAGAAGTTGGAACCCTGTAATTCATCGGAGGGGCTGTTGTAGGTCGAGCCTTTTAACTTGTCCGTAAGGGATCTGGAGGGGGGTTGGCAGAGAGGTGCCCAAGTCTGCCCAAGACACCAAACTACAGAGGCTCTTAAAGACCAAAGCAGACTGTGAAAGGCTCTACGCAGACCTCCCCAGGCTGGGCGAATTGACGAAGGGCAAATGCAGAGCTCTTTTTGTTTCTGCCACCAGCTACAAGCCCCACAGGTTTTTTGCCCCCACTTTAAACTTGTGCCTTTGCAGCTCCCCCTGATTACTTCCAGGTCCCCCCTGTTGGCCCATGTGCAGCTCAAAAGCTCTCCCCAGCTGTTTTTCCCCTTGAGCCAAGATGGCCCTAACACCCTTCAATTCTGCAATACATTCTCCCCCTCCCCCAGATGATACAGGGCACAATCCTACTCATGTCTACATAGAAGTAATTGATATTCTGTTCAATGGGGCTTGCTCTCAGGAAACTGTGGATAGGATTGCAGCCTTGGCTATCTCTCCCCTCCCTTTCCCAGTTACTAAATAGATGCAAAGCAAGCAAATGTGTTTTACAGAATTAAGCTCCTGTGAAGAAGAGGTTGAAGCCTTTGACAAATGGCTTACCTTAGATGACAGCAGCAGACACCCGGTCGGAGGAAAGTCACCCAGGAGGTTGGAAGAAGTGAAGGACACTGTTGGACAGGCTGCCTGCTCCGTCTCCTCCCAAAGGGCCAGGCTTGCATCATACCATGATCACATCACCCAATCACCCCCTCATCATTGGGGCAGATGGGGCTGGCCCATCAAATAACGCATGGGGCTGGCCCAGTAACCCCCTCTTCAGTGGGGCTGCTGGGGCTGGCCCATCAAATTACCAAGAGGGCTGGCCCAATCATCCCCTCCTCAGTGGGGCTGTCCCTGCCTCATACCCTGAGCTGCTGAGTCGCCTTCTGGCCCTTCTGGCACCTCCAGGAGAGAACAGGGAAAAAGGGCTGGCCCAATCACCCCCTAATCATTGGGGCTGGCCCATCTATGGCTGGCCCAATCACCCCCTCCTTAGTGAGGCAGATGGGGCTGGCCCAATATCCCCCTCATCAGTAGGGCTGATGGGGCTGGCCCATCTACGAATAGAGCTGGCCCAATCACCCCCTCCTCAGTGGGGCAGATGGGGCTGGCCCATCAAATTATGAATAGGGCTGGCCCAATCACCCCCTCCTCAGTGGGGCAGATGGACCTGGCCCATCAATAGGGCTGGGCCCAATCACACCACCCTCAGTGGGGCTGATGGGGCTGGCCCGTCAGATAAGGAATGGGGCCGGCCCAATCACCCGCTCATCAGCGTAGCTTTGTATGGCACTCTTGGACTGTGATTCACTGAGGCACCCCTTGAGCCGGGAAGAGCAGCTAAAGCCTCTGCGGAGGAGCTGACAGGCGGGAATTCAACCGGGGTGACGCCCACACCCAATGCGCCAGGACAAGTGAAATACACACAAAATAATAAAATACACAAATTAGAAAATATACATTAAAAGCCAATCAGCAGCCTTGATTTGGGCTAACCCTAAGCCTAAGCCTGCTATACAGCCAGCGCAGATCTGAGCAAGCCCATCAGGCTTCTGAATTTAGTTTTTATTTGTTTATTAGTTTTTGGGTTTTTCCTATACAGTTGTGTGTTTGTTTTAGTTGCTGTAATAAAATTAACAAGCTCGGCTTCAGCAGTATGTGAATCGAGAACTACCAGAGGTACAAGCTGGTTTCCGAAGAGGCAGAGGAACTAGAGATCAAATTGCCAACATTGGCTGGATCCTGGAGAGTGCCAGTTGGCGCCCCTTTGTCAGCGCTAGTGTTGTTGGGCCAACGGAAGCCGACACACTGCCCTCCCACCCGCCCTCCCCACACCAGAAATGCCCTCCTCACACCCAGAGCCACTCTGGGTGAAGTAGCAGCCAGTGTCTTGATGGTAGTTGCCGTTGGTGCAGAGTCCACTTCAGGATTGCGGCCACAGTCTTTTCTCTGCACATAGTGTTCTCTCAGCAGTCCTTCTTTCCCAAGAATTGCACAGCGCTGTCACATTGGCACCCCCGCATCCAGTGGTGGATCTAGGGGGCAGGGGGGCATGAGCCCTGGGCGCCATCTTGGGGGGCGCCAGTAGCCCCTGCAACATTGCATGGGTAGACCTGGGCTCAGGAGCCCAGGTATACCCATTGGGACCAGCCGCGAGTAGACCTGGGCTCCCTCGAGGGGAGCCCAGGTCTACCCATGGCCGTTTCTAATGGGTAGACCTGGGCTCCCTCGAGGGGAGCCCAAGTCTACTCATGGTCGTTTCTAATGGCACCTGGTTTCTAACCTGGGCTCCCATGGAGGCGCACTTCTATTGGGTGCCCCGGGCGTCATTTTGACTAGGTCCGCCCCTGCCCGCATCGGCTCTAGCTATAGACCCAGACTCAGCTGGGGCAGGGGCAGTTCTAGGGGGGCAGGACTTGGGGTGGGGTGGGTGGACCTGGGAGGGGAGTGGGCAGGCCAACGAGCGTGCCGGCCCAGGGAGGGGATGTGCTTTTGCGGCAGACTGATGGCCGCACGGTCTCCTGGGTTCTGTGCCTGCAATATCGTGAGGAGCAAATTGGGGAGGCTGGCGCCTGCAACGCCTCCCTCCAAGGTGCATGGGACTTCCCCACTGCAGCCCTTCCCCCTTCGCCCCCCTAGGAATCCGGAGTCGCAGGGAGAGTGGCCAGAGACTCGAACATGGCGGTTGCTTTTTTCCTTTTTTGACATAGGAATTTTAATATTTATTCTTATAGTTAGGGGAATTCGGTAAAGGATTACAAAAGGTTATAGGTAGACAAAAGGATACACACAAAAGAATACACATAAAAGTGGAGGATTACAGCATGTCTAAAAGCAATATAGAGTAATTATATAAATCGAAGTTATATATTTCTAAGTTCTATACATCTATGTATTAGTTATGTGTCAGTTAAATTAAATGCCCCTCATTGGTATAAAATTCTCTCTTCTCTATCAACAATTTATGTTTGCTAAATCGCTTTATCTTTCTATCTTTTATAATCACACCAAACGCTAACATTAATTAGGAAAAAAGCCATCTAAAGCAAACAAAAAATATTAGGAACAGACCTCTAAAGCCTATAATATATTAAATGCATTACTAGTAAATTCTATATCTAAATAATCAATATGTTTAATCTATTATTATAGTCACCAAGCACTACAGCTTAATAGTAATAAAAAAAATTATAGTTATCTGTCCCCATGACTTTCTCAATCATATTCACTCACACTTATTCTTAAACATTCCAATACAAACTTATCTAACTATAATTTCTCCTATCCAGATTATTCCCATAAATCTTCTAGCTTTCCCTTAAATCAGCTGCGACATGAACCTGCAACAACAACAACAAAAAGGTTACGCCCCCTTCTTTGTTCTTCTTTGTCCTTCTATCTTCAGTTTCTAAAAAAACGCCATCTTGGCTCCAACGTCCCCACCCATCCACCTCTCATAACAAATCTCACATTTTTCACAAATTACAAAGACTGAAAATCTATCTAGTTAATTCTTTCTTTCCTGCTCCCCCAGGAAAGACAGTTCCAGCAGTTCCCCTCTCACTGGAATGCTGAAAACCGAACAATACAATTGCCTGCAATGTTTTCAGTCAGTCCAAATCTTCTTGCTTCAAAAAACAATCCAACTGGTGGGGGTGAGATAAAACTCTTCTCTGTTGCTTCTTTCATAAATCTTTCTCCTAATTGTTGTAAAAATGTTACGGGATTCCGCACCTTCAAAGTCTCTCATCAGGGAAACACTTTGATCTGGCTGCCCATAAAGTTCTTGAATAAGCTGGTTGTAAATCTTTGAGTCAGAAAGTCCGGCGGCACCATTTCTTCTCTCCGTTGAAATTCCCTCAGCAACTTTTTAAAGTAAAAATTCTTCTTTTTTATCGCTTGTAGTAGTATTATTGTAGGTTTAATTCTTTAAAATATCTTCATTAGCAGTAATCAAACAGTTATTCCATATATCTTGTGCACCTCCATTGAAATGGATCTGGCAAATTCATGTCTCTTCTGTAGTATTTGTATAGCTTGTCAGCAGCCATTCTTCTTAATGAGGTGCAAGGTGTGACTTAAATTATCTTTCTTCACTTTACTTATCAGCGTTGTTCCTCTCCCGTCTCCAGCACTTCTGTCTCTGCTTGGGGGGCTCAACAGAGAAATTTCCATTCAGTTGTAAATCACCTTCAGCTTCCATGATCTTTTCAATTCAGGGGCTTTCAGCCGGCTCTGCATATAACGACGCAGGAATTTCTTCACTTTTCTGCATATGGGCTGCAAATCTTCGTTCAGAGTTGGCCAGCTCCAAAACTCAACCTGCAGATGCCCTGCTTAGAAATCCATCTCCTTGGACTTCTTACCAGAATTTCCAGTGTGGAAATCTGGAGAAAAGCAAAGCCTCAAATGTTCCCTGCTTCCGAGAGCAGGAAGAACGTTCAGCCATGCTGGAGATCGCCCCTTCCCCCCAGCGGTTGCTTTTTTCCGAGTGACCGGAGCTTTTGTCCTTTCCTGAATCTCTGCAAGAGATCCGGGCCCAATTTCGGCAGGAGAGCCGGGATGGGGGTAGGCATTTGGCATCCAACCTCCAAAAAGTGGCCAGTTTCGGAGGCGAAGGATGCCTGCTGTAACCGGAGGACAAGAGAATCACTGTCGTCTCGGCAGTCTGTGCGGACGGTCTCTGTTTGAAGAAGGATAACACCTTGAATGCTTGATTGATTGATTACATCTCCGAGAGGGTTTTCATGGGCTCCAGTGAAAACAAGAAACTTGGAAGAAATGGCGAAGAGTTGTAAGTGTTTTATGGGGATGACAACGAGGTGCGAATTGGCACATGAAGTTTACCAGCGGGCCGATGAGAGCTCAGTGGGATTAAAGTCAATTTAGTTCAATACAAGACCCCACTGAAGTGCATCCTTATTTCTTTGTTGATTCTCCTTTTTCTATCAAGCGGGGGAAACCTGGAAAAATATTAAGTACTCTGTTCTGTGCTGCTTTTTGCTGTTAAAGATGGAAGAATTTGAATTCTTTTTTTGCTGCGTAATTGCTCTTAAGATGGCGTCAGGCAGTATGTTGTGAAGGAATGAAAGAGACTTTCTTTTTCCTGCGTAGTTGCTTTGAAGATGGCGGAGGCAGGGTGTTTTGGAGGAAAGACGAAAGATTTACAACTGGCTTTTAAGATAAATTAAAGAAAATTCACGGATTTGGATGAAAGAGACATTGTGGGAAGGAATGGAGACATTCTTAAACCAGGAGAGTGACATTGGACAGTTTCAACAAGGGAATTTGACTTTCTTTCTTTTTTCCAAGATGAATTGTGCTGTCCTGCGTGAAGAAGAACAAAGAGAGAAGATTCCGAAGAAGTAATGTTTGTCAACTAATGGACATCTGTGGGAGGGATGTCTTTAGGGGACAGTTCCCCGAGTGGCAGTTGGGGAACAATGCTGAACCAGATATCTGTTTTTAGTTATTTTTAGTAGTGCGGTTCTGTGAAATTTGAAAAATGGAAATTTGTTTTAAAATATTGAATAGAAGGTTAGAATGAAAGTGGATTATGCAGAGCTCCTTCCTTCTTTTATTAATTCTGTTGAAGTATTGTATTTACCATTGGGTCTTGATTTTTGAAGCGATATGTTTGTAGGCTTGTGTCTTTGCGCCAAGATAATATTATAAGCGTTTTGTTCATGATTGATTTTTTTTTAAGTACGTGATGATTCAAGCCTATACTTAAAGATATTATATTAAAGAAGTAGAATTTTTAAGACCCAATGGAAGGCTTTGGAATATTTAAGGAAATTTTGGGATGTTTGTTTTTCTTTTTTCTTTTATGTTGATGTGTCTTTCCTCAAATCATGCTGTCTTAATAGTAAGAAGCAAGGCTTTTTCTCTCTTTTTTTTACTTTTTACTTTTTACTTTTTTTCGCTTATAACTCTGTCTTGCACATGTCTAGCCCTTTGTCTTGCACATGTCTAGCACTGTCTTGCACATGTCTAGCTTCAAAGCAGAACAGTATTATTATTTAATTTTGGCAGAGTCAGAAATTATAGATTTAACTAAAGTGCTAGACATGTGCAAGACAGAGTTATAAGCAGGAAAAAAGTAAAAAGTTATTTTATAATTTATGTAATCTTTAAATTAGTAAGATTTTAAGAGATATTTCCCAGCTTCTTTTTATTTTCTTGTAGTAATTTTCTGATTTAATATGATATTCTTTATTCGCTTTTATTTTATATGCTTTTCAGTATAAATTAGAGATTTGCTTTAATATAGATATTATACTTTTGTTTTCGGTTTGAGTTAATTAATGGTGAAATTATTGAAGATTTGAATGAATAATTGAAAAAGATATGATTTTCACTTTCTTTTTTTTCTCTTTTCTAATAGAATTGCAATAATTTTACCCTTTCAGAGGGAACATATTTTAGTTGTGATTATTAATTGCCTATATTTGTAACCCTCGCACTGCCTCCAATTTCCTACTGTTCAATCCTTTGTCTCCTTTCCTATGTAGTTCACTATCCTTACCTGTATCTTTATAGTTATAAAAAATTAATAAAATCATCTTCAAAAAAAAAAAAGGAATCCGGAGTCACTCCCTTTAACCCTCTGAGTGCCGGCCAACCAAGAAGAAAAGCTCTGCAGAGGAATCGGGAGGGGGAGGAGAAGGATGAAGTGGGCGGAGTCAGCCCTAATTTTAACTAGTGGAACTGGGTTCCCCTGCATTCCCCCTGCATGACATCACTGATTGCACCTATTTTTTAAAATGGCATAAGCTTTGTTTGACCAGAGAATGCTTTACCATTATTGCATATAGAACATAGCATACAATTCTGCTTCTGTTGCAGACATTTATCTGCTGGCTACATTTATCTTTGTGGGTCACTAACTGTGTATGCCTGATAGAAATAAAATGATATATAAAGTCAAAGTAAAAAAATTAGCATGTTTAACCTGTACAAATCTTAATGGTAATCTGGTTGAACTTCTGAAGCTACTGGTCAATCTAGGTTCAGACTGCAACATGGACTGGTAATGACTCAAAAGGTTTCAGAGAGGGGTTCTTCCCAGCCCTCCCTAGAGATGCCAGGGGCTTGCAAAACCACGTACTCCCCCAATCCTGTCTCCCTCTTGGGCCTGCCCTCCCCACATCCAGAAAGCCTCCTTCCCACCTCCACATGGCCCTGCGCTGCTCAGCACCCTACTTGCCTGCACGAGTGACAGGAGCTCTGAATGCAGCACTGGCAGGGTGGGGCGGAACAGGCCATTTTGCCAGTGCTGCCTCCTTGCCAGTTTTCATGACATACTTTACATCATGATTGCGACAACTTCTGCCAGTTCAGTAGCTGCTACATTATCCGTTTCAACTGCAGCCATCATAACAAATATATCTTCTCTTTTTTGTCATATTTATTGCAATGATTCAGGCTGCAATCCTATGTGCACTTTCCTGGGAGTAAGACCTATTGCACACAATGGGATTTATGACTGGGTAGACATGCATAGGCTTGTGACCTCAGTCACTTGAAACCTGGAATTGAAAGTGTTTGCACAATCTTTTTTGTTTTGAATGGCAAGATTGCATGTGCTCATTCCCTCTCCTGCTATTTTCTCCTCTTATCTTAGTTTCTGCTTGATTGCAGTACCACATGGCCTTACTGACATCCACTCCCTTAACTGCCATTCTTATTGCTTACTGCCATCCTATTTTGGCTGACTTGGCATGAAAATCTTATGTGCCAGCACTTTGGCTAGGATATATTAGAGATTGTTTTTGCTCTGCATTTTTTACAATATTGTGCCTGACCTCCTGCATGCCTGCTGGCCAGATCAAACTACGCTCCCTTATTCCAAGAGAACGAAATCCATGGCTGTGCTGCTTTCTGGAAATTGTTCCATGGATAACTGTGCCAGTGGCGGGTCTAGGGGGCAGGGGGGGCAAGAGCCCTGGGTGCCATCTTGGGGCCGTCTAGGGGGGAGCCAGTGGCCCCCACAACATTGTGCAGGTAGACCTGGGCTCCGGAGCCCAGGTCTACTCATTGGGACCAGCTGTGAGTAGACCTGGGCTCCTTCGAAGGGAGCCCAGGTCTACCTGTGGCCGTTTCTAATAGGTAGACCTGGGCTCCCTCGAAGGGAGCCCAGATCTACCCTCAGTAATTTCTAATGGATATACCTGGGCTCCCTCGAGGGGAGCCCAGATCTGCCTGTGGTCGTTTCTAATGGATAGACCTGGGCTCCATCGAGGAGAGCCCAGGTCTACCCGTGGCTGGTCCCAATGGGTAGACCTGGGCTCCCATGGGGGCACACTTCTATTGAGTGCCCCAGGCGCCATTTTGACTAGGTCCACCCCTGAACTGTGCCAGTGTTTCCATGGATGCTGGGGGTGTTAGGGCTGAGCCCGGGTGTGTTTTGCTAGGACAGACTTGGCATTTGGCCCTTTTTGTGCTGATGTCAGCACACCATCAGTGTGGCATTGCTAGGATGGACTTAAGATCAACGGTGTCATCTGGCAACTAGCTGCCGGAACGCTAGGCGGGACTTACTGCCTGATTGGCTGCTTGTCCGTGAAATGTTGCTGCCTGCCCGCCCGCTGCGTGGGCACCCCTGGCTTCAGAGGGGGTGCCCGCTTGCCTGGGGGGCACACCAGGTGCCTAGGCAAGCAGCGGAGGGGCACGCCAACCGGACGGAGCCCGCGCGGTGGGTGGGCAGGCGGCGACGCGTCACGGACAGCCTGTCAATCAAGCGGTAAGTCCTGCCTAGCGTTCCAGCAGCTTGTTGCCAGATAACACTACTGCTTAAGATATAATATGTCACATGGCATCAGTGCAACATTGGCGTGGGTTCCAAATAGGATTGGGCCATAACTTCTGGGCTTGTTCACACACACACACACACACACACAGAGAGAGAGAGAGAGAGAGAGAGAGAGAGACTGCTGCATGACTCAACATTTGACTACTTGCAGCTGAACATGACAATAGGCCCTCTCCAAAAGCCCTGAGTTTATGCTGCAAACTTCATCTGCATGTTGTATCTATGAGGGGCCATTCACATTCACAAGGCATCTGATGCTGCAGGCATCAGGGGATAAATATGCATGCGTAGATCAGCTTCATGTGTCTAGCTCCAGAAATACTATAACCAACACATTGACAACGTGTGGCCTTGTAGCGATACAAATGTCTGATAAGAATCGGTTCCAGAGGGGTAGCCGTGTTAGTCTGTTGCAGGAAAAATAACATGGCACCTTCAAGACTAACCAGTTTATTTCAGCATAAGCTCAGTAAGTATGCAGCTCGCTCGCTCACTCGCTCACTCTCGCTCTCTGCTAGTCTCTGTGTGGCCCACTGAGAATTTCACTTCGTACACTAAACAATTGTGCTTATTCAACCAAATTCTTGTGTTACACGCAACATAAATTACTTACAGCCCAATCCTAACTAGCGGTTTCTACAGCGGAAAAGAGCAGCTAACAGCACTGGTACTGGTGGCCTACTATCGCTGTCAGTTATTCATGGGAGTGCAGGTAAGCCACCACTGGGAGGGACAACCGGCTGTCAGATGAATGGGGCAAGGAGGGAGAGGAATGAGAATACCTAGCTGTTCCCTCTCCTCTATCCCTTATTGTCCTTATTCTACTCCATTCTATGAGCAGTTTGGAACATATTATTAAGATATATGCCCCCAGGCAGTAGGCGGGGAGAGGGAGCAAAATTGCCCCTCTCACCCTTGGTTGTACCCCCCCATTGCCACTTTGCTCCAGGGGCCACACTTTTCATCTCTGTGTTGTTGTTTTTAAGTGCCGCTTTCCCAGCCTTTCGAAGGCTCTCTGAGGGCCAAAATGTGTCACTTCCAGAAGAGACCATTTTTGGCTTTCTGAGTGCTAGGGAGGTTGTGCAGGCCCCTCTGGTCCCAGAATGTCTCCTGGGTGTGGCAGCAGGCATGTGTGGGAATGGCACCAACCTCCCAGTGGTGTCATCTACAAATGAACTAACGGAACGCTGGGCGGGACTTACACAGGGCTTCTGCGTGATTGGCTGCCCGCCCGTTTCGTTCCGCAGCTGCCCTGGCCCCGGGGGGTGCCTGCTCACCAGGGGAGACGGGGGGCGCTGGGTGCCTGGGCAAGCAGCAGGCGGGGGCACCAACCGGGGGCACCCCCCCCCCCCGAGGTCAGGGCAGCCGCGGAACAAAGCGGGCAGGCTGCCAATCATGCGGAAGCCCCGCGTAAGTCCTGCCCAGCGTTCCGTTAGTTCATTTGTAGATGACACCACTGCAACCTCCCCAAAATGCCACTGCTATAAACCCTGCCTCTGCTCTGAAGCCCAGGGGAGGAAGGGGAAGACAGCTTTGAGGAGACAAACAAGGCAGGTGTGACCCTGGAGGCTGTACACAGGCTGCAGCCCCTATATGGGTGGGGAACCAGGTGACAGGTGGGAACCCAAGACACACACACCCATCTTGGTGCCCTGACAGTCACATCTGCCTTCATTGCAAGTATAAATCAGCCTTTAACATTTAACATAGTAACAAGCTCCATACTTCCCTTAGCAGTGATATGTTCCAAGAGCAGAAATTCTTGGCTGTGTTTCTTTTGCATGACAGAACGCTTGAGACATAAGGTGTGTTTTTATATTTGACTAGCTTTTTGTTACCCGGCGTTGCCCAGGTAACACATTTTCCCAACAGGTCATTGTGGACATTTCATTTCACACCCCATCTCTCACCTCACGCTGACGGGGCCCGAACCTGGACTCCAGCGGCCCTGCTCATCTCGTCAACCCCGGAAACTACGGACTTGACGCCGATTTCGGTTTTTGGCCGTTTTCACGTGGGGACCCCTGCGTACCCCCACCCCCAGGGGTGCTAGGGGCCCCCGACCCCCGCAGTGTTTGTCGCCAGGCCGCAAGGTGTATGTGTGCCGAGTTTGGTGCCAATTGGTCCAGGCGTTCCAGCAGGGCATGGTGGACGTTTTGTTTCGCACCCCTTCTCACACCCCATGTTGAGGGGGGCTGAACCCGGACTCCGACAGCATCGGGGGCATCGCCGCTCGTCTCCACGACCCCGGAAACTGTGGATTTGACACTGATTTCGGCCGGTTTTGACCGTCTTCACGCGGGGACCCCCGCGTACCCCCACCCCTGGGGGTGCTAGGGGGCCCAACCCCCACAGTGTTTGTCGCCAGGCCGCAAGGTGTATGCATGCCAAGTTTCGTGCCGATCGCTCCAGGCGTTGCGGAGCCTATGCAAAACATACACACATACACACACGCATACACACCCACGCTCTTCTTTATATATATAGATAGATGTATTATTGCATCCTATATATATCCCATATTGTAACAACAGCAACATATACCCCTGCTAACTGGACAAGAAGCACATTTTCAAGCTGTGTTCCCTTAGGGTGAGAGCAGGGGGAGAGTAATTGTCCCTATTCACCCCTGCACAGTGAATAGGTGTCTTTTCTAGTGGCTGTTGCTGGGGGTGTTCTACATTTATTTTTTTAGATTGTGAGCCCTTTTGGGATCGGGAGACATTTAACTTTACTTTTTTGCCTGTAAACCACTTTGTGAACTTCTTGTTGAAAAGTGGTATACAAATACTGTTTGATTGATATACTGTACAAGCAGAACAGAACTGGCACGCCTACAAGGCAAATTTCCAAAGAGCAATCTGGGCAGCCTTTTTGTCCGCATTCCAGACTGGGGGCACAATCCTAAACTGAGTTAGGCTGGCATAAACTAAGCCAGCAAAATTTGGCTAGTACAAGGGCTACCGTAAAACTGGCACAAGCTAAACCAGCATAAGCTAAGACAGCAAAGTTTGGCCACCACAAGGGCCACCATAAAGCACGTTTGGACCACTCTTGAAGTCAGAGAGGCCAGTACACCGACATGCGCCATCCTCCCTGACTCCAAGAGTGGCCCAAACATGCTTTATGGTGGCCCTTGTGGTGGCCATACTTTGCTGGCTTAGTTTATGCCAGCCTAACTCCAGTTTAGGATTGCGCTCTAAAACTTTCAGCTGAATCCCTCTTCTCCCTTCTCTCAGAATGGAACGATATCTCATTCTCCAAGGTCTGATGGGTCTCTCTTATGAGGGACCCCCAGCTCTGAGTAGATAATCTCTGAACTATTCCCTCCCATTTATGAAACCTCAACCAGTTAGCAACATGCCTAGGAACAGGTCGGTGAGTGACCCTAGCACCACTTTATTAGCTACGCAAATGAGCAGATTAGCAAGAGAGATATTTCATTTTAATATCAAAGAGCCTCCACGAGGGGGAGACGTCACCTCACTGGATCAGAGTTGGTGATTTTTAATAAGATGACAGAGATTTCTGTGCAAGGACAATGGGAATGCTGAATGTATTGATTGTAGGCTGTTTGAGGAGACTCAATTAGGTAATTGTAACATTTTTTGTTTTGTAAATAAGAATTTAAAATAATACACTCTGTTGCAAATCCATCATGTAAAGTGGCAGGACTGTGGATGGATATTTCTAGGTCAAACGTCACTAGGCCAACCAAATTCAGTACCTATGAATCTTTTTTTCTCAGAAGTGCTAGAATCTTCTAGAACAGTGGTTTTCAAATGCTTTAGCACTGAGACCCACTTTTTAGAATGGCAATCTGTCAGGACCTACCGGAAGTGATGTCATGACTAGAAATGCTGTCATTGTGCTTTCCTGAGAATGCAGCAATAAATTGGGTTATTTCTCAGCCTTTTTCCAACAGCAAAGTGAATCAGAAAGGGGGGGGGAAGCCTATTTACAATACCATTTACAAAATAACCACACAGACCCCCCCCCTTTCCAGTGTCCTGGTTTCCCATATTTTCAATTACAGATGTCCTATACAACCCATCTAAAATTGGCTCATGACCCACCTGGTGGGTCCTGACCCACAGTTTGAGAAACACTGTTTTAGAAGAACTAGCTGTGGAAGATGAATAGGCTTTTTCTTCCTGTCTGTTTCCATGGGTCTGCTTGCCAATCTTTACTCAAGTCAAGGATTTTGCCAGGTATAGATCCCCCACTATTCACATTTGCCTTCAGTACTGTCTTTACAGAGTTAAATATATGCCAACCTGTTTTAGCAAAGAACCTACATCAGTGAGATGAGTGTGCAGCTGTCGCTTTGAAATCCATAACAGATTGCCCAGAATGCGTAGTGCTAGCAGGTGGCTCCCCCTTAAGGAGGAGATACTTGTGTCAATAAAGCCCAATAGCTATCAGCTGGTGGTTGTTATCATGCCAGACTGAAACTTCCCTGTCTATGCTCTGAACTGCTCTGATAACTGTTGTGGCAGAACAAGGCACAAAGGTGACTTTTCATGCTACTTATGAAAAAGTCAAACATAAAAGATGAGAGAAACACATGGACTATGGTCAACAGTTTTGCTTTGGGCAGTCTACTGCTTAGCTTTGCCAATTTTTTTTCATGGTGGGTATTTTATTTGTATCCCACCTGGCTTTCATTAAAAAAAAAAAACCTCAGGGTGCAAACACAAAAGTTGCCAGCTGGTGTCCCATCAAGGCCCTGATCAAGCTTGCTAAATCATGTGCCTTCACATCATGACCTATGTGGTAGGCCAGTGTTTCCCAAATTGTGGGTCAGGACCCACCAGTGGCTCACAATCCAATTGTTGGTGGGTTTTGAAACTGACCAGCTGAAAGGTGACCAGATTTTCACTCAAAAAGAGGAAGTGCTTTGCGTGCAAAAACACATGCAAAAATGCTTTCTACAGCATTGGGGAAGCTCGCAGAGGGGGCTGTAGGTCTCCCAGACCTTGCCAGAGGCCAGTGCACCCCCCCTCCCCCCGGATGCAGTA
The DNA here is from genome assembly GCA_029204185.1 of Lerista edwardsae. Taxonomy (NCBI): domain Eukaryota; kingdom Metazoa; phylum Chordata; class Lepidosauria; order Squamata; family Scincidae; genus Lerista; species Lerista edwardsae. The sequence continues at coordinate 3,250,663 of JAJKFI010000105.1, read as the reverse complement.
AGAATCCCTGGGCGCCTGGAGCATCACAATCAGTGCAGCGCTTTTGGGCACCCCCACCTACCCCAGTCCCCGCCAGCACATACAGTGGTCCCAATGTCCAAGGAGGGTGTTGGAAACTGCTATGATAGAGTATCATTTTAAAAAGTGGGCCCTGGTACTAAAAGGTTGTCATGGTATACAGAGAATTGGTAAGGCTAAACCAGGCTTTTCTCTGTGTGCAGTAGCTCATGGCACCAGGCCAAGGCACCTGAGTGCCAGTTAATTACAAATGAGCTACAGCTGTGTCTAAGGTGGACGTGCATCAGACCACAGAGTCCATGGCCACCTCGAGCTCTGATTGGTGTTCAGGACTCAATACAAGTATATAAGGGGACAGGTTCCCAGTGCTAAGTGTGGGTCGGTAGGAGGGGAATGCTGTCTGTTTGACTGCAAAGATCTGCTGTGGTTTTCCTGACTGATACCTATGGAATGTGACCCTTTGCCTGGAAACTTGACTACGCTTGCTGAATACAATTCTTATCTAAGCAAAGACCTTGTGTGGTGCCTTTCTTAGCGGAAGTCAGTGAAGCCTCGCTGAGCCGACTACGGAGGCAGTTTCTCCTGCGCAATTGAGCTGTTTACTCTGCTGAACATGCCAGGTGTTGGCGTGAGAGCCCTCCACACTTGGGGTCCTCTCCAATGCCACCTGGGCATAAGTCTTGGAGAGATGCAACAAAGGTTTGAGAACCACTGGGGTAGGCAATGTAAGTCCAACAGGCTATTCCCAGTCCACCAATGCTTTCTTCCAACCCCCACACGCTTACCAATGTGACAGGCTAGGCTAAGGTAGTCCTTTGTTGGGCTATAAATCTTGTCCATTTCCCACCCCCCTGCAGTTCCTATGGCTTTAGCACAGAGAGGACAGTTGCTGTTTCTTCATCTTCTAGTGTAAATTATATATCTCTAGCAACACTTATCTGTCCTTCTGACTGCACACCCAGGGAAGCAAAAGAAGGTGAGGTTTTATCTGTGGAATGAGTATGTACTGAATGATTATCTGTATCTGTGCTAGAATAAAACTGATCCAAATTACAGAAAAACAAACTGCAGGGTGTCTTATTGAAGGGCTTTCTTTGGAGATCACCCCATAAGCAACTGCGCTGATAGTCAATAATCCGATCTACCAGCTGACAGGCTACATATCAAGCGAAAATACACCCAAATGTTAAAGTCGAAGAAATTAAAGTCAGAAATTTTTTTGTTTAAGTCTCAAAAATTGTTTAGAAACAGTTTGGGACACGTGTTCAGGCAGCACTACTTGCAGAGAGAGAGAGAGAGAGAGAGAGAGAGAGAGACTGCCAACAAGTATGAAACTGAAAGGAAGGGTTGGAGCATCTCTAAGTAGTCTTCCGAGGAATTCTAGTACACTGTGTATGAAGCACATCAGGGGTCAGAATTATTTAACAACTCTGTTTTCAACTGCATGATGCTACATGGATCCCTGATTCAGAAACCTCTTTTTTGCTGAGTTCTGCTCTGCTAAATCTCTGTTGATCTTTATACTTTGTAATGTGTCACAGACAAAGACAGGAATGCTCCTGTATCTGGGTGGAGCCTGGGATGGAGTGTGGGCAGCTGATAGGGCAGGCCAAAGGGTAGGTGACCTGGCAAACTATGGTGAATCAGGGGCTGGGGCTTACACAATTCAGACTACAGGCAGAGCACTAAACAGATGATAAAAGCAATCATGCCGAGCGACAGACTACAAGGCACTACTACTTATTATTACAGCCAGTCCAATAATCTTTTTCAGTTCCAAGGAAGTATGGGGTTATACTTAAAGTCATTTACACTGCAGCTACTATTGAAATACTAAGGGCCCAACTAAATCCTAATTATACCCTCCCCATCATTGCAGCTACACCAACAGACCATGTGCTGTATCCTATGGTGGGGTGCAGTTGTGGAAATCACATAGTAAGGGAACTTCTCTTCCCTTACTCTGGAGCAAGCCCCTGCTGCCCAAATGACAGCCCAGCCCTAACCAACTTTCCAGCACCAATGCAGCTGCAATGTAGCCCTGAGTTAAGGGACCAAACATTCCCTGACCTTGAGGAGGCCCCAGTGACTGCCCACAGCCACCACAGAACACAGTGCACACTCCATTGGCGTGGTTGCATTAGTGCTGGAAAGTTGATTAGGGTTGGGGGCTAAGTCTCCTCAGATGTGTGCCAACCATTTTGCTGGCTTAAAACCAAGTCAAGTAAGGGAGAAGGGATAGGGCCCTGGCACACACTGGTGTTGCTGGGATCCACTCTCTTTTACCTCCCCCCTTTCTAAATCCCACCTGCCCCTCCCCAACCAGGCACTCCCTAATTCTTTTTCCTCCCTGCCCCATTCCTCCCACATCCAAGCCCTGCACCAGCTCGATCAATTAGCTAGCAGCAGCAGCAGGCTGCCAACACTGAGTGCCACTGTAGAACCAGAGATTCCAGTAGTAATTGTTAGTTTGAATTAGGTTGTAATTAACTAATCAGCATGCATGAACTTAGTTGTTAGAGCAGTGGTTCTCAACGTTTTAGCACCAGGACCCACTTTTTAGAACGACAATCTGTCCAGGAACCACCGGAAGTGATGTCATGGCCGGAAGTGCTGCCATTGTGATGCCAGAGCCTGCTGCTTTCCTGAGAATGCAGCAAGAAGTAGGGTTATTTCTCACAGCGCAATCCCACGCTGCCTGTAGCATCAACACTATGCACTTAGCATTGCTACCGAAGCCGGCTGGCACAGGGAAGGCCAGGGAGGGAGTGGGCAGGGAGAGGGCGTAACTGGGTGGGCTGTGGGTGGGCTGGCAGGTGAGCTGGCAGGGGGCGGGCCTCGGAGGCCACACGGAGGGCTCTGATTTGGACCGTGCGACCTCCTCAGATCTGCACCTGCTATTTAGCAGGCGCAGATCCAAAGAGCGCATTAGGGAGGATGGCGCCTCCCCTACAGTAAGGGTACAAATGTTCCCTTGCACCAGGGAGGCTTCAGCCTCCCCTATACTGCCCTTAACATAGGGGCCTCGCTATTCCGGCTCCGTATAGAATTGCGCTCTCAGTCATTTCCCAATAGCAAACTGAATCAGAAAGGAAAAAAAACCTATTTACAACCTTGACACGAGCACAATAACCACACAGGCTTCCCTTTTCTCAGCATCCCATCTTCCCATATTTTCAGTGTGGGTGTTCTAGGTACTTCACGACCACCTGAAATTGGCTCACGTTCCAATGGTGGGTCCTGACCCACAGTTTGGGAACCATTGTGTTAGAGGTTCATCTGGCTGATCCCTTTTCCAGTTCCTCTTTTCCTTCTCTTTACGTGGCAATAACGTTTGCTACCACAGAAAGGCTTGCTTTGCAACTGACAAATCCTGTGCTAATCTATAATTCTAAGTAACATGTTGTAGGTTTCTGGCCTTCAGGACAACTTTTTTTTCCAGGTGCCACATAAACTTGGCATTTTAAAAGTTGCATAAGAAACAGGCAAAATGTGTTTCCTTGCCTGCTATAACACTATTAATCTTTGACCTGCAATACCTGGTCTTGCTTATCGCAAACATTTCTGCAACTGCTCCATGGTCCAAGAGGTCATTGGCACAGCCAACCTTTGACAAGCCTCTTGGCTCCCGTTGCTGTGACAATGAATGGGGGAAGCAAGTGAGAGGTGCTTGGCCTTCTCGGCATTTCTGCTCCACGACTCTTCCTCTCCCTGCCAGCCCAGTCTCATTCATGCGTTTGCAGATATTCCCATTCATAACTATTTTGGAACCTTTTCAGATACTAACAAAAGCTTGGTAAAAGATACTATATTGTGAAGTGCAAGCAGAAAGCATGACAAAATGCAGAGCCTAAAGGAAGGTTGAATCAAGAAAAGCAACTTATTGCTTTCTTTCCTTAATCTGCCACCAATGAGGCTCACGGAGGCTGTTGCTTCCACCTGCCAGCTGCCTCCATGAGACCTTTGGCTGTCTCATGCCAACCTCCACCCAGTGCTTCCCTTACCTGGCAACACACCAGCCGCTCCATCACCTCTTGCTCCTATCCCCTATAGGGTGCAGGTATAGTATCCACTGATTTGGTATCCACAGTTTTAATTATCCACAGATACCATGGATATTGGGATGCCTTTTAAAAGGATAGAGGAACATTAAACAAATCTCTTTTTTTATTGTTGCAGCAAAACCACTGATGTCCTCCTATCTTTAAAAAGGTGTCCCCAGTATCCACAGTTTCAAGTATCCACCATGGGGTTCAGAACAGAGCCCTAGCGGATACCGTATTTTCAAAAGGGAGAAGAGGATAGAGCAGAAGATGACATGAATAGGGGAGCAGAATGATGAGCCAGAGCAGAGAGGACCACATGATTTGTCAGCTGGTGGGGAGTGGAGTGTGCTACTGTGTCAGGGGAGGCACCATCTGCCTTAGGTCAGGGAGGGCTTGAGCTTGTCCTGTCTCTTTTTCTTTTGGATTTGGATTTTGTTTAAATGATCATTTAAGCAAACTTCTATATATGAAACTAAAAAACATGGTAATGCATCATATTCCTTTGCTAAAAGTTTAAGAAAAGGATGAGGTTGAAAATATTCAAAGACTTGCAGCATAATCCCATTCACACTGATTTAGGAGGGAGCCCCACTGAACTCAGATGGCCTTCTTTCCATATAAACATGCATAGGATCGAACAATTAGAATGGGTCTATAAATTCCCTAACTGGAAGTGTTAACCTGGTAGATCCCAGGGTCCTGCTAGGATCAACTTGCTGCTCTTGTCTCTTGGCGCCATTGCCCATCCCATCCAAGTAACACGTTTATGACATCTCATGGCATATGCTTCACAGCACTGCCTTAATCACTCCTTAATTTATCCTTTTAGGTGAAAACATGCAACTACATTTAAATTACTATCTGAGTTTGCAAATGATTAAAATTATATTGTTCCATTGACTTCAGTAGCGACTACACCCATTTATTATCCCAACAGGATAGCAGTTCATCGCCGGGAATAATAAAGGCAATAACGCGCTCAAGGATCCACAGGCAAAATGTTGACGTCTCATTTTCATAACATGCTATAGGGCACAGCCGTTTGACTGGCGTCTAACAGGACCCATGAGGTCCCCATGTGTACAATAAAATGAATCTCCTGGAAGCAAAGCAGGCAGTAATTCTCTCCTAGAAATATGCTTGGTTTGCTGATTCACAAGCAGACACCCAGGATGCTTTGCTAATTCACGTCAATTTCAGGGAAGTGGTGGTGTCCTAATTTTGTGAGCTGTGTTCATACAGAGCTTTTGTGTTTGCTTTCCATGAAGAATGTAATTATGTGTGTTTTCCATAGAGCAGACTGGAGCACAAGAGCCTCCATTCAGTGGAAAGCTTTCCATTAGGGTGTGAACTGATAAAATCAGCAGTGGAGGCCAAGGAAACAGTGAGTCAGAACATATAGCTGCAACTGTTACGTAAGACACAGAGGCATGGAAAAAGTCATGAGTGTGTTACTGTCAATCTCAGGGAATGGGAGTTTGCACATCAACTGGATACCAGGTGCAAGGGCTGCTCGGTAGCCTAGTTCTGTGTTTGCAGATAAATGTTTGCACACAGCATCAGTGGAATGCCAAGCATTTGACTTGCATGTGCAGCTTGCCTAGTACAAAAGCTGCCTGAGCTCTAGTAGAATGAAAAAGCATGCTTGACTAATGAGATCATACTGGAATTTAACACAAGAACTCGCAAATATGGAAACAGCAAACCACCCAGGCTCCTTCAAAGCAGACACACAGCATCCATTAGGAAAGACTGAAGGGTATATGGCTCCAAAAAGGCTTGATTTGTACAGGATGTAAGGAAGGCTTTCCATGTCTGGTCATGTTTAAATGACTACATGGGTGTTTCAATAGCAACTAAGGGCCCAATCCTATCAGGCTTAGCATGGGCGGTACAAGCATACCACCCACGCTTTTGTCACAAAAGGTGCCATAAGGCACCTCCAGCGCCGACGGAGCTGCCTGCACGGAGCGCCCTTATTTCCTGCACTGGGCAAACCCCAGCTCAACATCGGCCCACCACACCCAGAAGCAGCATCACGAGTTGGCAAGAGGTGAGTGCAGCACTCACCAGCATCGCATCCTTTTCGGGCAGGGCGGGAGGGTGTACCTGGTTGAAGGAGGGGCAGAGCAGGGGGTGGGACCAGCAGCAACTCTCTCCACCAGTTCCAAACCTCTGTGTAGGGCAGCGCAGCTTTACGTGGAGGCCCTCACCTCTGTGCTTGCTAAATAGCCGGTGCAGAAGCAAGAGGACCTATTGCCCGCCCTTTGCAAATGCCTGGCTGCTGCAGGATGCAGCAGTAGCCACCTGGCTACCACTGCTTTCTCAAGCTGCCAGCCAGCTCAGGACTGGCCTATTATTTTCTAAGTCAAACAACAGTTTGACTTAGGAACAGGCAGTTTCATCAAGATCACGGATGGGGGAAAGGGTGAAAAAGTCTTCCTCTGCCTCCACATTACAGTCCCAATCCTGACAGTTTGACCCTCCATGGCTGCTACTTAAGAACAAAACACAAACAGAAGGGCAAACAAACTTATTAACATCCTAAGTTTTCAGGCTCAGTGGTCCTGAAGATCATACCCGGTTTGTTAGGAAGGATTGGTTTCTTTTGTCCAATGCCTTTTTTTGTCTGAAGCAGTGATCCTTGGCTAGTGAGCCAATTTTCTGGTAATCTGAAAATTTTTAGTCCCAAAGATGCTGTAGAACTGTATGATGAAATACTGACAACCAACATGAAGGTGAGAGTTTGGTGTGGTTGTTTTATTTATGACAACAAAGGCTTGATGTGCTCCCAGGAATAAAAGCAAGCTGTCCTCTATGTGCTCCCAGAAGAATCAAATAAAGGTTGGGATGACATCAGAGACCCCCTTAAATGGCTTTTTTCATTTTTTAAAAAAGAATATATTAATTGTTTAAACACAATGCTGCCATGGCTTCATTTGATCAATACTGTTCAGAGAAAGAATAGAATATCACATAAACATAGCTAATCAGACTTAACAGGCATCCGTGTGACTTAGTGAATAGGAAGTAATACATTTGACAATATGTATATTGTCCAATATCAGAGGTCACCAAGACCTTTTGTCATTAAACCTACCTATACAAATGCTTCCCAACAGTTTTACTAAAGGGAACTATCATGGAAATTCTTACTTTCCCCTGGGATTCTATGGACATTCTAGAACTCTAATCTTTTGCTTAATGTCTTCCTTAGAAAATCAATTTGGAAACTGTATTCTGGCAATATTTTTGTAGTAAACATTGAATTATGAAAATGAGTATGTAAGCCCACATAGAGGTATCCATATGTACTGACATTAAACTCCCTCCTTTCTGATTGCTGATGCAGAACTTAATTGGAGTTGCTAAGCATGTTATAAAATTTCTATACCAAGTCAATTTTCATGTGTGTGCAATGTACACATCATGTGCATGCAAGTGCCTGCTCTTCTTGTGTTTGTCATTCTTTTGCATGTTCAAATATACACACTGTGTTTATCTTGCTTTTTAAGGCAGTGGAGGTCTCACTGCCAAATCTAGTCCCCATCTCCTCACATTGTCAACCTGGGGCAAGAGATTTGTGTGGAGGGCACAGTGGCTATGGCAACAAGACTGAGGAGAAGCTGGACTACCATCCTCTATTCTCTCATCAGTGCATATGCACACACCATAAAATTAGCTGCTGCCACATTATGCACAAATTGCACACTAGGAAAGTGGAATTATTTGAAACATGAAGCAGCACTGAAGAAGTTCGTAGCAGATCATGCTCAACAAAGGCAAAACTGGAGGTTGCTTTGGGCTCATGCTGTTTTCAAAGGACTGTGCTGTTTCTGCACCTAGTATGGGCCAAACTATTTGACAGATTCACACAGCCCACTTCCCACAATCTGCAGAGAACCCAGTCTGCCCATTTGTCTGAGGCTCACCGTCAGAGAATCTTGGCAGCTCCATCCTGGCAATTCTGCCTTAGCGAGTTCAGCTTTTAGAAGTGCTTCCTCTGTCTCCACTTGAATTGGCAGTGTCATGTTCTCAGTCAATCATCTTTTCCATTCCCTCATTGCTGCTTCAGGCAATGGCTTAACTCCTATCTCAGCCTGTGAATTCCCTGCCTTTATTGCAACCAATCCCACTGTCAATCCTTCTTATTGCCTGCCCTGGGATTCACTTTATTTGTCAGAGTTGGGAGCTCATCAAAGCCAGCTGCCAGTGAGGCCAATTCCACCATTAATGGTGAAAGCACCATCATATATCTTGTCCATCAATTAGTTCTTCTTTTACCACCCCTACTCTGCCACAACTAAAAAAACCTGGAGCCCTCTATCCATTGGTCAGCACCACTTGCATCCCTTCAGCATGATATCCAGGTGCACTTACTCTCCAAATCACATCTGTCACTGCTATAGTTCCTCTGACTGAGGACGCAATCCTAAGCAGCGCTGGAATGGTGAGGCCGATGGGCCTGCAACACATCCTAGCACTGCTTCGGGGAGGCTGGAGCCTCCCCACGGCAAGGGCACATTCATTGCTCCCCGTTGCTCTACTCAGATCTGTGCCTGCCAAACAGCAGGTGCAGATCCGAGGAGACTGTGCAGCCCCAACCCGGGTCGCGCGGCCTCCTGATCGGGCTTAGGATTCAGCCTTATGGCCAATTCCGAAGCCCGCCCATGTCCTGGGCCAGCATGCCTGCTGTCCTGCCCATGTTCTGCCCACATCCCGTCCAGATCCGCCCACTCCCTCCCCGTTTCAACATGATGCCTCCATTGCACTGGCCGGCTTCGGGCGCAATGGGATCACCATTGCTTGCAGCGCCAGTCCCGTTGCCTTGACACCAATGTGGGGGTGCTGCTCGGTACCCCTGCATCGGCACTAAGTGCACATCCTCGACGCAACCCTGTTGCATCAACAATGCGCATGTTACAGGACTGTGCTGCCCATTTCATTGGATGGTACCAGAGATCCAGCTCTACAGGATGGTCCTGAATCCCAAAGGCATTGATTCATAGATTATATGACCCTCCACTCCAGTGAGGCAAACACATTTTTAAGAGACATGTGTCTATATATAATAACAAAAATGCTTATCAGTAAATGGGTAGATGTAGGATTCAAGTATGTCAATTTCTTAGTTTACTTTCTCCCTCTTACCCTGTCAAGCTTCCTGTTCTTCCTGATCCTAGCTCCTTTCTCCCAGCTATAGTAGTGTTTAAGATGCCTGCTGAGGGCCAGAAGTGACGTAATTAAGCAGGAAGTGATTTCATTAAGCCATGGCCAGAAATAAGCACCTTTTCTACTTAGGAACGCATTAGCTGCAAATGGAAGAGAAAATATGCAAATCTTGATCATATTTTCCAAGATATGGGAGAGCCCAATCATCATAAGAATTGACCTTTAAGCTGTGACACCTCAGGATAGCTCAGTAGCTAATAGCGGCCCTGGGAGAGCCTGAGGACCAGAGAAAAAACTTCCATGGGCCACATTCAGTCCCTGGTTCTTATGTTTGACACCCCTAATACAGAAAGGGGGTGCAATCCTAAACTGGAGTTAGGCTGGCACAATGCAAGAGACACCAGAAAGAGCATTTGGACCACTCTCGGATTCAGAGAGGCCAGCACACAGACATGTGCCATCCCCCCTGACTCCAAGAATGGTCCAAACATGCTTTACGGTGTCCCTTGTGCTGGTCAAACTTTGCTGGCCTAACTGTGCCGGCCTAACTCCAGGTTAGGATTGTGCTCAATGACGCAGAATTCCTACTCTTCAACTGTTCCAATACACCAGGGTCTATCCTTACTCTCTAGAAGCTATCCCTAGTAAATCACCATTTCTGTAGTGTACCCATTTTAGGGGTACCTTAAAAAAAACCTTTGTGTCCTTGTCAGAATAAACATCCATCTTCCCCCTCCCAGATAAATCATAAATGTTGCTGAATGTGTTTGAATTGCAGTTACAAATCCTTAAAAGTGCCTTTGTTTGTTTCTATCTATTGAATGTAAGAAAGTATGTCTTTTGCTTAGTCATCACTCCGTAATTTCTTCTCCTACATCTCCACTTTCATTTGCATGCCTTGTACTTACACTCATAAATATACCACTTTACTTTGCATTTCATGAATTAAAAACTAAGAGTGAAAACAGGGTTACACATACCTGAAAACAGGGAACACATGCTTGTGTACTTGCATACTAGGCATAAATATTTTTGGGAGTGTGCACTGGCTCTTCTGAACCTGCAGTTCAGTCCCTAATTCCATATCTTTGGCAGAAGAAACAAAAGTAATCACATCAAAGCAATTGCAGAGGCTAAGGGCCCGATCCTGGGTATGTCTCCTCAGAAATAAGTCCCGTTGGGTTCTGTGGGGATTACTCCCAGGGAAATGTGATGCATCCTTAGTAACTACCATAGCCGCCAGCAACACACATCCTCCTCATGCCCCCTCAGTTGGTTCCATGGCCATCCAGGAACCTTTCCTCTCCACACTTTGCCTTATCACTTTCTATACACACGGTGAAGTAATAGATCTCCCACAGACTTCGTGTGGTATGTGGTAAAATGGCATATATAAGATGTGCAGGCCGCATATGCAGAGATACAAGACATACATCCATATACGAGACATACAGCAGTACTCAAAATGCTAATGGGATATAGTCAAATACATAAGGGCGCCTTCTCCATTGTCTATATTCTGGTTGTTTGTTGTATTGTTTTCCTCTTATTAGTGTGGCCTTCTAGCACCTTTTTTGACGCCAGCTATTTTCCTATCATTAGACAGCCACCATCTGTCAGGGCTGTCATCTCAGCCAAATCCCTAATCCTGCAGAAGCGGCTGCCTAGCCAGAAGACGGCTTTGCCTGCCACATCTCTATAGGCTCCAAAACAAGGTGGGCCTCTTGTCAAGCCTATGCTGATTTGGGATGATGTCTCAGTTCCCTGGACTGTGATGTTGTCCTCACCACACTATATTTCTTCAGCCTTTCTTCCCCCACAATACATTTGTATTCCCACCTGTGGGTAAAAAGTAATGAGCAGAATGAGTTGACTAATCATTACTAATAGGGATCCCTTAGAGAAGGTATGTGCACACATTCGGTCTCTGTGCTATGGACAAAGTTCACAGAGATGCTTGGCACTGCCAGGATTCCTTGCAATATTCAAAGCCTCCCTCCATATCCAATTCACCCACAGTAATGCCAGGCATTTTGCTAAACACTTATAGGCATAGATACCATTTTAGTACGTTGCAGGGTGATGGTGACACAACATCCAGCCATTTCAGCGGACTATACTCCTTTTTTTTTTATACCACTGAGGTTAAATTAGCTGAAAACAACAGCAACAAACCTCAATCTAGTTTAAGGTGCAATCCTAACCTGGCGTTAGGCCAGTGCAGTTAGGCCAGCAAAGTTTGGCCAGCACATGAGACACTGTGGGCGCAATCCAACCCAGCACTGGGGTAGGAGTGCTGGCCAGCCAGCGCCCTATCCAGCGCTGGGTAGTTGGAGGCTGGAGCCTCCCTGCGGCAAGGGAGCATGAGCTCCCTTACTGTAGGGGAGGGTCCAGCCTCCTCTATGCGCTCCTTGGATCTGCGCCCGCTAAAGAGCGGGCACAGATCCGAGGAGACCGTGCGGCCCAAATCAGGGCCGCACGGCCTCCCTGACGGGCTTATGATGTGGCTGTATGGCCACCTCCCAAGCCTGCCCACATCATGCCCAAGTCCCACCCCCGCCTCCCTCCCTCTCTCCAACCCCCGTACCGCCTCGGCACGGAGCCTCCCTCGTGCCGACCGGCTTTGGTCAGCGCGAGAGAGGCTCAGCGGACGCAGAAAGGCCGGTGCTGCCTGCAGCACTGGTCCTGTTGCCTTAGCGATGAAACAGGGGACCTAAATGACATGCTTCTAGAATTCCTACCAGGGCCAAGCCAAGACTTCCTGGTGTCTGTAGCAGATGACGTCTCTTCAATTGATTAAAAATGTGTCTTGTCATTAAACTGCTTAGGTCAGTGGATCCCAAGGTTCTACTTGGTTGGGAGCACTGTAAGTGCTGGCAGAGGTGCAGACTGGGGCAGGGGGATGCCCGACAGCACCACAGCAATCGCGGCACTGCAGGAATCCAGGGGGTTCCTACCTCAGTGGGGACAGGGGTTGTGCTGGCCTCTGGCCCCTGCTGCAAGCCTTCCCAATGAAGTAAAAAGCGCAGTTGAAGTAAAAGCGTTCCCTGATGAAGTAAAAAGCACGTGCAAAAAAATGGGGCTTTTTACATCACCGGGAGGTTCGTAAAGGGGGCTGCGACCACCAACCCCCTGCTGAGGTAGGAACCCCCTGGGTGCCCACAGCAGCGCAGTGATTCCCTTAAGGGGGAATGGCCCAGGAAATTATCCAAATGGTTGGTTGCAACTCACAGAATGGGAAACACTGCCTTAGGTAATTTCTATACAAACATTAATTTTTAACAGTTTGACAGATATGGCTTCCCACGGCCATTGCAGGTACAGACTTCTGAAAATACTACCTTAAAAATGGACAGTGTATTCAGCAGATGGTTAAAATAGAATATGTCATCATATTGGTTGTTGATGACTATGGTTTATATGGCTGTGGTCATACCACCCACCTTGCAGGGAAGCCTCCCAAAGCAATAATGAAATAACTACCGTTTGTTTTGCCAAATTATTGTTTCAGGTACATTCTGTATTCGACCCTCCTCAGTGGGGATTGCTGTGATTCTGCCAACAGCAGAGTTCCGACTTGCTGAAGGAATTGTATTGTGGGAAGGCAAAATTACTTATATTTGGAAGAAGTTAAAATACAAACCTGTCATAGTATACAATTTACTCTGATCTTCATGGCCAAGGTAAAGTAGGGCTTTAAGCCCCACTGTTCCCAAGTCCAAGCCCAACACAGAGAGTTAGACCACGAAGCCTTTAGTATCATTGTCTGATTTTGGTACCCTACTGTAATTAAGGGCACAATCCTACACTGAGTTAGGCTGGCATAAGCTAAGCCAGCAAAGTTTTGCCAGCACAAGGGCCACCGTAAAGTATGTTTGGACCACTCTCACAGTCAGAGAGGCCAGCACACAGACATGAGCCATCCTCCCTGACACTGAGAGTAGTCCAAACACACTTTATGGTGGCCCTTGTGCTGGCCAAACTTTGCTGGCTTAGTTCATGCCGGCCGAACTCCAGTTTAGGATTGTGCTCTAAGTGTTAAATATAGCCCTCTTCTGACATTATAAACTGTTGAGAGTCTCCACTGTTTCACAATGTCTGATAATGCACCTGCGAGTCCCAACCCCAACATGTTCTAAAATCCCACCATGCACCCCTCAGCTCAGGAGGGATCTCTCCTCAAGTATAGTGTTTGCTGCATTTGACAAATGCTGTGCATGTGGTGTGCAGGATAAGGTTAAGGAGTGTGTCAGTGGTGTGGGGCAGGGCTTGCCAGCATGTTCCCAGATGTTCTGGAGCTGTGGAGACTTACATGGTTTCATGCCATCTGAAGAAGGCATGCGAATGATTGAACTAAATGCATGTTTTCCCCCTGTTTACTCCACCTCCATCCCTTTCTGCTATTGTTTTTTAGGACAAGGGCCTTCCCCTCCTTCTTTGAAAAGTGCCATGAACACGGATGGTGCTATATTAATGGGATGATGATGATGATGGTAGAACTCTCCTCTAGCAAACTTAGGGGATTCAGCAGTTCTGCTAAGAGTGGGGATAACTATGGTCTCCAGTGCAGCATCTTCAGCCATTTAGAGACATGGGAGATAGGGTGGGCTTGAATTTAATGGATGCAAGAGGACTATATGACTAATTGGGCAGTAGGATGCGTGTCAGTAAATGAATGCCACACCAATCTTTGATTGGTCATGTATAAGAGAGTGAGAAACTAGCAGGAAGGAATACTGCTTGTGCCAGCAACCACAGGTCAGGAATAGTCAATATAGTGGACTGTCCTGGCAATAACAAACACACCCACAGTTGATGTAACAGCCAGAGCTCTGGTCCATCTGGGAAACTGTCATGGGAAACGCTGGAGCTGATGCTTGGTTTCATTTTCCTAGCACAGGCTGCTATTAAGTTATAAATGGAGGAGGTTTAAATGCAGGCCTGTCTCAAGGGCGTGTTCTATACAGATTTTTTCAAAGTTACACTGAAACATTTTTCATGAACCCAGACATCCTAGAGGCCCATCACAAAGGCCAGAAATAATCACAGTCTGACTTTCCCTAGCATTATTTTATAATGAACACTGTATACTTTCCCCTTAATTAATAATCCTTCGCTAATACTCTTTTCTCAAGCAGTTAAGAAAGGTAATGACATCCAAGGGGAGTGCACAGTTCTGATGTGCCTAGATGAGAAAGGTTAGTCTTAATTAAAATGTGTTCAGGAGCAGCCAGTTCTTTATCACAACATGGCTTGTGGATATATCAGCCACTAGACAGCTGTTTCCTCAGAGTAAGATGGGGGTGGGGGGAAGTGTCTCATTAAACCCAGAAATTGACATTTCAGGCTCTAGGGGAAGCAAGGAGCGGTGCCATCTCCTCTCCAAAAATTGTATAAGCCAAAATGGAAATAGATCTTAGATGCAGCTGAGAAATGACAACATGCCATTCTGGGGTCAAAGTGCTGAAAAATGTTATTTACATGAACAAATGGTATATATTTTGTGAGAATGGCCTACTTTTTGCGGCCAGGGTAAATTAAGTAACGCCAGTGGCTCTGCAATTCACAGAGATGTTGTCCTTCCATGCAGAAATGTAGGCCATTATCCAGAAGGCCAAGATTAAGGTCATCCAGCACTGGGAGACAGACCTTAAAAAAAAAAACACAGAGACAGACACATATACTGTATACACATAGACACAACATTTTGGTTTTTATTTTATATTCACTGGCAGCCGACATTTCCTATCTGCCTTAACAAAAGCAAGTTATCAAAAAGTGCCCAAGCCAAAGCGAATGTTTGGAGTTAACGAAGTGTATAAGAAGCTCCTTTGCTTTTGGTGACTTTGTTACTGCTGTTCATTCTTATGATGCAACTTTATGGGCACCTGCTCTTGCTTAATGTTGCCTCTTTTATATTGTTGGAGTGAATTGTTAGGAATATTATAATGTTCACTGTATTGTTTTAACGCCGGAAACTGCCTGCTTAGTTTGTTTGTTTTTTCTGCAACATTAGAAGGCAGCAAGTAAATAAACAAACAGTGAAATAAATCAAAGAAATACACCACAGAGCGGTTCAAGGGAAGTAAGATCAGCAAAACCAGTAAAGATGAGTCTGGAGAAAACAACAATGCAAGAAGCTGGCAGCATCATGAATGTTCTCTGTCCACCTTGCCACTGCGGGTCCCTAGGCCATTCAGAGTACTGGCCCTTCTGGGTTTCCCACCTGTCAGGGTATTGGGCACCCTGGGGATGCTTCCCATGTGAGCATCCCTGGGCCTGGACCCAACCTTCACATAGGACCCCCTCCTTGCTACCTCTAGGGTCATAGTGCCCTGGGACCCTCTGGGCTATCTACAGACGTTCTCAAATAGCTGCATAGCTGTCTTCAGGTTGCATAAAGCACATTTGGACCACTCTCTACATCAGGGAGGATGGTGCATGTCTGTGTGCTGGCCTCTCTGACTCCGAGAGTGGTCCAAACATACTTTACAGTGTCTCTTGTGCTGACCAAATTTTGCTGGCCTAACTATGCCAGCCTAACTCCAGGTTAGAATTGTGCCCCAAGTGTATTACGCACAGTTAAATATAAACACAAGCCATTATATGAAAAACGAACAGCTAGTTTACACACTGCTCAGGGAATGCATAGTGTGTACAGTAGTTCTGCCCTTAGCTGATTTTTTAAAAAGTCACTAGTTTTAATTCTCCTTCTGTACAATGGAAACAACAACGCTTATAAATGCCATTTTAAAAATGCATATATTTTACACAGCATGGTCCTTGTGGTTTACAAATGTATCTCAGCTCTGTAAGAATTGACATATTGCAAAGAAGAAACAGTTCTTCACTAAACTTATACTGAATTTAAAAAGACAGGAAGTAAATGGTTCTGCAACACACAAGTTACAGATGATTTTCGTAAAACTGTTACATGCCACAGTTTTTTTACAAAACCAGCCATCATTTATAGAGCAAACCAGAGCCATGCTAAACAGAGTTTTCTTCCAAAAGATTTAAAAGGGTGGTTATGAATAGAAATAGGAAAGGGTGTTCCACCTAGAGCAACCCAACTACGGAAAGCCCTTTCTTCCAGAGGTTCAGGGTGTGGAACATCATGTCCAAGGAGAAAGGCAAACAAAACATACCACTTGCTCAGGCACAATGATCTGCCAGCATGATCCTCAGCATGATTCCCGGGATGAAGTTAAGGAACGCATGCTGTTAAAAAGAGCAAGTGACAATAATCTCTAGAGTCCAAGGTTTCAAAACCATTTGCCTGACACTGCGGTGCAAAGAAAAAGGAAACCGAATAGTTAAATACACTTATTTATTTGTTTGCTTGTTTATTGGATTTGTACACTGCTTTTCTAAAATTCAAAGCAGTTTACAAAAAATTTT
>JAJKFI010000105.1:3136002-3223377 GCA_029204185.1 Lerista edwardsae | reverse complement strand
GGGGGGGGGGTGAAATATGTCCGAGTCAAGAACAATTACCATAGTGCCAAGAATGGTTCTTATTGTCAATACTGAACAAGGACAAAGCTGGCAATACTGTAATCTGTACTTTTCAATATACAATAGTGTATTTTAAGTCTGGCTTGGACTGCATTTTTTCCTGGACTCTCAGTTTACCAGGCACTGACCTTTTCAATGGCTGTAAGCTGAAAGCTATTATTTCCTTCCTTCCCATTAATATCACCACCAACCAATGTACAGACAGAACAAGTTCAAGTTGTCACCTATAATGTCCTTCCTTCTAACCCTTGTCTGAGCAGCTATGATTTAATGCTTTCACACGCCATGCCTACCATGGAGCCGGAGTACAAGAAAAAACTAAGAAACAACAGCCTCTGTGACAGAGGAGAGACTGCTGCGGGTGGCAAAGGTTCCCCGGCACAAACGGCACTTACCATTCCACCAGGGTGCTGCAGGAAAACCATGGACAGTCATGCAGGCCAGCCATGTCTGCCCAGAAATCTAGCCACAAAGCCAGCTGGGGCAGCAGAACCAGGAAGCAGGCAGCTAGTGTGACGGTCAGGGAAGTTCAGAGGGGCTTTCCTGTGCCCCACCCCCAGCAGAACAGTAAGCCCTGGTCGCCTGGGGAAACAACGGGCATCAGATCTGGCCTGCGGGCCAGAGTCTGGAGGGCCCTGGCTTATAGTAAAGAAGTTGAATGCTATTTGCAGAAAAGGTGAAGAGCACTGAACTCATCTAAACCTTCAGATAAAGGTTTAGACAGAAAGCTGAATGGCAATGAATTAAAGAGGTAGGGAAACTAAGAAAGAAGAGTCCAGGTGCAAATTGAAAGCTTGGGGAAGGAAGTGTGTTAGGAAGAAAAAAGAAACACCAGTAAAAGACTGGAAAAATCTCTCCCCATTTCATCGTGGAATATGGGTCTCTACTATGAACAGAGGAGTGTTCAAATTATATATAATGGCCACCCCTCTATAATAACTGTATATCTACACCATGAGTAGAATTGGGTAGAAATGATTTTTGGTCAGAAGACCTGGTGGTCATCATTTAATAAAATAGTGGAGATGGTCTCCAAGAGCCAATGAAAGCTGGTCTGGCTCAGAGGTAGGCAGGTCACAGCCACCAACTCAAGTAAACAGGCCTGAGATGTATGGGGCATGTTTCTACCCATTTCACCCAATAAGAACAGTTATTAGAATACAGAATAAAACATACCAGTTCAAAGCAGGGGGAAAGGGTGATGCCAGCAGCCATAGCCCTTGGCCTGAACCTGAGTAGAATGTGCAGCTTCCTTGGAATTGTTTTACATAAAGAGGATATGGGGAGGAGCTTCAACGGTTGGAACAAACCACTCCGCTGTGAAGATTAGGCTCTTGTCCTGTCACTGTGCTATCAGCAGCATCTAACACATCTGCGACATGGGCCCTCCCATGCAGGCATATGGAGATCCTGATAACAGAGGCGACGCTCTCTTCCCCAGGCCCCCCCCCCACACACACACACACACTGCACTACCATAAGCAGGACTAGAAAACTGACAGTTTCTCTTCCTGCAGTGCCATAGGCGTCATCCAGAAGAATTTCAAGTCATAAGCCTCCAACTAAGCTGTTGAACAGTAACCTACCCAAGAGCTCTCCAGTCAGGTAGAGGGGGAAGCAGTTATAAATGCTTGGCTCACACCACGCAGCCTTGGAGAACACTGCAGCATTCTGCATTTACACTCCCCAGAATAAGATGCCCTTTGCAATAGGCAAGGCTGCCACTCTGCAATGGGCTTCATAGCCTTCCCCCCATCTATATACGTATACACACCCGGGTAATATTATAGTGGGCCTCTGTATCTGCAGACTCCTCACATGCGGATTCAACCACCTGCAGATACCAAACCCCTACTTCAGAGGTCCTCCAGAATGCAACTGGAGCCCATTTCTGATCATGTCTGGGAGGTATGCTGAGGCACAGCAAAGTCCACGGCTCACTCCACAGGGAGCTGGATGCAACTGGAAGTACAAGGACACAAACCAGAAGCAGCTTCCTGTCACAGTCTGGAGACCTTATGAGGAGGTGGGGAGGCCCATGGAGTGGGCCACAGATCTGGCACAGCTCTATCATCAGCAATTATAGCATCTCTATTCCCCCAGGACTCCAGAATCCATGAATTTCTGTATCCACGGGACTCCTGGAACAGACCCCGAGGGGCCGCTGTACTCAAAAGGATGGCACTTGGGAGTGAAAGAACCTCACGTGGACTTTAATCTTTACAACAGCCCAGTAATGCAAATAGCATCCACCCAATGAAGACAAAAAGCTGAGATCAACAGGGAGTGGTTTGCCTAAGGTCAACCAGCAAGCTCATGGCCAAGGTAATATTTTATTCTCAGCAGCCTCAATCCACAGCTCAATTTCTTAGCCAATATACCACACCAGGTTTCTGGTACAATTTACATTCAACTCACCTTCAAATACACATCAAAATAATCAAGTACACATATTTTAACAGAGAACCAATATGGTGTAGTAGATGGTGCCTGCTTATTAAAAAAAGGGACACCGAGATTCAAATCTCCAGTCAAGTCATGTAGCTCACTGGGTGATCATGAGCAAGTCATCTCTTTGCATAACCTACCTCACAGGACTGATGTGAGGATAGAGATTTAAATTTCCAGAAATGTTGAAGCTTGGAAAAAAACCATTTTTTTCAGGGGGGGGGGTTGGGGGGGCAATGGAAATTTTCAGAAAAATTGAAAAAATGCTACATTAGCACTTTTTTTCCCTTTTCCAGATTGAAAGTCATTCTGATACTTTAGGAACATAAAATATGACTATGGACAATTTGACTTGGCATAAAATTATAACAACTAGCATATTAAAAATATAGTGTATCCAATTATTACAAATAGAATTTACTTTTTAAATATTTATTTATAATTGTAACAAATGGAGCAACACTCTCCTGAACTGTTTATTAGTTTGTGTGGAACAGACAAAAAACCTCCACAAAACAATTTTTAAAAATCCAGAAGTAACGATTATTCATATTTCCTCTCCACAGTATTAAATAAAAATAAAAAACCCATTCTCATAAAAAGAATTGAAGAGGGGGAAGCATATAGAAGGGAGTGGGACTAAGTTTCAATGAATGGGCATGAAATTTAATCAGAATCCTTTTCTGAGCTGTAATTATCAGTATCAGTTTCAGTCTCTGCTTCTGCAGCTACTCTGTTGTCTGTCATTGTCACAGTTATTATGGACTTCTAAAAACTGAAAATTTGCCCAGATTGAAACAAGCTTCTCTACCCTTTCACATGTCAGTTCATTTCTTGATTTAGTGTGTTTCCAAACATAGACCAGATTCTTTCATATGCTGCAGAGGATGGAGGAGTCTGAAGAAGGCGAGAAGCAAGAAGAGTCAGAGGCTGTTAAAGATGTACAATTTCTGAAAATTCTGAAGCTTGGAAAAAAACCAGTTTTTGCATTGGAGGGTTCCGTTTGTAACCTAGGACTTGCTTGTCCTCAGTGCACAGGAATTAGAATAATCTGATACCGTATTTTTTAGAAATTATTTGGAAAATATTTGAACACCTTGTCTTAAAATATTTTATTCATCATGTTAAAATAAAATATTCCATAATCATTTTTTCTTTTTTCAATTTTTCAGAAAAAACAAAAATGCTTCAGGAAAAAAAACAGAAAAAACACTGGTTTTTTCCAAATTTTCCCAGTTTTTTTCCGGACCTTCACATCTCTATGTGAGGATAATAGAAACAATGGATGATGTTCTAAACTTCTAGAGAAGAAAGGTGGGCTATAGAGATACAAGATTTATTTTCCATGTAAAGACAGAATTTTTAAAAGGCTTACAAATCAACACTATGAAGTACAGGACACACTGATTCATCACAGCGCATCAGGGTGGAAAAAATGAGTTACTTGGAAAACAAGAAATGAAATTTCCCAAGCTAGGGGGTGGGTGTGTGGGTGTGTGTAAACTTGGCATAAGACTTCAGGAAGGATTACTTGTATTGTGCAGAACTGAATTCTAAGAACTTTGCAGTCAACATACCCTTAACAACTAGTTCTCTGGGCAGTGGCGGTGAGAATTTGCTTGCCCTATTCCTTACTTGCTGCCAGGTACAGTAGCTTGAAGGCACACATGACAGTATTAGCTGACATGCACAATAACTACAAAACAGAATTATCACTTTACGCATTACAGGGGATTAGTCCAGGGCAAAAGCCAAAGTAGGCCAATACACCAATTGGGCCAGCTAAAATATTACAAAATAGCAAGCAAGATTTCAAGCTCTCTAGAATCCTTCAAGTGAGATGTTAGGCAAAAAAAAAGGCAGGAAAAAACAAACAAAAGTGGTACATGATGAATTAGCCCCCAAAGGCCATAGGTTTTATGCAGATTCACAGCTCAATCTTAAGCAGGTCTACTCAGAAGGTACTAGGAAGTGAATTTTATTGCACTAAGCATGCTTCACTTCCATGTATTGGATTCAGCTTCACAAGCTCAATTCTCCATTAAAACCACAAAGTACCCTAATTCAATGGGGCTAAACCAGTGGTTGCCAACCTGGGGATCGAGACACCCCCCAATGGGGTTGCAAACCAATTTTCAAGGGGTTGCATAGACCTTGGAGCAGCCATCTTAAAAAGCTGGGCACCACCATTTTGGAAGCTTCATTTTAGTTAGGGAAGAGGCTTCCCCATTAAATTGCCACATCCTCAATGCTTATGGCTGTGAGGGAAATTAGCCTTGCTATGGGCTCATCTTGGTCTGGGCTTATGCATATGGTGAAGTTTCTCCCAGGTCTGTTTCTGAGCAGACATGTCATGCCCTCCACGTTCATGCCTAGGTGAGTTTCAACACATGGGGAAGAGGAACATAAATACTCTGAAGACTATCTAAAATTTGGCTTTAACCACCTTGATCAGCAATGGTATAAAGAAGCCCCAATGCATTCTGTGCAATGTTGTTCTCAGTGCTGAATCAATCACTGAACTCAAATGTCACTTAGATACAACACATTCAGAACATTCTAAATAGGATGTGGAGTGTGATTTATTAAGAACAATCACTTCCTGCTTAACGCCATCACTTCTGGCCCTAGGTCTTAGGAGGGGTTCCGACAGGTTGTTGTACCTAAAAAGAAATCCCAGGACAAAAACGGTTGGGAACCACTGGGTTAAACTGTTCCACATGTTAACCACTACTGAATTGGGACACTTGAGTTTCATTTTTTACAGCATAACAGGAAAAAAATGAAGTCAAGATCACATCATCGTCAGCTCAAAAGCATAAACCTGCTATCATTGCCTTCCATCATGGAAGAGAAAGGGCCAGCATTTTTATAATCACCAGTATAATGCTAGAAATTCTTGTTTTCTGTGTATGATTCCAGAGAACACTGCCCACTAAAGTGCTAAAAAATATAGTCAGAGTGATTATGGTTGCAAACAGATGACTGCAAGAAACCCAGATTGGACTTTGTTGGCTGGATTCCATGTATAGCTGGTTGAAACACTGTGAAGAGTCTGACACCCGATAAGACTAGATAGAAACCAACAAGAGAAACTACGTAGACTCTTAAAAAGGGGGAAGCATAAACTGCACCAGACTGGAAAACATTGTACAGAGGTACACCCATGAAAATCAGAAGACGCATCAATCTGTGACTACAAATCATCCTTTAAGTCATAGATTATTTACAGTCAAAATATTAAGATCATTAACTTATGCCAACTATGACATTTTATGTTCCCAGTAAAAGAAGTTACTTTTCCTTCTCTATCCCCACCCCTTCTCCAATAAGTGCAGGACAGCCAGGTATACATGAAGTTGATCCCATGTTTTCCATAAAACCGCCCTGTTAAATCGATTAGGCTGAGACACCGCAACATGGCCTCAAGATTATCCACCGCATTCCACAGCCATTTGGACACAAATCAAGGCTAATGACATTTAATTTGATGCATTATTTGGTCCTCGGAGACCCCATAAACAGAAATTTACAGAAGTTATTGTCAAGTCTATATCTTAACCCACACATATAGTGCAGAATATGGTAGGAGCTCATCAGATTACAAAATACACATTTGCAAATCCAGTGTACCAACTACAGTTAGGGAAACAGATTGATATTGTGGTTCCTAAAACATCCATTTTCCCCACCACCTTCTATACTATAACTTCTGCTTAAGAAACTTCCTGAATTTCAGTTGCTATTTTTAGAATGATAAGAAACAGTCCCTTTGAATACATATTTCTCCAGTTCTAGCCATAACTAGGAAAGCTTTTTATTCCATTTTACAGTGTTATAGATTAATTTTGTGACAAATACTCAAATACATCCATAATGTGGAGGGGGAAGAAAAGTAGTTTATGCAATCCACTGCTTATAAAATTCATTGCCACTGATGTTGCAATTGCCATGAACAAAGTTGGGGGGGGGGTGTTGCTTTTTTGAGATTGAGTTAGATTCCAGGCTACTAACAACAGCATCCAAAAGCCAGATGGTGGGTATCAATCAATCAATCGTATTTATATACCGCTTTTCAACATAAAGTTCACAAAGTGGTTTGCAGGTTAATAATAATAATAATAATAATAAAGTTAAATGGTTCCCTGTCCCAAAAGGGCTCACTATCTAAAAACAACCAGGATAACAACTGCTCCATTTCTGCAGTTCACAGCAGCAGACTAGCTTCCAAAGACAGGGCACTTAATTAGAAGAATTTGATGGACTGACATGCACAATCAGTCTAATAGTCATGGGGAGCCGGAACTATATGAATTGCAATGTTTAGCCACTACAAGAACTTTTCACCCACAAGGCCAGCTTTCCGGTTGGAACGAATGTGGCTTGAAACACAGTACTTCCCTTCTACAGTCAATAGCATGATGGAGAAGAGGTTGTCAGCATGGATCACAGCAGTAAGTAGTCTTCCATAGGATTACATAAAATAAAATACATGTTTCTTGAACTGATGCACCGGCTACTGTTTTACACACACACAGAATAAAATATATTTTGATCTATTTTGTATCAGACCATACATTTTCTAATCTCTGACTACATCATTTTATGTAACCTCTCTCTCGCATTGAAATTGTTGCCATTTTTCATCTTTAGGCCACCAAAAGTTTTTACAGCCAATAAATTGTTTGCTAATCAATTTTTCTACATCATAATTTTGATTACCCCATAACATCAAGATCCAATTATAAAATTATATCCAGCCAGATTGTTTTTATACATGGGCAATCCCTGTATATATGTATCCCAAATCTGCTAGAGCCATCAAACACCTCCACCACTTTGAACTGCATAAACTGTATCATTTCTACAGCAGTGTTCTTCAACCTTGGGGTCGGGACCGCAATGGGGTCGCAAAGCCTCAGTTGTGGGGTAGCAGCAACTTATGGGAATGAAAAAAATTTGCAGACTAGAAACTGGACTAGAGCACCACCAAGTAAAGTGGGAGGTATTTGATATACCCGGTCAGATATCATGAGATGGTGTCCCAGCCCTGCTCAGGTTCTTCTTCACTGTGCTACAATAGCTTACACTAGTGCCAAGCTTGGTGGCAACTTTTCCTTTTCTCTTTAAGAATTTTTAGTTACAGTGAACATTGCTGGGTGCAGGGAAGAGGCAGGATTGACAGTGGCATCCCCAGTCTCTATTTATATAATGGGGTTGTGGCACAAAAAGGTTGAAAACCACTGTTCTACAGCTCAGCTAGCATTGTGCAATTGACAGAGGGAACTCTCTAATACTTATATACTGTACAAGGAGGCAACAGTCAAGAAAGAGATATGGCTTGCCAGCAACCTTCTTCCTAGAACTTCCTCTGCCTCATTCTTCTTATAGACATCCTCCTCAGCTTTTCAAATCTAAATATCATTTTGTAGAGTAAGCCCCTAACATTAGAACCCTTTATTTTCTCAGAAGGCATTTAATTTGCCAATCTTATACTTGCTGATTGCACCATACTTTCCATGGGTTGTCAATGGAAAAATTATCCGACAACACTTAGCAAATTACTGTCAATGTGCCAGAAGCACGCTGGGGTTCTGCCATAAAATATTGTAATGATTAAAGTTTGACAAGTTCCCATACACCTTGATCACCATTCCTGGTCTTGCCTTGCAACATGCAGCCGCAGGGAGCATTGGGGCATGTTGCATGGTGCACCCGCTGTTTACAAGGGATGGTGAAACCCAACAGGCCTGGCCAGTTTATCTTCCTATGCCAACACACAACAAAGCTCAGAATCCTCCATAAGGAGACAAAAGTGTTTTGACTTATCCATCAGTGTAGAAAGCACTCCCTGAAACATAGAAGCAGAAAAGCCATACATGATTCCCTCCCACAAACAACCTCCCCCCCCCCTTTAAGGCTGCAATCCTATAGGCATTTAACCGAGAGCAAGTCCCATTGAACTCAGTGGGGTTTACAGCTGAGTAGATATTACATAGACTTGCACTATTATTATTTTTAAAAGTATTTTTAAAACATTTTTTAAAAAAATGTAGCACACTCCACCACCCTTTTGGACTTTGTAGCAATACTAAGAATAGGAGCAGCAACGAATGTCAACACCAAAACTGATCAAGGCTCTGTACTGTATATATGTTATTAGATTAACATATAGCACCTTTTGGATAAGGGTTAAAGAAACCCAAAAGCAACTTTACCTAGCAACAGCCCATAAAAGCAAGCCTTCGAGGAAACCCTCAGATCAGCATTGTACATATTTTAAGGCGCAAAAAGCATAGCATCTATATTAGCTCATATCACATCACACACACACACCACCTTATATTAACCATATACAGGATTCCTGCTCCTTACCTTACTGAGCACTGCCCGTTGAGCATTACCTAACTGCTAAAAAGTACATCGACGTGACAAGCAAGTAATTGAGAACTATCACACAAAAAAAAACACAGGCGAGCACCTCTTATCTTGGAGGCTAATATACACGGGGCTCTGAGGAGACTTCCTGCTTTCTGACACGCCGTAGCACATCTCCGAGTGGGCGGAGCTAAGGAAGCCTAGTAAGAGGGCGAACACACCCTGTCTGCTGGGAACAAGATCACAATTTGCAAGAGGCTGGTTTTCTTTGCATGTATCCAAAGCTGGTCCCACTGAGCTCAATGGAACTTGCTCTCTAGGGAAGTGTCGTTTTACACCCTTACGTGTTCGCACCTGGAAGTAAGCCGCGGTGAACTCAGTAGGGCTTACTCTTGAATAAAGAGGAATAGGTGCGGCACGGTTGCAAATCTATGTCTGTTTGCCCCGAAATAAGTTTCGTTTAAGTTAAGGGGCGACCTTCTGCCTAAGCATGCTTAGCTAGCTGCCTTCCTGCTTTTGGGTAACGTGCCTCTCTCTCACACGAAGAACAACTGCTTGTGTTACGAAATGGGTTCAAATACCTTTTATTATCCAGGCAGAGATGCAAGTGACAATCCGATCCACGTGTTTTGCTGAAGCCTTTCGAAATCCATGAGACATATGTTTGTTTCTGGATCAGCAACTGCTGAGAATACCACACACACAAAATGTTTCAAGAGGAAAATCAGCACAACTTCACAGGATGGTCAATACATATAACCCATCAATCAAGCCCAGAATATTCTGAGCAGTTGCAGTTAGGGCAGGGTCTTCAGTATTTACAGAGCAAGGGTTAAGGCAATTTAGCAGCTACACTTCAGCTGGATTCTACACTTTAACCCTTCCCATACCCATCTGCAGTCAAGGGAGTACAGCACTATTTCCAGTTCCACCAAAGTCAACTCAACTCAAGGCCAAAGTTTTCATAGTGCATTTTCTTAGAGATCCTGATGAACAGGATTTACTGCATTTTTGCCCCAACCTTCGTCCAAGGAGCTCAGGATAGGACCCAAGGTCCCTGATTACTTTAGTCCCCCCCTTAACTATGCAACACCCCTATGGAATAAGTAAGGCTTAGATAACTGAGTAAATTTCATGGCTGAGCTCAGTGAGCAGGGAAGATGACCAAGATTTGCATACTTTTTCTTCTGTCATTTGCAGCTAATATGTGAGAACAACGAGCTTATTTCTGACCATGATCTGCTTAGAGTGCAGTCTTAACCTGGAGTTAGGTTGGCACAGTTAGGCCAGCAAAGTTTAGCCGGCACAAGGGACACCGTAAAGTATGTTTGGACCATTTTTGGAGTCAAAGAGGCCAGCACAAAGATGTGAGATCCTCCCTGAGTCCAAGAGTGGTCCAAACACACTTTATGGTCCAAACACCCCCCTTGTGCTGGCCAAATTGTGCCAGCCTAACTGTGCCGGCCTAACTCCAGGTTAAGATTGCACACTAAGGGTGCAATCCTAACCAACCTTCCAGGACTGGCGTTAAGGCAATGCAGCGCTGAGGTAAGTGAACAAACATTCCCTTACCTTGAGGAGGCCTCTGTGACCTCGCCCGCTACTGCAGGATGCAGCACATGCCCCACTGGCACAGCTATGTCAGTGCTGGAAAGTTGGTTAGGATTGCACCCTTAAAGATATCATTTTCTGCTTAACTTCTGTCACTTCCAGGCCTTAGCAGGCACAATGAATGAATTTCAGTTCTCGGTATGAAATGAGTTTGTCATCCCCGATCTAGCTAGCGTGGGTTTTGATTATAACAGAAGTACAGTACTTGAAATACAGTATTACAGCATGGTTTAACTGGCACTTACTGAAACTAGAACCGAGTTTACAACTGCAACATTTGCCATTTACTGTTCCATGCTCCCTGCTCCCCAATAGTCCAGTCAATATGTCATTAGACCCAGGACTAAGTTTAATAAAAGGTCTGTCAACTGCTCTTGTCAGTACTAGGTGTACTGATTGACAGAAAAAATGTTCTCCAAAAGTTGACCACTGGAAGTGGGTTATTTTCAAGATGGCAGCCGCAAACCATGAAAATCGGCCACAATCATGCAACCGTGTTATTTTTAAGCTCAGAAAACGTCTAACCAAAGGTCTGTCAACTGTTCTTGTCAGTATTAGGTGTACTGATTGACAGGAAAAAAGTTTTTCAAAATTCAACCACCGGAAGTGGGTTATCTTCAAGATGGCAGCCGCAAACCATGAAAATCGGCCAAAATCATGCGACCGTGTCATTTTTAAGCTTAGTCCTTTTTTCATTTTTCAAACTCAAGGTTTTTTGTATGGTCAAGTAATTCATTTTAACCAATTACTTGGTTCATGGGTTGAAGATTGGATTCCAATGTAATGAGCATTGCAGGTACAACACCAGTCATAACAAATATCAAGTTGTATGTTTTATTATTATATCATAATACATTTGAACTGAACTGTTTCCTTTTTTTAAACTACATATTCAACAAAGAACCCTTTAAACTTGGTTAAGAAAACTGCAGCAATATGCAGATAAAACAGTAACTCCTTAATTTTCTATTCATCCTCATCACTGCCCTCTAGGTCACCTAACACCTGGTTGTCACAATACGTTTCTTGACATGGTCCACATACAGAACTGTATGGAAGTCTGTATGTTCTGCAACTGCAGCGGGCACCACTGCAACCAGTTTTACAATTGCAGTGTATAATTTGCAGTAGAGTGTCTGGTGCAGCTTTAATATCACACATTACTGGCACCAGTTCACCACCATCGAGTTTCCAACCCCAGTCCACAGGATTCACTTCCCCAGCCATATCCATCCAAATCGTGGTGTGACTATGGAATTTTGTGGAAGACTCAGTTGGAGGCAGGCGTTCTGGATTCACAAACGATTTGGCTGTGACAACTTTCTTGGTTAGTGTCTGGTAGTGCAAGGCTGCCAAAGAACTGTTGCTGTCGCCACCAAAAATAACCGCCATCATTTGACTGCCAAGACTTACTATTTCAGTGGGGTTCTTGCCTGGTGAAGTGAATGCAGTTGCACAGGATTGAAGGACAGGATTCGCTTTTAAAAGTTTGTGGAAAACTGCTGTTTTTCCAACACCATATGTACGCAAGGTGGAATCACATCCTGTGAATGCATGAAGGAATAACAACTGTGCACATAATGCACTGTCCAGAGTACTTCAAGTAATTGATGTTGTACACTTTTGGAATGCCTCGTGACTGAGTGTCTGATCTAAAATACAGTGGATTGCCATTCACGTCTGCGTAATGTAGCAGAAGAATTAACAGGTCTGTATCCTCCCCAATGAGCGTGGTGGAGTGTTCCTTGGCACTATTCACTGCGGCCTTTGAAATGTCCACATCAGTGTCACCTTGTGCTTGAAAAGCCACACAGCCTCTCGTCACCAGTTCTTCAATGATTAATTTGATTAGTTGGTGTTTGTTGCGCCCTACTGAAAGGAATTCTTCCTGCTTCTTCCCCTGGTGGGCATTTCTAAAAGGCTGCTGAGCATGAACTTAGTGAGTTAGTGAACTTGAACTTGAAATTAGTGACTGTGTGATGAAATAACCGGTTGTCAGGTTTTGGTAAGTTTTTTTCCTGTCAATCAGTATACCTAGTACTGACAAGAACAGTTGACAGACCTTTGGTTAGACTTTTTCTGAGCTTAAACATAACACAGTTGCATGATTGTGGCCGATTTTCATGGTTTGCGGCTGCCATCTTGAAAATAACCCACTTCCAGTGGTCAACTTTTGGAGAACTTTTTTTCTGTCAATCAGTACACCTAGTACTGACAAGAACAGTTGACAGACCTTTTATTAGACTTAGTCCCGGGTTATGGGTTTTTTCCCCGTAAATTGACCGGACTATTCTTTCAGTACCTCAGGAAGGAGGTACTATAAGGTGAAATGTGGCCATCCTGAATCTGTTCCTTTTTCTGTTCTTTTACAGGGGATGATTGATGGGTAGAGAGATTAAGCCCTCCCTTACCCATCATTTGTCACAATCCATCTCCCTTCCCCCACACCCACACCCAGCTTCAGGGGGCTGAAGAGAACTCAACAAAGACAAGAACTACCTGGGAAAGGGGTTGCAGGGAAGACCACCAGATAAAGAACTATGCACACTTGTACACACAGACACACACTAATGCAACTACTGACTATTCTCTCCTCAAAATACCCACCTACCACTTCAATAAAGAGGGGTTTAGGACCATGATTTCCAAGGTAACAACAGAAGAGCCTTTGTGGGTCAAAGGAAGTAGATATGCTTTGAGGGAGGGAGGGCAGAGAGCAGATGGGACTGTGGTCAGACCGTTGGGCCGGATCCTAACTCCCATCCGCGAGCTGGGCGGGCTCAATCTGGCCACTTGGTTTCACAGTGGTCAAACACTAGCCATATTTGCTGAACTGCTTACATGATCTATCTTTTCTATGCAGCAAAGGGCATTACGTCCCTGTGCTGAGGAACTCCATAAGACACCAAACAGGTTGGGCAAATACCTAGTTGAGGATTAGATTGCATTCGTCTCTGCTTAAGGATTGCATCATAGGGTTATGGATGGGGGGCAGAGGCGTTTCTACAGGGATGGCAAAGTTCTAAGTTTTGCAAGAAGGGATTTGCATGTAAATCCCTCCTCTCCCTTGCTGCTGTAGCCAGTAAGCAATGCCAAGATTGGCTAAAACGGTGCAGGAGAGGAGTGATTTCCTCTGCAAGGTAAGGCTTCTTGCAAAACTTAGAGCTTTGCCATCCCTGTAGAAACACCACTGATGGGGGGTAATGAGGCAAAACAGGGAAAATGATTTTATTCTACTCCTACCTCCTTATGGGGCCAGTCAAAGTATTAACATTAAGCCCATGGTGGCTAAACATTTGTGGGATTGGATCTTATTGTACACAACAATTTGTGCTTAACCCTTATCCATCTGAAATGACCTCATCAGTGGTGGATTACTTAGGTAGCAGGAGGGTTAGAAGAGATGGTTATTGCAGTAAAGTAGAGCAGATACCATGTAATTTATTTTTCTTTAATTAAGGCAACCAGAAAGCCCAGGTAGCACAAAGTAAGTATTCTTCATAACAGCTTATTTTATGAGGTAGATATTGGACAAGGGCCATACCATAATACCCAGTTAATGTCAGATTGTTAATCTCTTGGGGCTCATTTCAGTTATGAGATGGCCTTCAAGACTGAAACTGTAGTTACTGTGTAACATCTACAGCAATATAAAACAAACCCTTCTGTGTGAATCATAACAGAAGAGGGCAGCATCCAACAAATGGATATCAGCCAATTAATGGGTATTAAATGGGGTGAGGTGGGGAGGAAAGTTTTAAGTGGTAAGCTTATCGTGAGATAAAACTTGGTTTTCAAAAATACCTTATTCAAAACCATTGTGCAATGGATTTGGATTGCATTGTGGTTTGGCTGTGAACCACGGTGCAGGTTGCCATGTGGCAGAGTGGATTCAGGGGTTGCCCATGTTAGGCACTGTCAAAAGCCCACACCCATTAGAAGGCATCCCTAGCCAGGCAAACCATTGAACCCTCAGCACTGCGGGCAGCACAAGTATCCAATGATGTATCCATCAGGGGGTGGGCAGCAGGAACCAATGCAGAACCTTTTCCCAGGGCCCCCAGTAACTTGGTGCCAGCACTACTGTGTACCTACAAAGCAGCATGTCAGTGCTGCTGTAAATAAACAAGTCATGACAGTATAGCAACTGCATACAGATTTCATGGGAAAAGAGCTGAGATCTTCATAATATCCTTCTCATTCAAATAGACTCACATGGGCAGTTATTGCATTTATAACAACATAGAATATAAAAGCTCCTGAGCTTCAAATTTTGACTGCAGTCAGTGTTCAGTACAAGAGTCATTATCTTGTAGACAGCAGCCCCCCCCTTCCATATCTGCGGGGTGGGGGGAATGTTCCTACTGCTACCATGAATACCCAAAATCGTGGATAGCAGCGAACCCTATACTTCCTGTTGCACCACAAGGTGCTAACAGGAAGCAAGCACTAACAGGAAGCGGTTTGGAGGCTAAGGACTAACAGGCAAGTGCTAACAGGAAGCAGGCTGAAGGGCTGCAAATGCTATTCCTTCCAGCAGCAGTGATGGAAGCAAACAATGAGAGGAAGCAGACAGAGACTGTGACAGAAGGGCAAACAAAACAAAAACAAAAAAAAGGGTTATGTGATGGGGGATTGTGAACCATGGATAACTGAAACCATAGAAATCAAGTCTGTAGATATGGGAGGCTACTATATTAGATTTCAGTTATTCTTAAAAGAGAAAGAAATCATTGCTTACCAAAATCTATATTTAATTTTAAATAATGACAAAAGTAGGCTTATCTTGTTTCTTCATTGGTAACATTTTTATTTACATAGGTGAGCCTTTTTAATTATAATGGAACTATAACAATTAAAAAAAAGACCAATCACAATTGTGACCAATCACAACCACATTTTCAGTTATTTCCCCAGCATGTCGTTGTCATGGTTTGATTGACTCATAGCTAAATGACAGAAGAATAAATATATCTCCAGTTTGGACAAGATAATCCATTTTAAAATTACCCCATTCAGCACTACTACAATGTACGTATAAAGTAATATAAATACAATACCTCTTGCTGATTGCAGACTGAAATGTCACATAAGTAAAGATCAGCTTGTGTGCATACGATGCAAAACAATTCCAGCATCTGCTTGTCTGTAGTACATAATGTTATTGTGCAAATCTGTTACACACATTGATTCTGATTCTGTATAATCATTCTCCAGAGGAACGAGCACTCCGTAAGAAATTTGGAAAGCATCCCTCTCATTACAACACAAAGCAGCATTGTATGTTTTCCTGAATATAATAAACTCTGCCACAGAGCGGTAGAAAAGGCAGCACATTTTTTACAATCATGATTGACCTGTTCTATTTAGAAATGATGGGAACAGAATTGCATGCTGAGTTGTATGGATGTCCTTTTTTACAGAAAGTTTGTCAAACCAAATTAGGGTGTGGGGAACACCCACAATCCATGCTAGAGGGGCAGCTATGTGTATAAGGTGTATATGAAACATAAATGAATGCTTAGACTTGGGTCTCTTCCCCAATATATCACATTATGTTTACATTTCAAAATCCAGAAAAAATCCAAAATCCAGAACATTTCCAGTTCCAGAGGGGAAGGGATTCAGTGAAGAGGCTTATTTCTGAGCAATCACTTTGAAGTTTGGGCTGCAAATACACTTGCAGTGGAATGAAATCATACCTGACTGCACTGTGGAAAGCTTAATACTGCTATTCTACATACACTTATTATTATTAAGAATACTTATATCCCACTGTGCAACAAGGGTATTTCACAAAGTTGTTTACATAAAAAAATAAACCAATAAATAAGTTTCCTATCCCCCAAAGGCTGACAATTTAAAAAAAAAAATTCAGAAGAAAAAAATACAGAATCAGTCAATGGAAAAGATGCCATGCTGGGGTGGACAGTTTCTCTCCCCCTGCTAAGAGAATAAAAGAGCACAATCCTAACCTGGAGTTAGGACAGCACAGTTAAGCCAGCAAAGTTTGGCTGGCAGTTGAGGCCTCCCGGAGACCCACATATAGTCACTGTATATTCTCCCTCCCATTCACTCATGAGGAGGGTGGGGAGAGCCACCAAATACTGGCTTTTGTCTACTACATGTAATCTGTGGAGGGGCAGTACAGAGCTTTGTCCCAGGGCCTTTAACAACTTGGTGCCTGCATGCCATGGGAACTCCATGTTAAATTAATCTTAATACCTTTAGTTCTGCTTTAAAAGTTTGTTTTTCTTAGAAAGTTTGTTATCATGGAGACACCACAAGATGGCGCCAGACACTAGACGAATAACCTCATTGTTCTTGCATTACAAATACAAAAACCAGTAACAACTGCTAAGAACTATATGTTCATTGAATTTTCATCCCACCTTGCCTCCAAGGAGCTCAGGGTGGTGCATGTGATCTCACCCCCCCAACCCTCATTTATCCTCACAACAACACTGTGTAGCCAATTAGACTATAACTGGGCCAAAATGGCTGCTCCTACTGAGCGGAGTTTGAATCTGGAAGCCCTTGATCTATGTCCCAAAAATTTATCAACCACACTCACTCCCAAACTTACCCCCTTACTAAACAATAGCAATTGACTTTCATTTTGCACATTTTTTTTTTACTGTGCAATATAGCAATATGACATTTGTTTTTGCAGCAATTTTCAACCACTATTCTGAGGCACATTGGTGTGCCGTGAAAGGTCTGCAGCTCTGCCACGGGAGTTTGGAGAGAGTCATTTATTAGTTGGGCCATTGTGGGATGTGAGTCCTCTGCCAGCGGCATGGTGTGCCTTGTCAACAGCCAAAAAGCTAATGGTGTGCCTTGACAACTGTAAAGCCCTTTTAGTGTGCCATAAGATTGAAAAGTTTGAAAATCACTGTCCTATTGCCAGGGGCATAGCTAAAGGAGTGCAGGGGGGTGCAATTGCACCAGGCAACAAGCTTTAGGGGGACAACAAGCTGAGCTTGACACACATGGGCAGTGATAGCACGACCTGATGTGGCACGACACGCCATATGACATCACTTCCTGGTTCTCCCCAGAGGAGGAGGCACTTGCTGCAGGAGCTTTGTACTCTCTGTTCCTTTTCCTGTGGATAGTATAAAAATGTGAAAAAAAATGAATGAATGAATGAATGAATGAATGAATGAATGAATGAATGTCATACTGGGAGGTGGGGTGTTAAAAATTTATGGGCCCCAAGTGTCAAATTACCTAGTTATGCCACTGTTGGGGGATGACTGAGGGCCTGGGGGCAGCAGGAGGGGCACGCCGCTGGAGGAGGATGTGGGTTCCCCCCCCCCATTTTTCACCTTTTTTTAAAAGCCTAGGGATGCTGTCACTTCCTGTTGTGGCATAACTTATAGGGCATCATTTTGCCCTTGGCACTGTGCTACACTTTCATTAGCTACGCCACTGCCTATTGCTTTGCTGGACTTGAATCATGCCTGACAAAACACTTTTCTATATAAACAGTGTTCAGACAAGTATATGTGAGTAAAATATATGCAAAAACTTATTTTATCTTAGCATGGATGAATGCCCTGAGAATTTCTCCTGGGCTGAAGGACAGGATATACATTTATTAAGTAAATAAAATAGATATTAGTCATATCAAGTGACAGTTATGAGGGAGTGTGAACTTGAGGACCTGTCCAGGCTTGACTTCCGATTGCCTGTTGAAGCTCGATGGCACACAGCCCAAAGAGAGAACCACACTATGAAGGCTACACCTGGGACCGAGGATTCCAGTGAATTACGATAATGTCTATTTGTAAAAATCCCACTGAAAAAAAAATAGTGGTTTAGTCTAGCCTCCCCATGTAAGCCAGCTTGGGCATTTGCTTATACATGGGAAAGGAGGGATATAAATTATTCAAATAAATAAAAAATATTTCTCTGTTGCTGTCAAGCCTCAGCAAGGATCAGATTCCTGCCAATCAGATTCCAAAATCTGGGGAAAGCTGGTCGTCAGCTCGCTCAGGTGGTCCCAAACAAGCAGGGCTAAAAGTAAAATGTATCCATAGTGGACAGGGTGGCAGCATTTGGGCAGACTGAAGATTGTGCTGTGATGCTAGGCTTTAATAGGCTGGGATTGGCCCTTGGGGATCAGATGAGTGGATGCTCAGGCAGGCTGGCACTATGTACTAGACAGCACTCTCAAAGCCAGCCGTTCAATCCGAAACAGCCTAGGAAACACAGAAGGAAAGGCACCAGAGCGGTACTGGATGGCAGCCCAGCCTAGCTTGAGACCCTCTCCCTAGTACCTTACAGGGGTGGTTATTGTAACTTTATATCTGTACCCATAACCCGGTGATTAAAACAAAATTTACTTCCATGCAGTTCTGCTAAGCTTAACTACCTCCTGCATTAAATAAACACCAGACTAGAATGCAAGCTGAAGACAAACTTTGAGCAGTATAAGTTCTCAAACTGTGGGTCGGGACCCACTAGGTAAGTAAAAAAAATTTCAAAGAGCCAATTTCAGGTGGGTCCCCATTTATTTCAAAGTGTATTTTAATTTTTATTATATTAGACTTGTTGGTGCTACCCTGATATGTGACTGCATTTGAGGAAATGTTATAAATCTGTACTGTTAACAGGCTATTATGTATATGCTTTTAACAATGATAGTCAATGGGGCTTACTCAGTGATGGGATCAGCTAACGACTCGGGGGAACGCTGGGCAGGCAACAGGAAGGCTGGGCGGGACTTCCAGGTGATTGACAGCCTGTCCGTCCGGGTCCGCTGCCTGCCCGCCCGCCGCACAGGCTGCCCTAGTCTCGGAGGGGGCACCCGCTCACTGGGGGGGACAGGTGGGGGCCCCCGGGTGCCAGGGCGCACAGCAGCGGGGCGTGCCACCCGGGGGCAGCCCATGTGGCGGACGGGTGGGTGGGTGGGTGGGCGGGCGGGCGGGCGGGCGGGCGGGCTGTCAATCACCCGGAAGTCCCGCCCAGCCTTCTTGTTGCCTGCCCAGTGTCCCCCCGAGTCGTTAGCTGATCCCATCACTGGGCTTACTCCTGGGTAAGTGAGAATAGGATTGCAGCCTTTGGGAAAGCTTTTTGGGAAAGCTCCAATAAAAATAGCATGCAGGGGGTCACAATTGGGATTAGAACCATGGTGATGATAAAAAGTGCCAAGACCTTTCGGCTTTTGCCAAGCTGTTGCAGACCCCTAAGCACAGTGCTGTGCTTGGAGGTTTGCAGCAGCTCAGCAGAAGCTGAGAGTCAGTCAGGAAGCTGCTAGAGAGGGAACAGGGGTTTGCAGCCACATTAGATTGTGAGCCCTTTGGGGCAGGGAACCATTTATTATTACTATTTGCCTGTAAACCACTTTGTGAACTTAGTGTTGAAAAGCGGTATACAAATACTATTGATTGATTACGAAGCTGCCCCTGCCCTCCTTCAAACCTGGAAGTGACATCACAGAATCACATGATATCACAATGTCACTGCTCCAGGCAGCACTGCTCCTACTTACTCAGCTGTCAATGGTGCCCCCTTCCAACGGTGCCCAGGGCAGGTGCCCTACTTGTCACAACCTAGATGTACCACTGGAATAGAAGGAAGAGAAAAACGAAAACCCCAAACTCAAAACATCACAGCATAAGAGAAAAGGTGGAATAAAACAAGAGTCCAAGTTAGTATGGGGAAGGACTACAGAGGACCTCCAGATGTGAAGAAAAGTGCCTTCTGGCCACATCCAGAGGTTTTCTGAGGGGCAAGGAGGTTTTATACGACCAAGATGTTGCGGTTTCCCAAAAAAACTGGACATAGTGGCCTTCTGAGGCACAGGGAGATTGCACATGACCTCCTTGCTCCTCAGAACATCTCTGGACAGTGACCTGAGGACACTTCTGGTTGCATCCAGACAGTGGTGTCATCTACAAACAAGGAACAGGAACACTGGGCGGGACTTGGGCGGGACTTCCACGTGATTGGCAGCCCGCCCGTTTCGTTCCGCGGCTGCCCTGGCCTTGGGGAGGGGCTGCCCCCGGTTTGCATGCCCCACCGCTGCTCGCCCAGGCTCCGGCGCGCCCCCACCCGTCTCCCCCGGCTAGCAGGCACCCCCCCACCCCCGAGGCCAGGGCAGCCACAGAATGGGACAGGAGGGCAGCCAATCACGCGGAAGTCCTGCAGAAGTCCCGCCCAGCGTTCCTGTTCCTTGTTTGTAGATGACACCACTGCATCCAGAGATCCTCTATGGGCCTTCCAGATGCAGGTTCGGAACCCCCATCTGTGTTGTGTCAAGCCTGCAGTTTCCAAACCCACAGATGAGAAGATCCCACTATATAGCTAATTGAAGGCGCAGTCCTAACCCACTTTCCAGCAACGGGGTAAGGGCAATGCAGCTATAAGGTAAGGGAACAAGCATTCCCTTACCTTGAGGAGGCCTCCGTGACTACTGCTCCACTGCAGAATCCAGAACATGCCCCATTGGCACAGCTGTCAGTGCTGGGAAGTTGGTTAGGATTGCACCCTCAATTTTGCAATACTAAATTTGATCAGACTGAGTTGGGATTCAAAATCCAGGTCATTAAACATCTGCTTTATATCAGAAATGTCTTCTGAGGAACCTTAAATGCCACACAAAAAAAACCCACACCATCTTACTCTGTATTTGTTATATTCTCTTCAAGCTATGCAATGGTACATAGAACAAAATAAAAATAGACCTTAATTTTCTGGTTTCACCATAATTTTAATTCTACCTGTGACGCCCTTGCAAACGCAGAAACCTCTCATCACTGTGACTGTAATATGAGATACAAGATTTTTTTTTTACAGTCCTATGCATTGAAAATAGATTGACCTTTGGTAACTGCAGGACTGACCTTTTCTATGAAGTAAGTTAATCTTTCATTGCACTTGCAAGCAACTGTCCTGCTTATGTTACAGTAAGTGGTGGCTGCAGTATTTTGAGGATGGGATGCAAAACCTCAGGAGGAGTTAAGCAAGTTGCAATGGGGGGGGAGGGGAAGAAGATTGGTATTTTATATTACATGATTCAGAACAAGGAAGAGAGATGTATTGCACACAGGGCCAGCCATAGGTCTTGACATGCAACTTGCATGCACACCAAGCCTCTAGAGAAGCTCTGAAAATCCAGAAAACTAGCTAAACCTATGTGCCATGGACTAGCACAATACATATCATTCCGGTCTGTGGCACATTAGGAAAAAAAATATACGATTCAGTAACACCAGACCTTTGTGTAACATTGTCCTACCTGGATATTGACATTTGCCCCAAAGCAAATGTCTCCAATGAGCCCGATGCTTTTTCTTGGGTACGATCCTTTCAATAACATTGCAAAGGCAGAACCTAGGTGCCTGCTAAGGGCATTACCGCTTCTGCTGCAGAAGTCGCGGAGCTTTGCCCTCCCCTTGACTGCGCCCCTTTGCCTTAACATTATGATGATGTTAGTTTCCACATGGAAGCCACTGGATGCCCCATGAAAGGGAAGTAAGCCCAGGAGGAGGGCCAAAGGTATGGCAATCCCTCCCCTGGACCTTATCTGAAGCCTCCTTGCCACTGCCCCACTCCACTTCTCTGGTTTTCCCCTTGGGCTCACCATGACAGTGGGGCAAATGAAACAACTGGGTCTGCCTGCAGCAGCCCACTGACAATCAAAGGCTGACCCTGGGGATAGTAAAGCTGCACAAGTCGAAGTGTACGTGTGTGCATGCGTGTATGTGCATGTGTGTATACACATACACATATGGACACTAGTGCAACAATAGCTACCCCAGCACAAGTACAATCTCATCATCATCAGTTCCACCAACAGATGTGCCACAGATGCAGCGCTCACCAATGTTCCTGTGATGAGTACCCAGGACTCTTTGCACGACCACTCCTGCAGACTGCAAGGGAAGCCCACAGCATGCCTGGCAGCGGTGTGATTCCAGCTGATACTTTCTAGGGTTGCTGAACTACCTCCAGAATCTCTGTGGCTTTGCAAACTCCATGATGTACAGTGAAGTAACCAGCCAGACCTCCCTGACCCTGGCTACATGGCTGTCTGCCAGAGAACTTGCAAAAGTCCTGCTTGGATGAGATGGGGGGCAACCGGACTTGTGGGTTTCTCAGATATTCCTCCATCTTTGAGACTGCGCAATAAATCTTTTATCATACCTGCACTGCCTTTAATATTAGATCGGAATCCCTTCTTCCCATCTTTTTTACCCAGCTGGCCTTGAAATGGGACTCTGCGCAAGAGGGGCCTGCTTGCTTCTCAGACTTGGGGTCTGCAGCATCACCATGCTCTGAATCATGGGGCTCCAGTGGGGAAGAAGAACCTCATTGGTCATGAGGCCTTTGTTCTCTGCTGCCATGCATGTAAGGTACACAGCTGCAGGGGGAGGGCAGTACAATGGCAAACATGCTAGGGCTACTGTCTATGTGGCAGGTTCGAGCAAAGTTGCAAAGGGCATGGGGTGTGTGTTTGTGAACTGCTGACACAGAGACCCTGTATCCCATGCAATTGGCTCTGCAGTGCTCCATGTCAGCCAAATGCACTTTCCCAGCTAAGTGTAACTGTTTGTGATGCTGCAGGATATTAAAGACCCAATCTTATTTCCAGTGGTGTCATCTAAATGATTTAAGAACAGGTACTCACTTTTGATTGGCACATGTTGGGAACCGCCCACCGGAAGTGACGTCATAAGCCGGAAGTGAGGTCGTGGCAGGAAGTGACATGAAAAAGCCTTTTTTGAGGCCTCAGACAATTTTAAACTGATCCAACAGTTGCAACAGTATTCCACAGCACCCCCAGAACATGTTAAGGAGGTCTGGCATCATGTTAAAGTGACCCAACAGTTCCAAAACCCCAGAGCAGCTCGTTTTTCAGTGGCAAGGCAAGGCAAGGCAAGGCAAGGCTCCACTAGCTGCCTGCCTGCCTGCCTGGCTCTGAGAACGTGCAGGCAACCCAAACGTGCAGGAAATTCAAATGTTGCAGGGGGCGGAGTCGACGAGTGGGCGGGGGAATGGGCGGGGCCAGCCGTAATCCTAGAAACCAGTTCTCACGTACCCCCGCGTACCCCCTGCATGACATCACTGCTTATTTCATTTTCCAGCTCCGGCGCAGCTGTACCAATGGGCATGTGCTGCATCCTGCAGTGGGGAGGCAGTCATGGAGGCTTCCTCAAGGTAAGTGAATATATGTCTTCTTATCTTGGAGCTGCATTCTTTACTTTGAACCTGCATTGGTGCTGGAAAGTTGGATAGGATTGGGCCCTTAATGCTCCATGAGGTGTTCCTTTCTTTTCTCTCACTGTGGCTAAGTGGTTAGAGAGCAGCTTTGTGGACTGGCCACTGTGAGTTCTGCTTCCCCCTCTTCTTTTGCCCGTGCAAGGTCTTTGCTTATGGCAACTTGTCTTGCCTGGCTCTAGCCTTGGGTGCTATTATGGGCACAATCCTATTCCTAACCAACTATTCAGCACTGGGGTAAGGATAATGCTGCTCTGAGGTAAAGGAACAAACATGACCTTACCTTGAGAAGGTCTCTGTGACTGCTCCCCCAATGGCAGCATGCAGCACATGCCCCATTGGCACAGCTATGTCAGTGCTGGAAGGTTGAACACTGAGACTCCCGACTCATCCAAGTCCCTTCCCTGTATGGAAGCCCTTACCTTGTTTAATGGCTTGGATGTTTATTGCACATGCTGGCCCTCTTCCAAAGGAGCTATCTTTCTTCCTTGTTGCAAAAACAGTATATCATGGAAGTGTGTGTCTGTGTGAGCAACAAAAGGAGACTTGAACTCTAGGTTCTGTGATATCTAGAGGAGGAAGATGCAGTGGCATCCTTTTGTATTGCATGTGTGTGCATGTACATCAGGACACCTCATGATTGGCAATGGTTGCTGTTACTATTTCTCATACCTATGGGCACCATCTCAGCCATGCCCTCTGAATGGACCTGCACCTCCTTTTCTTGGCTGTCCACTGGTTTCTCTGGCCACTGGTGTTGGGGCTGGATAGATGCCACGATTGGCTCCCTGCACAACAGGCTAATGCCAGGCCAAAGTCAGGCTGACACCAGACCAACATTACAATGACATCAGACCACCATCCTGTAATTGGTGGGCCTTGTCAGACCAGTGTGGAGTTTGTCAGGGTTTTAGTTTGCCCCGTCCCTTTTGTGCTGCATAGGCTTAGGAGGTGGTTCCCACACCTTTTTGACTGGTGGCTCTCTTGGCCACTGGCTGTGGCTCCCCATTAGGACTACAATTGTATACAATTTATAGGGTGGTGGGTTTTGTTTGCAAGGATTCTATGGCTCCCCTGGATGGTTTTTGCTGCTTCCTGGGGAGCCATGGCTCATAGTTTGGGAACCAGTGGCTTAGGATATGATGAACATTTTGCCGCTATAGCCCTGATATCAGTGCACCTTTGGCATAGGATTGCACTGTTCAT
Organism: Lerista edwardsae; assembly: GCA_029204185.1. Lineage (NCBI taxonomy): Eukaryota > Metazoa > Chordata > Lepidosauria > Squamata > Scincidae > Lerista > Lerista edwardsae. The sequence continues at coordinate 3,198,444 of JAJKFI010000105.1, read as the reverse complement.
TACCCTTGTTTAATGGCTGTGGATGATGCCCTGTCTGGACAATTAATCCTCAGGTGGGGGACCTGGGATGAGCACATGGCAGATTGTGTGTGAAAACCAGCAGTTTGCAATTTGAAGGTAGAGAGAGCTGTGAACTGACCAAGGCACCTTCAGATTCAAGTCCTTTAATGCTTTACTGGTTAAACACCTTTTCTTCTGGTGAGGAATTCTGCACATGCTCAGAGGAACTCAGGTAGGCATACTACAAGATCCGAAAAACAAAATGTAAGCGACTCCGAGCATCTCCCTCGCTTTGCTTCCATTGGGGAGACAGGATACCAGCCGAGAGGAGACCTCACAAAGCCGCACGCTTGGCGATAGAAAGGATGCCGACGTTTTCCCTGCCTGTCGAGGAAGCTGCCCGTGTGAAACTGCCGGCGGAGGCCTTTGAATGGCCCCAGAGAGAGAACCTGAGGTCTCTGACGTTGCAACTTCCAGCAGCAGTCTGCCCGCTTCGCAGGGCTCCACGCAGCTCCAGTTCGGCAATCCCTGCCTGCCGCGACTGCGCGTCGCGCTCTCCTTTTGCAGCAGCTCCTTCCGCCTTTGGCCAGAGTCTGGCTCGCTGGCGGGGCGGGGGCACGCGGCGAGAACCTTGGCAAGGCTGCGCCGACTAAAAAAGGGCCAGTCTGCCTCGCAAGCAGCCTCCTCCGCCTCGCAAGCCTCTGGAGGTGGGCGGGGCTATCCGCTTTCCCCCTCCCGCGGGGGTTGAACCTGCTCCCGTTTTGCATCCCTTCCTCTTTCGCTCGCGCGCCCAGGCCTGCCTCCTTCCGAGTCCCCTTCAGGCTGAAAGCGCCCTCTGCTCGCTACTGCGTCCCCGGGTGAGTGAAGGACGGCTCGGGTTGGACTCTGTATTTATAGACAACCCCGGGGGGGGGTGGGGGGGGGGGGGCGGCTGGAGGAAAGGGCATTCAGCGGCGCCAGGGCAGGTCGCATTGTGCAGGGGGCAGAGTGACAGGCGCCAGCCCCTTAGCCCAAAAGGGACAATATACCCACCCACCCCCAGTCCCACGGCCTGGGCTGCAGAGCCAACACACCCTCCTGGGATTTTGGGTGTCGTTGTCCACCTGCCGCCTCCCGAGAATCTCAGCCTTGGGGAGTTTGTTTCTCCTTTGGCCACTCACCCCCGTCCCTTCTTGCAGTGTCTGCCAAGTGTTTTATTTGGACTGAGGAGGGGGAAACATGTAAGTGTGTGGCTCCCAGGAAGGCTTTCAAGGTGACCTGCATGTGAACCCAGCTCTTCTCTGCCTGCCTGGTGAAAATTGTGCCTGATGTATTTGACAGTTGGCTTGTGCATCTTTTTCTTCTGCTTGTTAGGAGCCACTCCTGCCTTTCTGAAGTACATCTTGCTTGCCTGCCAGAGCAGAAAACTCCAGGCAGCAAATATGTCCCACAGTAAGCAGACCCGAGTCCTCATGCTCAACGACATGGAAAAGCTGGACAAGACCCTCTTCCGGCTCGAACAAGGTCAGTGTCCGTAGTGGCTGCCTGTATGTTCGTTTTTGTTTAACAAATCAACTTTGACCGTCCTTGAAAAAGAGACAATTCAAACGATTGGAGTCAGCTCTGCAATTTCCACCCTGCTCCGTTCCCAATTTCTTATTCAGCAAATCAAAGGTGCATGATGATTTACAGAGCAAAATAACATTTTTTGACAAAGATCTCTGTGGCCTAAATGGCTTACAAACCTGTATGTTGACTGTGAGAGAAAAGGATGGGAGAAGTCAAGGTAGCAAACTGAATGCGAGTTTATGCATTTACATGCAAAATACTTGAACTTCATTTCTGGTGCAGTTGCTGACCAAGGATGAAGTCTGATGCATGTTTATTTGGTAGATTTTATTAAAATTAGCAGAACTTGTTTCTCAGTCAACTTGAGTAATCATTATAGTATCAAGCTGTAAAGAATTAAGCAAAAGGCATTGCCTTTTTTAAAAAGTGGATTTTGAGGAGACGTTTAAAAGAAGAGAAAGCAGTGCTCCATTCTTGTGCCTGAGCATAGACCCATTTAAGTGAGCAGGAGTGGTTGAAGATATGTATAATGCATGAATAAGAAAAATCAATATAGACATTGTTTACCTGGGCAGATCAGTATCTGTCAAATGGCATATGAAGAATGCATTGTGCTGAGTGGCCATAATGCTCTTTTACCATTAAGCTAATAGTTCTAGGCTCCAGTTTTGCACTGGGTTTTACTTAAGGGCTGGCCAGATGACCTGTCCAACAGCCCCATTTGTTTAAAGACATGTGCAGTGCAGTCAGGTATTCTTGGCCCTTCCCCTCAATTCTGAGTGAATGCTCAGGGGAGGAGGCAATGGGTGGATCTCATTCTCTGCTAATATACAGCTTTAGCATCTCACATAGAGGGTGGTTTGGATAAGCTTACCGCCCCCTTTTGATTAGGAGAGAAAATGTTTGATAATGGTGTTATTTGCTATACAGAGACTTAGGCTGTAATCCTGTCTTACTCACTGGAAATAAACCTCTAATGATTAGAAATGCTCACCTGGAATGGAGGGGAGAGGCTAAGATATGTGAGCATGCAGTTCCTTTAAATGTGTGAGCCGGGGGGGGGGGGAGTCACAGAGGCCTCCTCAGCATACAGAAACATTTATTCCCATACCTTGGGGTAGCAGTGCCGTTACCCTGGTGCTGATTAGGATTGCACCTCAAGGCCTGTTGAACTCAATGATGCTTACTTCTGAATAAACATTTAAGGGATCTGGCTGCAATTAGTTATATGGATTTGTGGATGCAAGATTGCAACCTATACTTACTGACAGAAAAAAAAACCTGTCCTGTGGAGCTTGCTGCTGGGTTTTAGACTTGACTTAATTAATCTGTCAAGTCTAAAATAATGCATGGCATATATTTGTGACTATTTAACTTGCTCCCAAGTAAATGCTTTAATGTGCCATCTTCTGCAGTTGGAAGAACATCCTGCTCTTAAATGCATTTACCTTAAAAGTAAGACATGTTGAGACACATTTGAGTTGTAAGATGCAAAGAATATGTTTTGGGGTTGATCTCAGAAAGTGCCTTGTGCAATAAGAGGAAGAAAAACTGAAATCTAGGAGGCGGTTTTCTCTGTTGTAACTTAAAAGTTCTGTTTAAATAAATGCTGAGTTGTCTACGATGGATCAGGAAAGACATCTTGAGGTGGTAGCAGACATCTCAGTGAAAGTGTTAACCCCGTGTGCAGTGGCTGTGAAGAAGGCCAATTCCATGCTCACACTCATTAAAAAAGGATTGAGAATAAAATTGCCATTAATATGCCATTATACAAATCAATGGTAAGGCCATATTTGGAGTATTATGTCTGTTCTGGTTGCCTTGTCTTAAGAAGGATATAGTGGAACTGGAAAAGGTGTAGAAGAGATCAACCAAAATGATTAATGAGCTGGAGCACCTCCCTTATGAGGAAAGGCTACAGCCTGTGGGGCTCATCAGTGTAGAAAGAAGACGCCTGAGGGGGGATATGATTAAGACATACAAAGGTAAGCAAAGCTATATGCTTAAGTTTGGGCTGCAAGAATGTCAGTTGTTAAACTTCAAAGGATTTCTAAAACTAAGGAATTTATTGCTTTGGGAACAAACTATTTCTTTGAATCTAAGAATGGCTCAAATAATTTGATCTCAGATCTTGACAGATGTCTAATTGTAGACATCAATGAAAAATCAATACGGTTAATGAATAAACCTGTAGCAGGTTCTTCTCACGTGTATTTTTTTTTATTCTGCATTTATAGGGAAATTTAATTTGTGAGGACTTTTCCAATTGCAAAGCCGTACACTTCTATTTCTACTTACTAGCATAAAGAACTAACAGGGTGTGTAACTAATCTGAGCAGACTTAAAGTCTATATAGGCTTCCGGGAACAAAATACCAGTGGCAAACATCTCTGCCACCCAATCTATGTTTAGCAGGCTTGGGGCCCAATCCTATCCAACCTTCCAGTGCTGCAATTCAGCCCTGAGGTAAAACGTTTTCTTACCTGTCTCTCCATCGCGGGATGCAGCGTACGCCCCATTGGCACTGCTGCATCAGTGCTGGAAAGTTAGATAGGACAGAGCCTTGGGATGCTATCCTATGCACGCTTCTCCAAGGCCCACTGAATTTAATGCTTGCATACTGTTGATTGATCTGAGTAGACATGATAGGCATGAAAAGAACTGTCAATCCTGTACCATAAATGATCTTGCCTGAGATTTATCCATGTATGTGCATTCTGTATATAGTTTTTAGGGTGAAGGAATCTCACATTTTAACTAATAATTCCGGAAACCGTTATAACTGCTTCCCTAACTTCTATGTCTGTAAATGTGTCAATGAATGACTATGACAGATACAGATGAAATAATGTGCATAGGTTATTCTTATACAGTAATGCAACTTAATTCTCTCATTTCTTATGAGCTAGCTCTGCTCCATTTATTGAGAAACGTATCTTTGTTATAAACAGTTACATTTCCTTTTGTTGTGTCAAGCTAATATCTTCTTTCTCTGAGGAGGGAGGAATTACATGTAATATTCACTTACAGCCCAATCCTATGCAACCCAGCACCGTCGGTAAGCCCTTACTGCCAGTATTGCCATAATGCACCCCTAGCACCTGTGGTGAGGGCTTACTGCTGGTCACTGCCAGGCCCCAGCAAAAACAGGAAAATAGCAAAAACCAGAAGCGCCCTCCAAGTGCAAATTGAGGCCTTTTTTCAGCATCAGGAAGGCCCACAGAGGGGGCTGCAGGCCTCCCAGACCCTGTGGAGGCCAGTGCAACTCCCTAGGTAAGGGAAAAAACCCTGTGGCACTGCAGTTGCAAAAAGCACCACCACCCCTGCCCCTACTTGTGGTTCCAAATTCCAAGTAGGACTTTGGGAACTGCTGGCCTAATGCATTCCTAGCATTGACCCTTGGCCAAAAGCATGTAATGTGTTATCTCAGTACAGCTGGGGTCCTGGGTAACATGGCACAGAAATGTGATTATTCTGACAACTGGTAAGAGTTATTGTACTAATCTTTGGGTGGGTTATTTAATTCTTCACCATGCTAACAAACTAAAAATGTAGAATACAAAAAGATACTATAGATACTTGAGTATAAATCAATCTCACAGATAAGTCGAGGTTAGGTTTTGATCCAAAAACCATGGAATTTTCAGTGACCCTTACATAAGTTGGGGGATGGGAAAGGGGATGTCTGACTATAATTCTGCCTGATCTGACCCTCCTTTCTCCCACACTGAAAAGGTCAGGAGCTAATCGTTGGGAGGGGAGAGTGAGGAAAATGGTGCTTGTGAAAAGGAGCATAAAACATCCCCCCCCCAAAAAAATAACAACACAAGACAGATACCATTTAATTGATGGGGGGGGGGAAATAGCAGATTTTTTGCTGCAGGGGGAAAAACAGTTTAAAAACACAGCCTAGCAACTTCAGAAAAGGTTGAGAGTTAAGGAGTTAACAGTATGCTCAGAAGAGCAAAGGACACCTCCACATGTAATTAAAGCTTGCAAATTCTCTGCAAGTGTAAAAGATGCTCTGCCCCACACTTTGCAGACAATCAACACACAGCTGACACCCCTGAGCTGCCCTGACCCCTGACTGACCATGAGATAAGACCACAAGGCAATTTACAGCTCATTTATTTGCAAAAATTCTTGGTGTTATAGCCAGGTATTTATGGTAGTTGTCTATGCACCAGTTCATTTTAGCCATCTCCTGTGTCACACAACCCAACTCACTTCTAGGAGCTATGCTTATGTCATAGTTGTATGATCTGACCATGGTGCAGCAAACTTGCAGGCCAATCCAAACTAGCTTTCTAGCATTGATGCAACTGTGCCGGAGGGGTGTGCGCTGCATCCAGTGGTGGAGGGCAGTCATGAAGGCCACCTCAAAGTAATGAAAGATTTGTTTCCTTACCTTGGGAATGCATTGCTGCTGCATTGGCCCTGGAAAGTTGTTCAGGATAGGGCTGTTGGAAAATCCCAGTGGTGCACACCAGCTTACTGTGGACCACTTTGAGAACTGGGGGTTAAAAGTTACATGTAGGTTCCTCAGCTATTCGTAGCACATTTACTTAGTAGCAAGGCTATTTTTCACAAGTGAAGATGGCATGTCTGTAGATTGAATGAAGTAATCCTATTGATGAGAACATATGTCTGGTTTAAAAATGGCTCTGATGCTATCTGAGTTATGTTAACAATGCTCAGAAGTGACACATTAGAGTCTTCATAGCAACTGTGAAAATGCTTTTGGTTTTATTCAAGGGAACTTAGAATTGGTACTAAAATAATATGAGAATTCCCTTTTAATTTACTGAGTAAGGTTTGGAGCAACTATTTGAATTGCAACCTAAATAACCCAGAGTTTCAGTCCAACAGTCTTGAAATTATTCTACTGTGTTATCATTTGCATATTATACAGTGGAGATCTGTTTTGACAAGTGCCTTCTTTGTTCTGTTTAGGTTTTGAGCTACAGTTCCGACTGGGCCCTACCTTACAAGGCAAGCATGTTACTGTCTATACCAACTACCCTGCTTCTGGAGAAATGTTTAATCGTCACAAGTTCCGATCCCTGTCATGGCACAACCCAACAGGCAAAGAAGATGATTCTGACAAATACTGTAAACTTGATCTCCAGATTTCTGGATCGTACCAGTATTACTTCAGTCATGAGTAAGTGCGTGCATACTAGAGAAAGAGACAATGTAACATCTGAGTCTTCCGTTTTCCATCTTGGGGCTTAGATATTCAAAAGACAGAAAATGTTATAGCAATCGGTAGGACTTGTGTTCGGCCATATATATGTAAATTATAATAGCTTCCTTTTGAAATCTCATAGGGAATTTTTAAACAGAAATTTGTCAACATGGCTTGTTGGACAGCTATGTGCAAGTATTTGCATTGTGCTGAATGATTTGGATGCGGGGGTAGTGCCAAGTTGCTCTGGACCCACAGGCAGGTCATAGATGAGGGCCCTTCATGCATGTGTGCACTCGGGCACCCACCCACCCTCCTTTTAGCAGACTGACCTTTTCCCTCCCAGCACTTCTTGAGAACAGAATTCCAGGAGTTGGTTAAGGCCAAAAGAGCCCAGTTGAGTAATATTCAAGTGGAGACCCAGCATGTGGCACCTTTGGGCAGACTCTAGAAGGGATTAACTCTGATGCCCACTTAGGGCTCCCCTTTTTCTAGTACTCCTCTTGGCACCAGGCAGCTTTAACCACCCTTAAAAAAAATCTTAAACATTTGCAACAGAGTTCTTGACAACCTCCCACTTCTTCTGTATGGTACTCCTTTGTAGGGAAACCAACATGGCAGCCAGCAACTTCAGAGAACTTCAGCTGCCATCCTACACTTAAACAAAGGGAGCACCAAACCCATTGTGAATACCCCACAAACCTGAAGGGCCCCCCACTAGGGAGCACTTCTCTGAGAGCCCCCTCAAATAACTGTATTTTGATGACAGATAGTAATATACCAATGATAGAATATTACAAATGATATTTTGATGACAGATAGTGATATACCAATGATAGAATATTACAAATGATATAGCACTTCAATCACTCAAAAGAGTTTTTCATTAGTTGAGCATTCAAAGTGTAATATAAATGTACAGATGTGTGTAGCAGATACGTTTTCAGTTATGCAGACAGCCTATTCTTTGTTGTGTAAACAGACGCTGGCTCCAGCTGCAGGCTATGGATTGCCTTAAGATCCTCTGCTTTGTTGTGTAAACAGACAAGCTGCTGGAGACCTGAGTGCCTCATTAAGAGAAACCCCTTTGTTATATATGTAAGACACTTTCTGCTGCAGACAGGCTACTGGAGACCAAATTGCCTCATTAAGAGACAATTCTTTATTGTGCTTTAATCCTCTTTCCCCCTCCCCCCCCCAGTATATGTGGTCATTAAGCAAACATTGCACACACCTGTATTTTGGGAACAGCAGGCTCTGACATCGCAAGTAAGATTGGAAGTGGTCTTGAAAAAATTTCTAGGATGTTTGCAAAACTTATGTTTTGTGCCATTTGACTTTCCCTGGTGTTGCAATTTCACACACAGTCAGCACTTTTATAGCTGCTTTAAAAGATTTCTTCAGTAGTGTCTCCTGAGCATTTAAACATACTTAATTTTAAAATAGCGAAGCAAAAACAAAATATTGACAGGTCACAGTCATTTGCTTTTGTCTGCCAAGTCCCCAACTTGTGTCCTAGTTCAGCTTCTGAGGTGTGCCCAGAACTGCCATAAGTTGAAACAGTGCTACTGTCCAGATGATCTCTGCCTATGCAAAAGCACCAACATGACCATCAGGGTGTCCATAACTTGCGGACCTCGATTTTTTTTTAAAAAAAATCGTGTATTTGTTTTATACTGACGTACTGTATCTTTTTTTCAATTCCAGAGATAAGAAGAGTGGTGGAGGTTATATAGTTGTGGATCCTATCTTGCGTGTTGGTGCTGACAATCATGAATTGCCCTTAGATTGTGTTACTCTCCAGACATTCTTAGCTAAGTGTCTGGGACCATTTGAAGGCTGGGAAGATCGTCTTAAAGTTGCAAAAGAATCTGGTAATTAAGTCTTAAGTCAGATCTTGTTTGTGGATATATTGCTTTTTTAGAGCAGTTTTACAATACCTTCCTTGGTACACTGCACTGATTGACTAGTTGATTGCATTTAAATCCTGTTTTTCCTCTATGAGCTCTTGCCTTAGGGCTCCCAGAAATGCTCATCCAGGTACTGATGATACCTGGATCTTAGATCATCAAGATTGCTGCGTTATGTGTATTCGCAACATGTCCTGTAAGGGTTTTTCCAATACTGATGAGTGCACATTTTATTATGTATGTTCCTTTTATTCTTGGGCATGGAAAAAAATCCAGTTAATATCTTCCTTGTTTGTAGGGTACAATATGATTCACCTTACACCAGTGCAAAGACTTGGGCTGTCTAGATCATGTTATTCATTGGCTGACCAACTGGAAGTAAATCCTGATTTTTCAAGCCCTAACAACAAGTGTTCTTGGAATGAAGTTGGAAAACTAGTGGAAAAAATGAAAAGTGAATGGAATATGCTTTGCATTACAGATGTGGTCTACAATCATACTGGTACATTTGTTTTTTTGTCTATCCTTTTTGACTATCCTTTTGTTGACTATCCTTTGTTGCTGAATTGTAAAGGGGCTGCCGCCACGAACCATTTCCTTGTTTCAAGGCAATAGTGAAGTTAGTACATATATGCAAATTAGTTTGTATTTATACCTATGTGCTAAATTGGTCTTATCCTGTAGTTACTGTTTTCCTCTTTGAAGAACAAAGCCAATGCTTCCACACACTTTCAGTTGAAATGATTTGGATTATTTGCATTCTAAAGCACTCAAAGACTAAAGGCCAAACACTTCCCAGCTCCATTAATGACTTAGCAGTATCAAAACAACTTGTGCTACTGTATTCAGTGAATCCTCCTCCTCATGCATTTTTGTCTTTGGTATTAATCTCTTGGATTACATTATAATCTAAAAACGGTTGTATGTGGCATCCATTGATTCATATCATAACTCCTTACTGATTTAGAAATAGATCCAGACAGAAAAGATAATCTATTGTGCCTACAAAACACAGCCACTTCAATTATCTATATTAAGCAAATGTCACATGCAGCAGTTGTGTCTTGGTGTACAAAAGGAACAAAGCACCTTAGCAGAAACTGTCCTTTTTGTGTTCTATGTATATGTTTTTCTTTGTTGCCTAAAATATCTTGTGTATTTACAAAGTTTCAAAAATGTTTTCAATCTGACTTGCTTGAAACTACCTTGCAGCTGATTGACAAGAGTATTTTTAGCATGTATTTGTATTTTTTACCATGGCACAAGAGTAGGAAGCTTTTCCTTTTGTTATTGTAAGGGAAAAAACATTTTGAAATTGGCCAAAGCCAAATGTTGCAAAAACATTAGACACTTTTCAAGCTCCACTTCACCCAAATTGAATATAGCTTTATTCTGTCACTTCAATTCACTCACCTCTTTTAGCTGCTGATGGCAGGGTTCCATGTTTGTAAAGGTCAAACTTTCACTGAAAAGCAAGATCTTTCATGGCTTAGAATGCCAAGTTCTAAAAGATTTTGAGTGTCAGTGTTCAAGGAAGAACAGCTGATGCTGCAAAAAGGTGCTCTTCTTCCACATAAAGAAGGTCTCAGGGTGTCTCCTGAGACCAGTGCAAGTGCCAAGCTTGCTTTTCTTTGCTGCTCTTGTGTGTAACATCCCCAAAGAGAAAAAAGAATGCTCCTCCAGCCTAATTGAGGCACACACATGGCTTGCTGGTTCACTCCCAGCTTCCACTAACTGGACAATGAAAATGCACATGTGAACTCCATTAATCCAAATTTCAATCAGCCAATTTTGAGAACTCAAAGAGCTTCTTGGAAATCATTTCTGGTTTTATTGTGTTCTTAGGAGGCAATGTACAAGACTGCAGAATGTAATATGTGGGATTAATAATATATTAATATATATACAAATTACACACACACACACACACACACACACAAAATGTGGTACTTTCTACTTCCTGTCAATCGAAGATACTACCTATCTTTCAACACTGTTACCAAATGTCAGAAAGACATTATTGGTAGGGCAGCTGGTTTTCTATCAAGCATTATAGTTGCGTTGTAGTAGGTAATTGTTACTTAATCCATATTTCTTATTTCCCCAAGCTGCAAATAGTGAATGGATAACTGAACATCCAGAATGCGTGTACAATCTTGTTAATGCTCCTCACTTGAAGCCAGCCTGGCTTTTAGACAGAGCGCTTTGGCATTTAACCTGTAAAGTGGCCAGTGGGAAGTGCAGTGACAAAGGTGTGCCTGCCCTGATTGAAAATGACCATCACTTGAATGTAAGAAAATTGCATGGATATTTTTGTTCAATAACGAATACAATAACAAATGTTCAATAACTTCATTCAATGACAAGTATCCAGCTATTGCAGTTTTGTGAAAGACCTTTCCTCAAGATGCCTGTGTGATGCCTTGCATCACGCCATCTCACAGATGAGTTAAGATTTGTGTGTGTGGGTGTGTGTTGGAAAATTTCCCTTGTGGTATGTCTATTCTTTCCACATCTGATACAGTATCTAGTTTTATGTTGATTATTACACTCTATTATTTTTGCTAGTGGTTGCAAAGGGTGTGGTGCATGCAACTGGTTTTCTATCATTGTTTCAGCTTATAGTGATGGACGTAGGCTGGAGGTTCTTTTGGATCAGAGAAAGAAGCAAGTCTAGTCCAAGGCTGGCATAAAAGAATTTTATTGGACTATTCCAAAAGAGCATCAACTTACAGGAGTACCTCTAGGCTTTCAGAGGCATCTCCAGGCGCAGACTTAAATTAGTTTCAGACATAAGGCTTGCATGGAACTTCATGCAGGCATAATGGAATTTCAATTATCATCAGACAGCATTTCAGGCAACTCTACGGATGAAGTCTGAGAGCATGGTAAAGCAATCTTCAGCATTGATCACAAGGCTCGAGAGGGAGCCAGGCTCGAGAGAGTGCAAAGCGATGACCAAAGGCTTTTATAGGCTAGGTGCTCGCTTATCAGGAAATCAGCTAATTGGCAAAAACAAACTATTTGACAGCACAGTGATATATGACAAACTACTACGTGGGTCACATCATTAAAAGACCTTTCATCTCAACAAGTGGGAAACGTTCTTCTCATTAGAAGACCTTGTTATGTACCTGCAACAGATAAGGGACGTCTTATCAGTCTAAAAATAATGGGATGGAACACATGAGAACAGGAGATGTTCCCCTCATTAGGGTGGGGGGTACCTAGCTTAATTGGTACACATTAAACATAGTTCGGGGCTTTGAGGTGGACAAGATCAACCGAGGATGGCAAACAAAGTCTTTGTTTTGAGCCCAACTTCTCTTGCTTCTCATGGGAATTGCTCATTGGGTACACAGGCAACTCCCCCACCTCTGAGACTTACATCAAAAATTGCTGACAGGCACACAAGATGTGAGACAGTCGCTTAGATCATAACCTAAAATGGAAGACAGTAGCTAGGCCTAACGCCGGCTGTTACAAACCATTATAGTCGCATTATACAAGGTAATTGTTACTGATTCCATATTTCTTATTTCCCAAGCCGTTTCAAATATTTCTTACTTCAAATAGTGAATGGATAACTGAACATCCAGAATGCGTGTTTCAAACTTTTGCATTTATAGTAGACTACATATGCAACACTGACTACCTTCCTTTTGTACTCCTTTCTTTTACAGTCTATCCGCAAGCTCATTTGGGAGGATGTTTTTCCCAAGATCAGATTGTGGGAATTCTTCCAAGTAGATGTGAATAAAGCAGTGCAACAATTTAAAACTCTTTTAAGTCAAGGTAAAAAAAAATTCTCCTTACTTGGTGCATGTTTCACTAAAAGGCATAGTTGAGGAAGAAACTGTGGCTAGGATCCAAAGAGCTGCTTATGTTCATCTGAGGATCTTACGTTAGCCCAGTGGAATTTTTAACTTGTTTTGGTTTTGGTTCATGGAATCGCTAACAGATCAGTTAAACAAAATGTTGCTTTTGAAATGTCCCTCAGCTTCAATGGGGAAGATGATGTAAGCAGAGGTGTCTTTAGAGGAAAATGTGTGTGTTGCTGGATCTTCCCCAATGTTGAAGATTAAGGCTCAGTCCTGAGCCCTCCAGCGCAGGCAGTACAAACCTACCACCTGCGCTGTTGTTGCAAACTTGCTGTATTGCTCTGATTCCGCACCAAAGAAGGATGCCGGAGGTAGGAACGCGGGACCAGCAAGCAGTGAGATTGCCAGTCCCTGGTGTTGCAGTGCTTCTGGGCAGGGCAGGAGGGAGGGCAAAGCTCCAAGTTTTGCAAGAAGCCTTACCTTGCAGTGGAAATCACTCCTCTCCTGCACCGTTTTAGCCAATCCTCACAGGGAAAAGCAACATCTTGGCATTGCTTACTGGCTACAGCAGCAAGGGAGAGGAGGGATTTACATGACAGGGTAAGGCTTCTTGCAACACTTAGAGCTTTGCCCTCCCTGTAGATCTGCCTCTGCTTGCATCTGTGCTAGCTAAATAGCCGGTGCAGATGCAAAGAGACTCATTGTTGGGTTACTTGGGGGAAGGTGACAAATGTCATCCCTTCTTAGGATCTGATATGACTTCTTCCTTTCTTCACACACCTACACTTGATCCAAATCAGTGGCTGGGGCGGGCGTGGTCTAAGCCTAGTGCTCGGGGCCTTTGACCCCCTTGCCCTCCTCAGGTCTACCCCTGTGTGCAGGAGCTACTATTTATACAGGGTTTCCCTATACTTGTGTTTTCCATATCTGTGGGGGGAGCCGGAATTGAACATCTGTGGATATGGGGGTTCTGTACTGGGAGGATGGAAGACTGTCAGCAGATGTTCCTTTTGTTGGTGAAGTTCTCTAGGGCATTTTTGCTGCTGCAGTCCTGTGAAATTCAAGAAATGGATGTCATGCAGTTTTAAGAGATGCCAGAACATCTCGAAATATGGGGGAAGCTTAGCAAGCTAGGTGCTTATGTGCTAAAGCTAGCTATTTACTTGTGGTCACTGATTCTCATAGGATGAAAGGGAATTCTCTCCTTTGCAGCAACAGTTCAACTGCTGTGATTGCATCTTGTCTTATAAAAAAGAGCACTTAATCCTGACTGATAAGAAATGCCTTTAAAACACTACAATTTCCCATGTATTAATATCTACAACAGGTGGCTCAAAAGTTAAGACTGATCCCAGTCAACATCTTGCAATAATTCAAGATCCTGAATTTAAAAGACTTGGCTGTACTGTAGATATGAACATTGCACTGAACACCTTCATACCACATAGGTACATCTTTGCTTTGTGTACTCTTGAATGCGAAAATGTCTGCTAACAAATGCTCCTTGCAAGAGGAAAAACTAGAATTGCACCAACGATAGACAAAGAAATGCCTAGAGGCCAAAATCCACCCATTGATAGCCTCCATTCTGGCTCTCCCAACTGCTTATTATTCATGGCTAACAATGTGGTACTAATAGCCCTCTCTGCAGGCTGCATCAGTGTCTCCTTTGCATACACTTGGAGACATCGATGCAGCCTGCTAAAATGTATCAGCCTTATTCCAAGATATAGCGTGTGTGCGTTCATATGGAAGAGCACAGGCATACATTGACTGACCATGCCAGGACTAAACATAAGTTGCAGCCCAATCCTACCTGAATCCCTCCACTGATGCAGCTGCCCCAGCAGAGCGTTTGCTGCATCTTGCGGAGAAGGCAATTCAAGAGATCTCCCTCCAGGTAAAGGAACGTTTGTTCTCTACTTGGTGGTAAGCCTCCATTGCTCAAATGAGCTTCCTTGGACCCACAACTGCAGTGTTGCTAGCACAAGTCCAAGTGGACTTGGGAAGGGGGATAATATATCAGCAACAGCATTGCTGCCAATACCACCACCCCCCACCTTGATACACACCCTGGTCTCCAATTTGTTCCCCTGCCCACGGCTCGCAGTATCTTGCCAGGGCTCCTCAGCAGGCCACTGTCACATGGTTACTTGTGGCAGCAACCTGGCTAAACTAAATGGTGCGTCCCCTTTTGTGACCATTTTAAAGCATGCTGCACCACTGGAACACGAGTTCTAACAGTACAGCATACCTCTGGGATTGGGCCATGTGTGTTTTGCCTAGGAATCGCATGGGTCTAAAAACTGGCCATCAATGAGAGAGAACAAGGAAGGAAAGGGTCCTGTTTTCCTCCCCACAATTCCTTCAGTTCAGAAATTAGTGCTGCTAAAGGAAGGGGACAGTGCTTGGGGTGTCATTTCATACTTTTGTTACTGAGTTTGTACTGTATGTTTTAGCAATGGGCCAGCTGCCATCGAAGAGTGCTGTAATTGGTTCCGCAAGAGAATTGAAGAGCTCAATGGTGAACAGTACCGACAAACAAATTACAACCAAGAGCAGGTTATGATAATGAAGAATTTGAAATTCTTGCTATCTTTGTTCATTATTTGTACCATTAGCTAAATTGTTACATCTTTATTAAAACAGCTGCTTTAATGATTTCTAGGCAGTCAACTGCTGTGCCGGAACGGTGAGCTATGAACGACTGGCTGGCCACGGTCCTAAACTGGGTCCTATCACAAGAAAGTATCCTTTAGTTACAAGGTATTGTATATAAATGCAGGGAAAAAATGTATTTTAAAACAAGTTTTTTTCCTGAGTGGTAGTAATAAGTAAGAATTGTTGGGCTCCATTAGGGAGTTTGATGTTAGATGTCAGAAAGCATAGGATCTGTAAACAACCTTTTACATGGAGAATGACTGTAAGAAGAATATGTATGAAAATTTCAACCACTGTCAACCACAAGACACTGTGGCTGTCTTGGATACACCAGTGAATTTAGACTGCTACCTATGTTTGATTGTGCATTCATTGGTACATGTTGAGAAAGGGAGAAATATCTAAAAATCTTAGCATTCACAGGTGAATGACAACATTGACTAGATTTTGTACATTTGCTGCAATGTTTCTGTAATACATTATGCATAATGCTCATGTAGATAGGGCAGATCAAACAAAGACTGTACACTTAATTGCATGAGTTGGAGATTCGTAAATATGTATTATCTCTCCTGTGGTGCACTGCTCCATACCTGTACAATTGCATGGAGTGGGGCAGAATGCCTGAAGCATCCCTAATTGTGTATTTCATATACTACTTGACTGTGCGATTAAGGGCCCAACCCTATCCAATTTTTCAGCACCGGTGCAGTCACAATGCAGCCCTAAAGTAAAGAAACAAATGTTTCCCTACCTTAATGAGGCCTCAGTAACTGCTCCCCCACCACAGGATGCAGTGCGCATTTCATTGGCACAACTACCCTGACACTGGAAAATTGGATCGGATTGGGCCCTAAGTGTGGTTCAGATGTTCCAGCCTTACATAACCATGCAGGGGTGAAACAGCATGCCAGGAAGCAAACTTGTACACACAATAGGTTCTTCACATGATGGGCAGACTAGTTCAGTGGTGGCAGAGGCATATTTACCGTATAGCCCGGGGTGGCGCGAGCCATGGGTGCCAGGCAGCAGCGGGGCGCCATTGCACCGAGTCCGCAGAGGAAACCGCGCACTGTTCGGCCTGCCCGCCCTCCCTCACCTCCGTTGCACACCAGAATGGAGCTATTCCAGGCCAGGGAGGCGTGGCTGGACAACGCACGGGGCGGGGCGACGTCCTGGGGGCACGGTTTCGTCGCCCTGCCATGGGCGTGCTCGGGCCTCCGTTCGTCCCTGAGTGGTGGTATTCAATCAAGCCCAAGTGCTACATACTTTTTTGTTCATGCTGGTGGGCTTGTTTGCTGCTTATCAGGCAACTGGTAGTACTCTTTCTGAAGGCCCAATCCTATCCAACTTTCCAGTTCCAATGCAGCCCCAAGGCAAGGGAACAAATATTCCCTAACCTTGAGGGGGCCTCTGTGACTGCTCCCACCACCGCAGGATGCAGCACATACTGCATTGGTACGGCTGCATCAGTGCTGGAAAGTTGGATAGGATTAGGCTCTGAGATTTCTTAATTGTGCAGCACAAAGGATAATGCTTGAAGGCCTTTAAATGCAGGGAAGAAGAAAATTAAATGCAAACATTATTTTAATTATTGTGGAAATTTTAATTATTTTAATTCAGTCTGTTTTTGATCAAATAAAAAGGATATGAAACTATTTACAGGATATGAAACTATGATATGAAAAGGATATGAAACTGTAAGTTTTGAAAATTGGTTGATCCCTAGTTCTAAAAGTGTATACAATGTGTATAGAAGGTAGTATAGGTAAACTAGTATCCATAGATAATGAAAACAGTTATTTGGATACAATAAGAGGATGTTATCCAAAAGAAGCACAGATAAAGCTGCTGTTTTCAAAATGGGGGAAAAAAATCTCTCACATTTGTGTGCTTGCGGTATTTAGATGTTTTTTTCTATTATTCCGTCATGGAAGTATTCATTTCAGTTATCATTGGGAGTGGGGAAAATATTTCTTATTGGAAACTGAAAAAAGATAATTTCTGTATGCTGCAGCTACTTTACTTACCCGTTTAAAGAACTAACCTTGGAGGAGGAAGAGCTCATGATGCATCAGCCTGATAAAGCAAGTTATTTCATGGCCTTTAATGGTTGGGTGATGGGAGACGATCCTCTGCGGAATTTTGCTGAATCAGGTTTGCAATTCTGAATGTTGTACCACTTTAGTATTGTAGATGAAGAAAAGTGTTGAGGCACCTGCCATTTACAAGAGCTACTTCTATTTGTAGCAGTCCCAAGGCAAAGAAGTAAGATCCCAGATATTATTTTATAATAAGTGCCAATTTCCTAATGCTGCAATACTATATACGCTTATCTGGGAGTAAGCCTCATTGACGGAATGGGACTTACTTCTGAGTAGATGTGCATAGAATTGTGCTGTAAGAGTGATTCTGCACATGGCCTGAATCTAAAGCTTTCTCTTCTGGGGATGGATTAATCCTTGCCTAGAACATTAGAAGCTGTATGTTTCTGTCTTGGATATTTACTTGCCCATGTTTAGAAACCCAGCTACAGCTCTGAACAAATAATGCCCATTTGTCTCAAATTTGTGAGTTGAAACCATGCTGTTTCTGTTTAAAAACCATGATTATGCACTACAATACTATACCTACCTTTTCTTTTCTGCAGGTTCGAATGTTTACCTGAGAAGAGAGCTTATTTGCTGGGGTGACAGTGTCAAGCTACGTTATGGGAACAGACCAGAAGACTGCCCATATCTTTGGGCTCATATGAAAAAGTACACCGAACTTACTGCCAAATATTTTCATGGAGTACGACTGGACAACTGTCATTCAACACCTCTTCACGTAGCTGAGGTACAGAAAACTAAAGTGCCTTCACAGCTAATAAATGAATTTAAAGGGAGGAAAAAGATACTAAACAATGGTTTCCAGTAGTTTCTGCAGACGGTTTTAGGCAATGTGGGTTATTTTAACCATAATTGCATTTGCAGGGGCACTAACATTAACCATAGTTTTAAAAAGTATGAAAATGAAATTGAAGCCGGAAAAATAATAGTTAAATATTTTTAAAGATTCTGAAAAACCTATACTTTTGGGGGGATGAACAGAGCCTTCTGCTTCCCTCAATTAGGGCGCAATCCTAACCTGGTGATAGGTCGGCATAGTTAGGCCAGCAAAGTTTAGCCGGCATAAAAGACATAGTAAAGTATGTTTGGACACTCTTGGAGTTAGAGAGGCCAACACAGAGATGTGCGCCATCCCCCCTGACTCGGAGAGTAATCCAAATGCGCTTTATGGTGGCCCTTGTGCCAACCGAACTGTGCTGGCCTAACTGTGCTCATCTAACTTCAGGTTAGAATTGCGCCCTCAATCCATGAAATTTATGCTAAGCCTGCATGAAAAAAATTGTGAAAAATTTTCATTCTTAGATTACTATCTTTACAAACTCGCACTACTCCTTTTATGTTGCCCACTGTGTCATTTTAGGGAAATATTGTGAAAATAATTCAGCTAAAGTTAAGCATGTTTTTAATCCCATTGATTTCAGAGGAAGAGTTGAGCTTTGGCAGGTTCAAACTCATTTTGTTTGTTTTAATTTTTTGCACTGAAAGTGTGCTTTGAAGGGTAGCTTCTATGACATATGCATGGCGGAAAAGCTCGTATAGTAAGCAAGTTGATTAAAAACATTGTTATGATCTGTAGGAAATGCTGGCAGCAGCCAGGTCAGTCAGACCTAATCTTTATGTGATAGCTGAACTCTTCACGGGCAGTGAGTACATTGACAATGTCTTTGTCAACCGTCTTGGAATTACCAGTCTGATCAGAGGTACAAAAATGACCAGAAAAGAACCCTCTGTGCTTGGAAAGGTTGTTGCAGGATTGCTGTGTTACATAAGACAGAGCCTCTTAACATGGAACTAACTTTGTTTTATTTGTATTTATTCTTGTGTCTTTGGCCAATCTGAATGCCTTTCCTGCTTCCTTTTCATTTGCATATGTTGGTGTTTTTTTTTTTCTTGAACTCGAAACCTCACTTCCTTACTTTGTGCTAACTTTCATGCATCTTCATAATGGAATGTATTTGGTTCTTAAACCTTTGGCTTTCCACTTCTGTTTTGCTGCGTGGTATTTTCCCTGTTGTCCAAATCCATGCCTAGCTTTCTGTCTTTCTTTTCTTCTTCTGTTCTGCCTTTTCCCCTTCTGTGGCTTTCTTGGCTGTGCTTTTTGCAGTACATGCTGGATTCGGCCAGGAAATTGCGGCCCAATTTGTATGTAGTGGCTGAACTGTTCACAGGAAGTGAGGAACTGGACAATGTCTTTGTGAATAAACTGGGCATTAGTTCCTTAATAAGAGGTAGGCTTGCTATGAATTGCTGTTTTGTTATTTTCCCTGGAGTTCATGCATGATGTACTGTGTGTGACGAAAACATGCAAAATACTGACTCCATGTCCTTTATACAGTAAATAAAAACTCCTCGACAAAGCACTGTACATAGCTTCTTTCACAATAGCTGAAACATTGTAATGTATGTTTAGAAAGTATAGCTTTCATATGACAATAGTAAATTCAACCGCCTCCTTCTCAGGGCACAATCCTAACTTGTGCTGGAGTGGGCAGGCCGGCGTGCCTGTGCCAAATCCAGCACAAGTCAGGAGGTGGCTGGAGCCTCCACGGGGCAAGGGCATGTCCACGCCCTTATCCCAGGGTGGGCGCCAGCCGCCTCGATGGGCTTGCTCAGTTCTGTGCCTGCTGTTTAGGAGGTGCAACTCCGACCAAGCCATATGTCCCGAATCGGAGCCATGCAGTCTGGGGACAGGGGGTTGGATGCAGCCTAACAGCCGCATCCCATCTCCACCTCATTCCCCAGACTGGCACACTTCCCGGGCCGCCCTGCCCCCGGCCACTCTCCCTCCCACCTTTCCCTTGCCCAGAAAAACCCCTGCACCAGCCAAACTCAGCTGGCGCAGGAGCGTCACACCACTGGCTTCGGCCAACACTGCTGGGTTGATGCTAGCTGCTTGTGTTGGCCGATGCTGCCATTGGGCCGACACTAGCTGCTAGCATCCACCCGACATGGGGGTTTGGAAGAGGCTGCCCATGTGAACAAGTGTATGTATTTGTACTACAACCCAGTCATGTGAACAGGATGTGTTGATCAATATCTGAGAATTCCCTGGTCCATTTTGCCTTTCAATCCCGGATAGGATTGTGGAGTCAGGAAATTTTTTTTACAAATGCAGCTCAGTATCTGTTGGCTTGTGTTTCAAACCTTATATGTTCTTGGAGTATTGCCTACAACCACAGGATCATTCGGCACAGTTCAGTCGATTGAGTGCACATTATGGCGTGTCCTAGATTTTATTAGTTCTATTTACTTCTACATGACCAAATTGTCATACGAATACTCCATGCAAATTGTGTTCTTTAGAGGCAATGAGTGCGTACAACAGTCACGAAGAGGGAAGACTAGTTTACAGGTTTGGAGGAGAACCAGTTGGATCTTTTGTTCAGCCACGCTTGAGACCTTTAACGCCTGCTATCGCACACGCACTGTTCATGGACATTACACATGATAATGAATGTCCAATTCAGGTAAGTGATGTAACAGTTCAGTTGTTCTAACTTACATTGGTTTTGTAGATACTTTTACCTTGTAAAACAATCATGATTTTAATCAGTGTTGATACTAGTCTGGCAGGCGCTCAGAGCCCACTTCTGGATGTACGTCTGCGATACTTGCAGTCATGCACACAAGCAAGTACATGCGCTCACTTGCTCTCCCTATGTATGAATGGGCTTCCTCAGGGACCCTTGTGTCAGTCGTAAATAAGGAAGGTGGATCATAACTTGGCTGACTTCTCTCATTCCCCCTGATTTTAAATGCATATCAATAATGGAAACTGGGTGCTAGACTTGTTGCTTTTTCTTTTTCTCATTGCAAGCATCGATCTGCTTATGATGCCCTCCCCAGCTCAACTATTGTCTCCATGGCATGTTGTGCTACTGGAAGTACCAAAGGATATGATGAATTAGTACCGCATCAAGTAAGTTAGCAGTATGCTTTTCATTCTTGTATAAATATCTCTGTTTATACAACTATGCAGCTGTAAGAAGTTGCATGTAGGCTCTCTCTTCCAGTATACTGATATTGTACTAATAAAAAGCATAAATTTATCTGCTTAATAATTAAATTTGTAGGGGCTAAAAAAAAGATTTCAATTTTTATGATGTTGAGCCTGTAATGTTTTTAAGCATTACTAAATTATTACACTTTCCAATTTGTTTCCAGATTTCTGTGGTGACCGAAGAA
This sequence comes from Lerista edwardsae, assembly GCA_029204185.1. Classification (NCBI taxonomy): domain Eukaryota; kingdom Metazoa; phylum Chordata; class Lepidosauria; order Squamata; family Scincidae; genus Lerista; species Lerista edwardsae. The sequence continues at coordinate 3,177,020 of JAJKFI010000105.1, read as the reverse complement.
CGATTTTACTCAAAATGGAACCCAGCAGCCACAGCTTCAACACCTGGTGCAGTTAATTTCAAAACTGGGATTATAGCAGGAAGGCTGGCAATCAACAGATTGCACCAAGAACTAGGAATGAAAGATTTTAACCAGGCAAGAGCCAGCAGGGTTAGCTTCAGAGGGTGGCAAAGGGGGGCAGTTCTTGAGCCTCGCAAGAATAACAGGGAAGAACTCTCTGAGGAACTGGATAAAACTTTCAAATAAAGTCACCGCTTTGTGTATTTCTATTCCTTTAAGCTTCATTAGTGCCCAATACTATCCCTTGCCAGTCCATAGCATGCAGCACGGCTGCTGAAGTGCGGGCTGCATGCTGTGGTATGTGTGTGTGACCAAATTATATGGGAGAGGTAAGTAAGAGGCCTTGCTTATGTCCTTGTAGGCCACCTGACTGCCAATGGATCTCCTTTGACCTATGCCGGCTATTTTACTGGCATAAGTCCAATGAGACCCATCCAAGAGAACCACCAAGATTCACCTGGTCCACTCCCCACCCCAAACTGCCCTAATCCTGTCCTGAACTGCCCCCTTCAGTGATCCACTTGCTCCAGCAAGTGGGGAACAGCTATTGTGCAGGCAGGGCCTTGCAGCCATTTGCATCTGTGGCTAAGGTGTGCATAACAGTGGTGCAGCTTTCATGCTGCCAGTCCAGGGCTTATAGTGGCAGATCACAAGATCTGCCACTGTAAACTGAGGATAGGATTGGGCTGTTAATGACCCTTAGTTGAAAGAAGCAGGTGCCTCCAGATAAATATGATGCTTGGGCTATAGCTTGGCTTGTTTGCAACAGTCAGGCAGAAGGATCTGGAGGGTTTCCTCTTGGTTTCTGCATCCTATCCCCTCTCTTCATTGCTAGGTAAAACCACTGGCGGTCCACTGATGTTTTCTTGTTCAGCAGGCCTGAGTATCCTGCCCCGGCATACCCTGATTAAGAATTTTGACGTAGTGATTCAATGAATAAAGTAGTGCCTGACATTTTTTTCTTCAAAAATGCACTTTCAGGTGTTTGTAGATCAAGTTGATGAGGATATTGTGGCTGTGACAAGGCATTGTCCTAACACACACCAGTCTGTTGTGGCTGTTTCCCGAACAGCTTTCAGAAATCCCAAAACATCCTTCTACAGCCAAGAAGTTCCCCAGATGTGTATTCCAGGTAAACTTTATCCTGAACAGGGTTTGAATTATTCTGTCATAATCACTGTTGAGATCTTTATTACAGTATTATCACCAATGATATTATCCCACCTTTCCCTCAAGAGCTCAGGGTGGCATACATGGCTTCCCTCCCCTTATCTTTGCAATAATTCTCAGAGGTTGGTTAGGCGAGATGGTGATTGGACATGGCATTACTGTCAATGAGAAATATTTCCTTGAAAATAGCAACTTTGGGGAATAATTGCTCCATACTACGTGTGTGTTGGAGGGGGGAAGAGAAGTTAAAACACTTAGCCTCCCACCATAGTCCTGATCCAAATTGGACATCCTGGCCCCAATCACATGATCTACATATTGTCTAGTTTGGCCCTTTCATTTATTGAGCAAAGCATCATCTTCAATATTTATATCCATTGTAGGTGTTAATCACAGTGATGCATTTTCTGTAACCAGACTGCATAAAGGTCACCCTGGGCAAATGGGCACAGAATATACTGGAGTGCACATCTAAAATAACTGTGCAAACATTATTGAGAAGATGGATGTTTTTGGAAGGGTATCAAACTAGCTTAGAGGAGGAGGTAGCTATCATATATAGGTAAGATAAGAGAACTAGACAATACTGGGTGTCGACTCTGTGACTTAAAATGGCATTCTGTAGTGTGTCCATGATTGATGGTGCCCGAGAAGATGGGATGAAGCAAGAAGCAAAAGTTAGCTGAAAGAGTCAAACATTGAATGTGCCTCATTACATTGGAATTGGCTGCTCTGATTGTACATTTGCATAAGTACGTTTGAGTAGGGACTATCTAGAAATATAGCAAAGGGGAAATTTAGTGAGCTGATGCGATAAACTTCTGACCTTTCTTGTAACAAAAATAAAGGTTCATTTCTCTAAGATTTGAAGCACCTTAAGAACAGAACTCCTAATACGTAAAAAATACTGTATGCCACTCTGAGCCCATGAGAGAAATTGTGATAAAACTAATAATAAATTATTAGCCTGTTACTGTGGCCAACATTTTGTATGGCAGGCTAATTCACACACCCTATAAAAATGGAAGTTTTGCAAGCCACAGTATGAGAGGAGTCTTTTTCTCTTACACTATCCATAGGCAAAATTGAAGAGGTGGTTCTTGAGGCAAGGACTATTGAGAGAAATGCAGGCCCTTATAAAAAAGATGAACACTCAATCAATGGATTGCCTGATTACACAGTTGAACTCCGAGAACACATCCAGGTAGCGTCAGCTTTGTCTTTGATTTCCCTGAAAATGTAGCTAACAGGTTAAAGTGACGTGCTTGAATTTAGCTGTTCTCTTTCTCTTGACAGCTCAAAGAAAGTAAAATAATAAAGCAAGCTTCTATTGCTACAAAAGGCCCCAATGAATTTGTTCAAGAAATAGAGTTTGAAAAACTAACGCCAGGGAGTGTGATTATATTCAGGTAAAATATGGTTACTGATATCTGCATACAAATCACTTTAGATTTTAGTGATCTAAAAATATGATGACTTGTTCTCCAGAGCTTTGTGGAAGCCTCCAGATTAACATTTCTTGTTTGATGCTAATGTTTGTAGAGTTAGCCTTGACCCAAAGGCACAAGAAGCAGTGGGAGTGCTACGTAATCACCTGATCCAGTTCAGTCCTCACTTTAAATCTGGAAGTCTCCCAGATGATGGCTCAGAGCCTATACTCAAAATACCCTTCTCAACGTAAGTACACTTGAATAAAGCATAGCGAAGGTAGAATGGGGTGGTGAAATTTATTTGAATATGCTCTTCAAATATATTTGAAGCCATTGTCTGTCTCTGGTTTCGGTTTGGTTCTTTGTTGTTAGGAATTCATTTCCTTGCTGTCTGTCCAGAAATCCTGCTGTCAAAACAGCAGTGAAGAACAGTAACCGAGTACCCTCTTCACTATGTCAATTCAAATAGTAACTGGCAATGTGTGTATTCTTATTTTGAGCAGATTGTGGCTTACAGGACAGGTGAAAGTGACTATTTTGCTTTCTTCACAATGCTTTGCTGTCCTGATAGAGCCGCATTATTTTCCTCATTTTAGATGTGCACCTTTTTATTTTACAATGATATCAAAGAAATGCTCTTGTGAAAATGGAGACATGTTTTTAGAATGTAGCATTCAGATTATGTAATAAGCAAGTCGTGTCGTGATACGAGGATCACCCTCATAAGAGCTAAATAAAATGCAGGTAAGTTGTTACAAGACAGAAAGGTCATAAAATGCATTCAGCAAAACGAGGGGGGTGAAAACTCAACATAATTTCTGTTTTCTCAGTATTGCATCAAAATTGACCTTGGCAGACATGAATCATGTATTATATCGGTGTGATGCTGAGGAACAAGAGGATGGTGGGGGATGTTACAACATACCAAACTGGACACCTCTTAAATATGCAGGCCTTCAAGGTAAACATGAGTCTAAATATTTAACTCAAACTAAATATGATTTCTAGTATTCTGTGTTAGGCTCTGAACTGCCAAACGTTTAGTATGGTCTCTGACTTCATACTTGCCCAATCTATAACCCATCAAACCAAATGTAGAAATGTACTGTTGATGCTTGATAATGCTCCCATCCTGTCTTAGATGTCCCAAGTAGACAGCAAAAATAGGAAGTTCATTGAGCTCCTAAGGCAATGATCTTCAACTTTTTCAGCTCATGGCACAGTGTCAAGGTGCTAAAATTGTCAAGGCACACAATCGGGTGTTTTGGTTTTTTTACAGTTGACAAGGCACACGGCATTGCTGGTGGGGGGCTCACACACCCCAGTGACCCAACTAATAAATGACCCCAAACTCCCGCAGCACACCTGCAGACCACTCAAAGCACACTGGTTGAAAACTTCTATCTTACGAACTGCCATATTTGGACTGGCAAGCTGTGTTTGCTTGGTTGGTCACATTTTTTTAAACACCAAGCATTAGTTTTCTACTGCATGTTGAATTCTGCATATTAGTACTATACGGCAGGATTTTAAAAGGCAATGAAATATGGACTATCTTCTTATTGAAGAGGCATTTTCCTGGCCATCTAACAGTACTGTAGTGGTTCATTTCTCAGAATATTTCAAAAGCAGAGCCTTGGATGCAGTTGCTGCAGCATTGTAGCTTGCTACCTGGGGTGAATAGTGGACAACCTAACCTGCTACTGCCATGGGACTGAGGTTAGAATGAGCACTAAGAGCAGAGGCCAGCATCTTTTTAAAATGTGTGTGTGCTGATTTTCTTTGAACTTTGATTAAATGTCTTAGGGCGCAATCCTAACCTGGAGTTAGGCTGGCACAGTTAGGCCAGCAAAGTTTGGCCAGCACAAGGGCCACCGTAAAGCGCATTTGGACCACTTTCGGAGTCAGGGAGGATGGTGCATGTTTGTATGCCAAGAGTGGTCCAAACATACAAGGTGTCCCTTGTGCCAGCCAAACTTTGCTGGTCTAACTTTGCTGGCCTAATTCCAGGTTAGGATTGCACCCTTAATTTCATTTCTGAAAATATTTGGTGGTGATTTTGTGTTTACTCTTGGAACATTGATCTTCTCTTCGTGATAGTCTTATGACCTGTCATGCAGAACCTTGTTTCTATGGGCTTTCAGGAATAATGTCAGTGATGGCAGACATAAGACCAAAGAATGATTTGGGCCATCCTTTCTGTGGTAACTTGAGAGCTGGAGACTGGATGATTGACTATGTGAGTGATCGGCTAATTGCCCGTGCTGGAGCCTGCTCTGAAGTAAGTTGGTCCAAAGAAGATATTTTAGTCTTTAGGCCGGGGTTTTTTTTTGTTGTTGTTGTTTTTTGTCTGCTGCTTGGTGATTTTTCAAGAAAGCTTTGAATAATTGATCTTAAATTCAGTGTTACCATTTTTATTTCTTTGAAACAACAGGTTGGCAAATGGTTGAAAGCCATGTTTATCTACTTGAAGCGGGTCCCTCGTTATCTCATTCCATGTTATTTTGATGCCATACTCGTTGGTGCATATACCACACTTCTTGACTTGGCTTGGAGGCAGATGTCTAGGTAAGGTGTTTTAGTATCGTTGCAGAAAGTGCAATTCAGGTTACCGACATCTTCTCACAATGCGCACATACAATTGTATATTTCTTTGAAAGATTGATTGAAGTAGTACAGGAGCTGCATTGCAGCCGAACTGAGAGAATTCAGTAAAGGTTCCTTCTGCAGATCTATATCTGTTAAAACAAAAAAGCCTTAAGATATTATATGAACAAGTCATATCACCTCTTGACAACTCTCAGCCAAATGTATACTCTTCATTGAAATGTATTGTGTTCTGAGTTGAAAGAGAATCAAGACCTGGATTTCAGTGATGTCATCCGGGCGCGCCAGGAACCGGAACGCCCGGATGATTGGCAGCCCTCCACCCCTATGGCGGAGGGCTGCCATGCCTCCCTGAGCCTCACAGCGCCCGAATTGCTCCATTTCAGAGCGATTTGGGACGCGAGGGAGGGCAGGCGGGCCCAGCAGCAGCTCGCTCATCCTCCGGAGAGGCGGCGCGGCCCGGGCCGTCGGCAGAACTAGTGGAACGGCATACCAGGCCATTCCGCCTGGATGACGCCACTGCTGGATTTATGCTGCTTATTCAGTGCAGTATAACAGAGAGGAGAAAAAAATTAACTGTTTATATTCAGCCAAGAAGCAACTTATAAAAATTAATGGTATTTTATCCACCACAAGGTAAGAGGAGGATGGAACAGGAGAATTGATATCCGTATGATCTTTACATTTCAGTCCAATGCCTGTCTACTGGAAGTAAGTCCTATTCAACTCAATGGAACTTACTCCCATGTAAGGAGTTGCAGGCAGGCAGCCCAATCCTCACCTGCCCTGCTGACATAGGAGCAGCTGTAGCAAAACAGCTACTGCTGCATCCTGTGGGATCGATGGTAGTCATTGGGATCTCCTTGGAAGAAAGCCATGGGCCCCACAGTGGGACTCCTCAGGTCTTCGCCAGCTCTTTAACTGGCAGAGACTGAGGGTGCAATCCTGACCTTGAGTTAGGCTGGCCCAGTTAGGCCAGCAAGGTTTGGCTGGCACAAGGGCCACCATTAAGCACATTTGGACCACTCTGGAAGTCAGGGAGGATGGCGCATGTCTGTGTGCTGGCCTCTCTGACCCCAAAAGTGGTCCAAACATACTTTATGGTGGCCCTTGCACCAGCCAAACTTTGCTGTCCTAACTCCAAGTTAGGATTGTGCCCTCAAGCAGCTCCATGTCAGGCTGTCCAACCCAACACTGGGATTGAAGGTCCAGTGGTGGAAAACACCCCCAGCCCCAGCCCCTGGCCAGGCCCACTCCCCTCCCCTCCCCAGTTCTGCCCCCTCCACACCTCCCTGCACTCTGGCGAGTCTTACTACAAGCTGGCACTCCTGGAGCACTGCTCATCTATACCACCCATGCTAGGGCAGAGTGCCCACTGGCTCCAGCCCCACTGCGGGTGGTGCCCTCTCTCTAGGTGCCGTAAACATGCTTTACTGCACGTTTACAACACCCAGAGCTGGCGGTACGCATGTACACCCAGCAATGAAGCCCATAGGAATGAGCCAATAGTATGGTCCATATATTATCTCTCGGATGCCCTTTTTTTTTTTTCTTCAAAAATTCTAAAACTGTGCTAGATCTGGAAGATCTCAACAAATGTAAGCATTTAAAATCAAATGTAGCATGCTAATTACATTAAAAAACAAATGTAGCATGCTAATTTGTAGCATGGTAACAAATGTAATTTAAAAACAAATGTAGCATGCTAATTGCATTAATCTTGAAAACTGATAAGAAGTCAATTTTTTGTGAACTTGAAATAAATCATCCTGCTTTAATTACAGCTTTGTTCAGAATGGATCCACATTTGTTAAACATCTTTCCTTGGGTTCAGTTCAGATGTGTGGAATAGGCAAATATCCTTCTTTGCCACCTTTATCTCCTTCCATCCAAGATGTTCCCTATAGGCTGAATGAAATTACAAAGGAGAGAGAACAGAGCTGTGTTTCTTTAGCAGCTGGTAAGTTTGAATTGGGTCCATGATCATGGAAGAAGATGTAACAATACAGAGTATGAACTCCTAGAATTTGAAACTCCTCTTCTCCGGGTGGCAGAAGTAAAGCAGTTGATGCTCTATAGAAGTGTGGGCATTTTGGTGAGATATTTGTGAAAGAAATACGAGGGATGCTTATAGGATCAAAAGACAAATCCTATCCAACTTTCCAGCATTTGTGCAGCCTTGCCACCAAGGCATTCACTGCATCATGCAGTGGGGGGGGCAGTCCCAGAGGCCTCCTCCAGGTAAGGGACTATTTGTTCTCTTTCTTCAGGGCTGCATTGTGGCTGTACCAGCACTGGAAAGTTGAATAGGATTGGGCCCTGATTGAGTAGGAAAGGACTTGCAAATTAGGAATAGAACCTGGTTTCATTCCTGGATGTATCCATCTCCCAGGCAGATGCTTGGGGATAGCACGAGATGTCCTGGACCTCTGGAAAAACAAGCCTTTGGGCTTCAAGTTTCTAGAGCTATCGTTGTGTTAGCCCCAGTCTAAGAAAAACAATTTCAAATTGTGTAGATGGGTAGCTTGTTACAGCATTTTGTTATAGCAAGCAGTAGGGGAAGCTTTTGAACTTCAGAGTATCATTGGGATTGAATTAGAACAGAGTTGGGCTTATTGAGCCACTCATTCGTGCTCTCTCTTTTTCACATGCCCACACTCATGCTTGCACACACACTGGCATGTGTACACACACCCACAAGTTCTTTTCTTAATCTGATTTCTGCTGCTCTTTTTTCTTTACTAGTTCTTATTTGGGTTCCTGGCTCCTGCAGTGCAACGTAGTCTTAGCTTTTTTTTTGTTTAACTATTTCCCCTGAATGGCTGCTTGTTTCTTGGTTTTTGTTCTGCTTAATGTTCTTCTTGTTTCCTCTTGTGAGATTTTTCTTAGATGCTATTTCCCATCCTAATAGAATTCTATTCCAGTCTGGTTTCTAGGCAACCTTTCACTTCAGTTGACTGTATTTTGTGCTTTTGATTGTTTTTTTTTATGGGAGCAAGGGTGGGTGAACTAGTTTGTTATTTGGACAACTTCTACTGAAATTCAGATATACACAGTGCCTTGTTTGCATGCCCTGACCCTTTCCTCACCCCCATTCTCGCCATCAACACACATTGGTAACTATATCAACTAGGCATCCCTTATCTATTTGTGCTAGTTGAGACTGCAGGTGGCTTAAGTACAGGACGTTGCTGCCCATATAGTAGAATTAAAGGTAAAGGTTTCCCCATGACCGAATGGTCTAGTCGTGACCGACTGTAGGGGGTGATGCTCATCTCCATTTCAAAGCCTGTAGAGCCGGCGTTTTGTCCGAGGACAAGCTTCCGTGGTCATGTGGCCGGCATGACTATACGCCGTAGCACAGAGAACGCTGTGACCTTCCCACCGAAGTGGTCCCTGTTTATCTACTTGCATTTAGGTGCTTTCGAACTGCTAGGTTGGCAGGAGCTGGGACAAGCAACAGGAGCTCACTCCGTCACACAGTCTTGAACTCCCAACCTTCCAGTTGGAAAGCCCAACAGCAGTGGTTTAACCCACTGCACCATCATGTCCCTTATAGCAGAATTACAAAGCAGGATATGGCAATTGGAAGGCATTCAAATCTGAGTGTTCCTGTATTGTTATGGTACTGTATTGTTATGGTGACCAGTGTACTCCGAACATCAGGTCCTTCCCAAGGACCTGTTGTTATTGTTGTAACTACTGTATATACTGTTTCATCATACCTATACTGGACTGGTTATAGTCTGTAGTATGGATCAAGATCCTGGGAATCAGAGAGATATCTTTGTAGGACCCTTGCTTTTCCAGGTAACATTTGTTTTCTGAAATTGCTCAAATTCCAGAATGTCAAGGTGTTTCTTCAGACTTCTAGGCACTGCTGCAAGGGCTCCAATGACAATTGGCACAATAGTCCCTGCTAACTGGACAAAGGTGCTTTTTCAAGTGTTGTCCCTCTTATATTTAGCAGAGGGACAGTAACTATCCCTGTTTTATCTATGTCAAGTAGTGGATGTTTGACATAGCTGTTGCACTAGTATAAAATAAAAATTAATGTGTTTATTTTAATGATGATAACTCATGGTCTGATTATTTGTTTCACTTGTTTACTACTACTGAAGTCTGCATTTAATCTTTTTTTAGTATTGTAATATTTTCCAAATTAGGACAGATTTTTTAAAAAAAGAAACTAGAAATTTCTTTTCTAGTAGCTGTTGCGGATGTCCTTCTGCATCTTCTTAGATAGTGAACCCTTTTGGGAACAGGAGATATTTATTTGTTTTTTGTCTGTAAACTGCTTTGTGAATTTTTGAGTGAAAAGCTGTATATAAATACTTATAATCATCCTATTTAACTTCTCCCAGAGATACCTCAAGTTCTACTCACAGGTCTTTATATTTTGTGAGCTTCTCATGTTCTTTATCTTTTTCTGTAACCTGGGTTTCCAATATCAATTGTCCAAACTTGATTTTTTCTTTTTGCAACTACCATTATATCTGGCATGTTGTATTCTAGATGTTTGCCTGTAATTTGAAAGCACAAAGAATATTTGCTTGGTGTTCTCAGCAATTTTATCAGGTGTATGATCCCATGAATTTCAGTGTGAAGATAAATTGTATTGTTTGCAAAGACTCCAGTGAACCATACCTGCAAGTCTATCATGTTCTTTATGGTCAATATGGATGGTTCTACTTCAGACATTGACCAGATGGTCCATTGTTCCAACTTACAAAGTTGTCATTTGCTGTTGTCACTGGTCTTCAGAATCTTTGCTTTGATATTATACGTTGCAGGCGCCTGTTCTGTGCAGCTAGGATGAGACCTTCAATTCTCTTGAAGTTGTTTATATGCCACTTTTCAACAAAAATTGGTAACAGAGTGGTTTACAGAGCAAAATAAATCAAGTAGATTTAAATAAATAAATCAAGTAGGTAGAAAATGTAACATCATAGGGTCAGCTTGTTACTTTAAACTTGCTAACTGTGCACACTTTAGATTTACCAGCTGATAAGTTCATGTTAGGTTCATGGCCATAATCTTTTTTTTATTTTTTGTGGCGAATCAAAGCTGATGCAAAATTGTATATTCTCATTCGTAGTAGAATACAAAGTAATTGGTGGGACAGGATGAAGTCTCAACCATAAGTCCGGAGAAGAGATTTTTTTCTGGGGTAGGCAGCCACTGTTCCAAACTTTTAGATTTGCTTTATCTTGCGCTTTTTAGGTTTACCTCATTTTTCATCTGGCATTTTCCGCTGCTGGGGAAGGGATACCTTTATTGCACTGAGAGGGCTGATGTTACTTCCTGGACGTTACTTGGAAGCAAGGTAAAATCAAAGAACATTGTTCAGTAGTGGATGTTTGACATAGCTGTTGCACCAGTATAAAATAAAAATTAATGTGTTTATTTTAATGATGATAACTCATGGTCTAATGATTTGTTTCACGTGTTTACTGCTACTGAAGTCTGCATTTAATCTGTTTTTAGTGTTGCAATATTTTCCAAATTAGGACAGATTAAAAAAAAGCATAGCTTGTTTAACATTGGAGTGTAAATTTTTATAAGTCTTTAAAATTGACATTTGCCTATTTTGTGATATGTAAATATCAAAGATATATCAAATATAAAAGAATCTGTTAATAATTATATTTTTTCTCTAAAAAGCAATAAACATGCAAACCAAAGAATATTAATTTCTACTCCTTGCATTACAATTATTTTTGATATTCTAATCAAGGTATTTTTACTTTTTTGGACCAAACGTTTATACATAATTTTAGTGTGGAAATGCAGCATTTTATATTAACGGTGTTGGCTGTTTCCCCCCTGGTTTCAGGAACATCATTTTAGCCTTTGCTGGTACCCTTAGACATGGCCTCATTCCCAACTTGCTTGGTCAGGGGACCCATGCCAGATTCAACTGCCGTGATGCAGTGTGGTGGTGGCTTCAGTGCATACAAGATTACTGTAAAGTTGTTCCAAATGGCACTGACATTCTCAGGTATCCTGTATCCAGAATGTACCCTACAGATGACTCCTCTCCTCAACCAGCAGGCAAAATGGTAATTGTAATTTATATTCTCTTGCCATCTTCCTACCTTCTACCTTTTCTGGCATACTTTAGTTTGGATGGGTTCATCTGTTAAAGACTGGTGGGTGAATCTTCTGAAAGAGAGTTGGTCTAAGAACAAGTTGTTCCTTCCATAATTGTGCTTCTATGACAGTGTTTCAATAATACGTTGAGCCCAGAGAATAATCTGAAGATATTTGATGTAGTTGAGGCGGTTAAGCTAAACAGGACAGGGTCTGCCCTATATCTGGATTGGAGGTTCCTTAGCATCCCTATGCACTGCTTTCTGAGCTCCTTGGCGAAAGGATGGGATACAAAAGGAACAAATGCCAGTATTGAAAGCAAATAAAATTCAGGATCCCACCCTGCTTTCCCAACGTGTGTGTTATGCCGTATAGGCATAAGATGTGTGAAAGTGAGATTGTAGTTTCATTTTTTTCCCCTTTCTATGTTTAAATCAACCCAATCTTAGGATCAGCCGCTGTATGAAGTCATACAGGAAGCTATGCAGAGACACATGCAAGGCATACAATTCCGAGAACGGAATGCTGGACCGCAAATTGATCGAAACATGAGAGATGAAGGTATGCCATTCTTACTTTGACAGCTCCAATTCCCCTTTAAATATTACTTTTGACATTTTATTTCTGTACTTCCAAACCATCTATAAACATGACATTTATTCACTGGTGGTGGTGTTTATGTGGTGCATCAAAGTTCTAGGTACTATATAAATACAGAAGAATAAAGTACAGTCAGCCCATATCTTGCACATGGTAGACTTGCTTGAATTGAAGTATATGCCCTCCCCACCCCCCAAAAATAAACATTTTAAATAGTGCAGACAGTTAAACACACCATTCCACTTACTCTGCTTACGTCCTGGAGCAAACCTGAAACTGGAGAACAAGCTGATGTTCATTCCCCGTGTTTCAATCGTATTGTGCTTTTAGGTGTTAAAGAGACAATACAGTCAATCCTCTGAAAATTTGTTACTCATGAATTTGTTTATCCTCAAGGAGACCACCCCTTTGCAAGGTGTGGTACCTTTGCAAGGTAGCTTTCTGCGATCCCTGCTGCCTCTGGGATCTTGCCAGCAGAGACATTCCAGAGGCAGCAGTGACATTCAAAATGGTACCTATGATTGGCACAGAGCATTTTGAAGTGGCCAGGAAAAGCCTCTGAGACTTTCCCCGCCTGTTCAAAGCACGCTGCACAAATCACAGGTGCTGTTTTGAATGTGACAGCTGCATTCAGGAAGTTCATGTGTGTAGCAGAGACATTAATAATGGTGCCCACAACCAGCATGCTTTTATGTGGGCCAGCCCCTTAAACTTTTGGTATGGAACCCCATTGATCCCTTAGAATCAGTGGTTCCATACTTGAGAATTCACAACCCATGAGAGTTTGCAGGAACCTACCTTTGCAGGTAGTGGGAATTGACTATACCTATTTGGCGGCTTTAAGGGAATTCTGACTATTATATACACAATTTTGGCTTTACAAGCCATCCTTGGAACATAGAGTTCATGTAAGGTGTGGGCTATCGATATGCTTTGCATTGCATCCAAAGTTGCTTGCTCCAGATGCCAAAAAGACTGAATTCTACCCATTAGGTTAGTAATTGTACTAAGGCTGCAATAATATACACACTTTCCCAGGAGTAAGCCCTATTGAACACAATGTGACTGATTTCTTAGTAAACATGAAAGAGTACTTTATAAATTATGTCAGCAGGGGTCAGTTCTGATTAGGGTTTACTTTGGTATTATCCAAGGTATATCTTTCTTTCTTTAGAAAATAATCTGGCTTTCTTGGTTGGTAGGTTTTAATGTGACTGCAGGTGTGGACATGGAAACTGGCTTTGTCTATGGCGGAAACCGTTTTAATTGTGGTACTTGGATGGATAAAATGGGAGAGAGTGACAGAGCTCGCAACAAAGGAATTCCAGCAACCCCAAGGTACAAGTTAAGGATCTTAGAGCAATCTTGATATCTAGGCAGACATGCCAGGAAACATGACTGCTTTACTTCCTTCTGAAGGAAAGGTTGCTTACCTTATACACACTTACCTGGGAGTAAGGCCCATTGAATTAAATGAGACTTCATTTTGAATAAAAACATTGGATTGCATTGTATGCAAGTCTTCCCTAGGCTTGCTTTGCTATAAAAAACCCCACACTAATTCTTAGAGCCTAGTTAAAGTGGAAACACTAGATAGCCAGAATCCAGATACATGGAGAATGTAAATTTTCCTTAAGCAAGCATTAATACACAGTTGTCTAAAAGCAACTTGTACAAGGTTTTGTGCAGAGCAGGGTTTGTTCTTTAAGTTCTTGATCCTAGCAAATTATATTGTATTAATAGTTATTTCTTGCCCTAAACTCCTAGTAGCATCAATAACATAGTTCCTTCAGCTTTACTAATTTTGCATTTAGTAATTAGCATTGTGGCCTTCGGAAGCACACTTGCCTGCCTTCATACATTGAAAATTGTATGATCTGCTATCTAGAAGCTGACACGATTTACCTAATTTTTCCATTTTTGTTTGTGAACACCATGTCTGCACCTTAATTCCTATGTGCAAGCCTACCCTTCACCTAACTCGAGAAATTACCAGGCTCACTAATACTTGAACCTTGTCCCTCTCCACTTTGTCCATTGAAGTCAGTGAGACTTCCTTCTGAATATAGAATTGTACTGGACTGTATAGGATTGCCCTGCAAGTCTTGCAGTGATGTGAAATATGCACCCTTAGCTTTGTACATATTGATGGGAGTGTGCCCCTAGACTGAGTAAGTATAGTTTATCTTCTTTTGGCACTTCTTTTAAAATCTGTGCTTGTCGCCCTTAGAGACGGTTCTGCTGTGGAAATTGTTGGTTTGTGCAAATCAACAGTTCGCTGGTTAATGGAGTTGTCCAAGAAGAATATATTTCCCTACTCTGGAGTTACTGTGAAAAGTCATGGTAAATATTTTTTATCTTGATGCATAACTAGAGTTAAAAAAAAATTAAAGTGTACTTATGGAAGTGATACTATGTATCACCAAAGACTACTTCTTTTCTGAAAGATAAGCTATATTATGGCCGTGGTCTTCAAACATGGTTTCAGGGGTGTGTGTTTTTTTCCACACTGACTGACTTGTCTATAGAAGACTGATGATGCATCTATGATGATAAAACATGTTGGTGCTCCAGAGAACTCTGGGGTGTCTTTTAGGGTATGCATTCCATGTGAATAGCACACTGGTAAGGCCTATTTAGGGCTTCTATCTTGTCTCACTCTAGAACCCACTTATAACTGTTGTATAATAAAAAAAAACTTTGCAGAACTACTCAAAATGTCAAGGATCAGTTTCAATTTTTCACCTATTGACACTTGCAGAAGGAAAAGAGTCACAGCTGACTTCTGTCTACTTTTGAAATTAATGAAGGGTCAGGAGTTCATCTTTGTGTTTATAGCTCAAGATGTTCAGTTACTTTTTTCTGTTTAATGTTCTTGGCTCTTCCCCTACATGTAGTATCCTAGCTGTATCGGAACAGCCTGTTTCTGAAAATGCATTTCAAACTTGACAAAAGCTTTAAATTTCAGTTTAGTTTAGTTGTATGCTGTTGACCTACAGATTTATGTTTAGAACCAGCCATGTCTGTTCTTCCATCTGTGAACAGTTCTACTTTTCATATATATGAAACAAATTAGTTGCTTAGAAAAATGCCTTAGCCTCAAAAAATTTATTGGAAAGCAAGTGTTGTATTGCAGACAGTGTTTAGAACTTGGACTGAGTAATAAACTCACTGGCTGACTTGGCACAGTCCTAACCAACTTTCCAGCACTGATATAGCTGTGCCAATGGAGCACGTGCTGCATCCTGCAGTTGGGGGAGGGGCGGTCACAGAGGCCTCCTCAAGGTAAGGGAATGTTTGTTTCCTTACCTCAGAGTAGCATTTCCCTTACCCTGGTGCTAGAAAGTTGGTTAGGATTGTGCCCTAAGTTTGAGCCATGGCTACTGCTCCAAATGTACGAGGTGGTTGTAAGGCTAAAATGGGAGAACCCCAAGTATGCTGGTTGCCTGAACTTCTTGAAAGAAGGATGGGATACTAATATGTATCAAACCACCATTTATCTCAGTTTCTGCAAAATGTTGTCATTGGTTCCGTCTCACATGGGACTGATCCAATTACAAGCATTTTAAGTCTTCCAATTAACATCAGGCTAAAGAATATGATGTGGTGGCGCAGCTGGTTAATCCGCTATTGCTGGGCTTTCCGACCGCAAGGTTGGGAGTTCAAGGCTGCGTGACGGAGTGAGCTCCTCTTGCTTGTCCCAGCTCCTGCCAACCTAGCAATTCGAAAGCACCTAAATGCAAGTAGATAAATAGGGACCACTTCGGTGGGAAGGGAACGGCGTTCCGTGCACTACGGTGTAGAGTCATGCCAGCCATATGACCATGGAAGCTTGTCCTTGGACAAAACACCGGCTCTACAGGCTTTGAAACGGAGATTAGCACCGTCCCCTACAGTCGGTCACAACTAGACCATTCGGTCATGGGGAAATTTTACCTTTAAAGAATATGAAGAAGAAACGCCTGAGTGAAACTATCTTGTTGTTATGTAGTTATAGCCTTCTATATAATACCAATATATGTCTGTATTTACCTCCCATTGATACTAAAGTGTTGTGCAAAACCAATATTTAAATGCATGATACAATTTTCCAGGGAAAGAAGAGACAATTACATATGACCAGTGGAACAGAAAAATCCAAGCACACTTTGAAAAGTCATTCTTTGTCTCTGAGAACCCAGCAGATCCTAATGAAAAGCATCCAACTCTGGTTCATAAGCGGGGTATATACAAAGACAGCTGTGGAGCATCAAGTCCTTGGTGTGACTATCAACTAAGGCCAAATTTCACTATAGCAATGGTTGTGGTATGTATTATGTACATATTTTCAACTCTTTAACAGTATGAACATACCTAAAGTTCCCTGTGTATATACAAATTAGGTTCCTGGGGTCTGTACACATGTTGAAACATATGTAGGTTGAAACATCCAGCTCTTGCCAGCCCTGCACAAAAGCACCACTAAAGGACATAGTGCGCCTGTGTGAAAGTGCCAACACATCTGTCTAACTCAGATAATTCTGGTGGAGGAAATATTGTAATACTACTGCTGAAATAAGCACCCATAATTTTTTTCTCATGTTATTTGCTCTGTTCCCATCTTTACTGTTTGAAGGATAACTAATGTTTCTGAGGTATAAACACATTAGATATTTTCCATGGTCTTACAGGGTGTGCTAATAATTTCTTGGGACCCAGTGCACAACTCTGCTTGCCATGCAGCGTTGTGGGGTGCTATGCTACACTAACCCCACCATCACCCTACGCCCATCAAACTTCAGGAATGTCAGTGGTCTAAAACCATAAAATCCACTTGCCATGCAACAATCAGTAATGCTGATCTGCGTGGTCTCATCTGCCCACAGTGAGCATTCCCAAATGCGCAGCATCTCGTCCGTTATTAGTGAGTTATTCTGGCTGCTCCTGCCAGTCACAGCAGCCGTAGCATAGCAAGCAGTCCACCCCAGATGATGCACCCTGGGGTGATGACTGGTACACTACCCAAACCCCTGCCACGTGGAGGCCTGTGCCATGTTTGGCAGTGGATGGGCCCTCCTGCGAGGCTCCAAATGGCCAAAAATAGCTGTTCTGGAAGCAATTCAGCAGTACCTGCAATGACACAATGACATCATGTCACCATCAAAACACTTCCAGGTACCATATGTCACTTCCGGTGAGTATGGGAGTGTTGCACAGGGTGGGGGTGACACCCGCCCCAGCCGGCACCCATGCATAGCATAGCTGTGCTAGTGGAGCCTATGCAGCAACTGGATGGTGAGATCTTTGGATTAAGGTGTACCTGGTGTTGCCCAGGGCTCAGCTGACCTTTATGTCCCGTCCCGTCCCCCCCAAAGAGACATAAAGAAAGGCTCATGCAAGCATAACAGGGAACATGTTTTTAGATTGTGCTCTTGGCAAAGTTTAAATGAATTTAATTTAAAATGCAATGTTGCATTTTGGTTGGCTATATTGAGAACCAGGGAGGAAACAGAATGATATGGCACCTTTAACTAGTCTGCTGTTTAAAGTGTTTGTCCAACTTCCCCCCTTCCAAGGCACCTGAAATGTTTTCTCCTGAGCATGCTTGGAAAGCCCTTGAAATTGCAGAAGAAAAGCTACTTGGTCCACTTGGCATGAAAACTTTGGATCCAGAGTAAGTATGACTGTTAAGTAGCCAAGACAATTCCATAACAGAGGGAATAAAATTTACTCTATGAAAGGACATGTTGGAAACAATACATTTGCCATACAGTAGGCAGTATAAATATTTGAAGAAATCAAAATGTCTTCATGACACCCTCGTTAAGAGGAATCTGTAATTCTAGCTGTTTTGCGCTTCTACCAAATGCATGACTCTTGGTCACACCTTTCAAGCTTGCCATAGTCTGGAGAGCTTCCACCTTTCCAAAGTCCCCTCTCATCCAATTCACGTGATTTTCCTTTTGATTTTATATTACTATGTTTTGAATGTATTTGGCGGAAACATTTTAATTGTAGCAAGAAAAGGGAATCTTTGCTTTCTGTGGGTTCAGGCATGTTAATATGTTTTGAAAATCTGTTTGGCCTTAGGGCACAATCCTAACCTGGAGTTAGCACATCCATGTGCTGGTCTCCCTGGAGTGTGGTCCAAGTGTGCTTTACGGTGCATTTGCAACACTCCAGGTTATGATTGCATCCTTAATGCTTGTTGGAAACTGAGGTGTTGAATGCTCTCCTTCTCTGACCCCTGTAAGACTGGTTTCACAAAGAAGCTTACAAAGGTTTCCCATATACAAGCTGATCGCAGAAGTGTGTGATGTTCTGTTCTGTCACATCTGGTCCACTTCTAAGCCAAATGGGCAGGATTTGTTCTGATATTACTGTAGAGGTTCATTGAAGATATTCACAGTCGAGCAATGCACATGAAAACTACCTCAAAAATTCAGGGGGGGAAGCGTAGCTCTACTAGTAGAACAGCGCTTGTACTATTCACATCCATTGAAGATGGCCACTTAATATTTCTACCCTTCCTTATATAGCTCCTCTCCACTCAAAAAAGGTTCAGCAGGCATTTGTTATCTCCCCCCCCCCAAAAAAAAGCTTCTCAAAATACAGCTAACAAGGGAGAGAAGCAATCAAACTTCCTTGGGGAAAGAATCCCTAAACCTTGGTGATACTAATGAAAAAAAATACATAGGATTGACCTTCATAATATTGGTCACAAAAACAGATGTTAATAAAGTTCTGAATAAAACTTCTGTATGTTGAATTAAGATGAATTTTTTAAATAATTGCATACATTGCATTTCAGTGCTGCTCCCTACAAAGATCTTACTGCCTTTTTGTTGGTTCCATTCCAGTGATATGGTTTACTGTGGTGTGTACGACAACGCCTTAGACAATGACAACTACAATGTGGCTAAAGGATTTAATTATCATCAAGGGCCTGTAAGATATGTGCTTTAGTAGTTTTCAACCTTATGCTTTGATGTTAGATTTTGGTTTTTATTATCAAAAATGTGTGTCCATAATGCTCTTTTTTTGTTTGGTTTGGTAGGAGTGGCTTTGGCCTATTGGATATTTCCTTCGTGCCAAATTGTACTTCTCCAAGTTAATTGGTCCAGAGATCTATGCAAAGACGGTGTATCTCATTAAGAATGTTCTTTCTCGCCATTATGTTCATCTTGAGAGGTAGTTCTCATTTACATGACTTGAAATATTACATTTGATAATGAGTCAAAAACAAAATACCTATTTTAGCTGAATATTTGCATAACAGTAGAAAAGATATTTACAGATAATAGAAATTTGGTCATATGTAATAAGATAACTTGCAATGAATTTTGATCATTATTAATAAGCTAGTCCAGTGGTTCTCAAACATTTTGCACCAGGACCCACTTTTTAGAACGGCATTCATGTCAGGATCCACTAGAACCGCTGTCATGATTGGATGTGACATCATTAAGCAGGAAGTGTCATAATGGTGATGTAATCAACTGATACTCCTGGAATACAAACTGGCATTCTTGGACTGCAGCAATTGCACAACCATGAAACATTCCTGACAAAAAACAAGATTAGGACAAAATATTATGTAGAAGCACTGAACTGAAAACAAAAAATTTTTAAACCCTCACATGAAAATTAAAACTGTTAACAAGAAGGAATATAGCAAGAGTAAGGTCTGCAGCTTCCAAGATGACTGCTCCAAGCTTTCTGTGACCCACTGCTTTCTACGACTAAGTAGGTCCCAACCCACAGTTCAAGAAACTGTGACTGTATTTATAAGTATAGAGCCTTTGAAATGAGAACAGGGTGAATACTTTAACTTGTAGAAAAACATGAGATCTGAGTATCATAATTGCTATGGTAATTTTACACCTCAATCTGAAATGCTTTTACTTGGAGCTAGCTATCAGCCTATTATCAACAGCAATCAGTGTGCAGAAACAGGAAATCATGTGTGGCTCACATGTACTCAGAGCATAAAAGCCTCTTGGCCCAGGATGGGAAGAAAGATTGTACAACGTATCTACATACAACACACAGCTTGTATGCTCAGCACAGTTATCCAGGAGGGGCAAAGACTCCTCATTTCTTCCCCACCTCCCACCACAGATTAGCCATGGAAGAGACTCCCCCCCTCCCTGAGTGAATTCATTAGGCAAATCTATTTTTGCATGAAGCAGTGCATAAAGAAGGCCAGAACATGATCCGTCTCTTTCTCTCTCTTGAAAGGTGCTTGATGCTGTAAGAGGTTTTCTTTGGAAGCCTTTGTTCCAGCCTGCTTGTTGGGACCAGGAAAGCAAAGTTCTGCTCTCCCTTTGCCCATTTGCAAATTGGTGCTGTAAGAAGTTCCTGTTTTCCAGCTCCAGCCTGTGCTTTTCACCTAGGCTATATTCAGTTGCTTGCAAAGGTGATAGGAGCAAAGGAAGCTGCCTTATGCTGAATCAGGCCATTTGTCCACTAGTGCAGTACTGTCAGTGCTGACTCCCCAGTGGCTTTTCAAAGTTTTAGACTGTATTTTTTCTGTCCTACCTGGATATTCTGGGAATTGATCCTGGGACCTTCTGCAAGCCAAGAAGGTGGTCTTCTGCCAGTGGCAAGTAAGGAAGCTGCATTTGCTTCCTTAGGCCCTGTGACAATATCCCTATCTTTGCCCAGTCTTCTTGCCAACTGGCCTTCCCCACTGGCTTACCGTAGTAGCCCTTAAGGGATAGCCAGACAAGTGTTCATTGAAGTACCAGTATAATCTGAATGCGATGCACAGACATGCACCGTCCTCCCTGACTCCGAGAGTGGTCCAAACTCACTTTACAGTGGCCCTTGTGCCAGCCAAACTTTGCTGGCCTAACTGTGCCGGCCTAACTCTAGGTTAGGATTGCGCCCTGAGAGCGATCAGACAACAAAGGGATGCCCGCAACCCGTGTACTATTTGTCCTTCTACCCACTGATTTTTAGTATTTATACTTCCATGTTTTTGCTTTCTGTTCATTAATGCGAGTTAGCCTTTTAGGTAATAGTCATTGAAATTTAGAAATAATATAAATGTACAATCAGTTACATACATATTCGTGTTGGTCAAACTTTATGTGAGGTGTGTTATTTTAAACCATTCTGAAAGCGGCATTTTTTTATTGTGTGTGTTTTTGCAGGTCTTCTTGGAAGGGGCTTCCAGAATTGACCAACGAAAATGGGCAGTATTGCCCTTTCAGCTGTGAAACTCAGGCCTGGTCAATTGCTGCGGTTCTTGAGGTTCTCTATGACTTGTAAAATTTGTCCACTTTCTTCATAAAACTGCTAGCTTTGTCCTGAATGCATGGAATCATATTTGTCCTGCTTTTACAAATAGTCCTGTGCCAATGGCTTCCAGGCATGCTTAGAACCATTTGTGGATATCCATACTTGGAAACTCACGCCATTATTTTTTTAACTAAAGAGAAAAAGCTTAAAAGAGCGCACTGTCGCTAAGAATATATTCAAATATTGCAATCTTAAGCTTATATAGGCATGCCCTGCTATCCTCGAGGGTCCCTTCCGGAGCCCCCTGTGGATACCTGTAACCGTGGATGCCAAATCGGTGGATACTGGAGCACACCTGTAATTGGACACTCTGTACCACAGTAGATTTAAAACTCAAAACCTCTTGCACAGAGCTACACTTTTTCTAAAGATCTGTGGAATACCGCAGATAAGTAAATAAAAATTGGCGGTTTTTAATATTTCATGACTGAGCTTGCGTCCTGAAAACAAGTACAAGCAACTAAATACCAGGTTACACATGCATTTGCATCTGGAGCTACTACCCTTACACAAACTGGGGTGGATGAGCAAGGGGGCATGCATCTGATTGAATTAGGAAAGGGGACATGCTGGTGAAGAGTGCAAAGCTCTCCCTACGGGCGGAATCCTGGAATTAGGCCAGCAAAGTTTGGCCGGCACAAGGGACGCTGTAAACTACGTTTGGACTACTCTCAGAGTCAAAGAGACCAGCACACAGATGTGCGCCATACTCCTTGCCTCTGAGAGTGGTCCAAACATGCTTTACCGTGTCCCTTCGGCCAACCTTTGCTGGCCTAACTATACTATGCCAACTCCAGGTTAGGATTGCGCCCTAAATCTATGGATTAGTTCCCTGCTGTAGCTCCTCTTCCCAAGCAACCAACCTCTTCCTCAGTTAGTCTTGCTTCCATTATGTGAGCCTGACCCAAAAAAAAAAATTATCTTTGCAGACTGACCATGGGGATTAGGCTGTGGAGTGTAGCTCTCTTTATGTCTTGCACACTGTGTTCTTAAAACCAGATTCTACATGATTATGGTTATGATTGAATGTATGATTATGGTTTGAATATAGGAATCTACCCCATAACATCTGCCTTGGCCATGAGTATACTGTACAGTACTTTTAGCCTCAGCAGTACATTCAGTAAGCATTACTTTTCACTCGGGCATCTTGAATTGTTGAAGAGGGGGCAGATTCGTTCAGAAATTTCAGGCAATGTTCTGGTATAAACTATTTGTATCATCATGCCACATGCCATGCAACAATCCAGTAATATAATGAATTCCCCCCAAGTCAAAAGAATTCAAGAGTAATTGTTTCCAACGCCTTGTTAATACAAGAGCAGTTTCTAGACTAACTAAGCATGTTAGGAATGTTTATTTCCCTAAGGCAACCTTGAAATTAAAGGAATGATGGGCCATCTGATGTAGTGTGTGCATGGCTATAAAATGGAGCTGAAGCTGGTCACAAGAAGTTATAAGAATTGGAAACTGGCTATGAGGTCAACTTGAAAAGAGCTGCTGCTTCCTGTCACTTAGTTTTTCCTCATTTAAGTAATGAATTTAGTTAACCTTAAAAGACAGCAACACTGGGCACAAGCAATAGTTGCATCACGACTGCTTCAAATCTCTCACTTCGGTGGCTGCAGTGGAGTGGCAAGCTGTTATCTGAAACAGCTGTGTTGCACCACAAGAAAACTCCTTTCACGCCATTACCGCAAACCCAGCTGAGCTGGCTGTGGTGACAAGACCCTTCTGTAAATTGAAAGGCTCACTCAGCAACAGCAGCTTCCATGCAGAGCAGTTAGCATTGCTTCTGAATAAGGGTGCTTCTTGTATCAGCCCATAGTTACTTGAAAGAGAAGAGCTGCTCCTTAGCTTAGTTCAAGCCAACTGTACCTGGGACTCAGTAGTCCATGTTCAGCTGTGCCCTTTGTTGTAGTGCAGTTAATCCACAAAAGCCAGATTAGGCAATGATATGCTCAGTAATGCACAAGGAAAGAGTAAGTTGCATGCCTAAAATACAGTGTGCTGACTGTGCAGATCTCACTGCATGTTCATTTGTGGATGTAATCATATTTTTACTTAATTATATCAGCACTATTGTTATTGCCCATGTACAAAGCAAAAGCTAACTCACTATAGCTGGAGGGTTTATTTGAGGGCACGCTGGTGATAGAGATATGCAGACAAACAGGCTGGCGATTATTACAGTACTTTGCTCCAGCTATACTTTGTTATATGTTGCCTTACACAATCTGTTGGGAAACTTTAGCATTTTAACATATTTCATGGAGTTCAGAAGGCAGTTTAAGAACAGTTTATAGGTGGAAAATTAAGTACTGAATCCCAAGATGTATTTACTTGAAAACGAGCATCAGTTTATTCAACTAATTGGTATGCTCTTCTGAATGGCTACTTTATGAGGTGTATATGGCTTATTGGTGAGCAAATGATGAAGCTGTCTTGATTCTTGCTCCACCCAGATTATCTTGTGTGAGGCAATGAGGTGGAAGACACTGACATTTCTTGGGTTTTTTTAAGTCATGTGAATTGGTCTGAAGCCTGATTCATAGGAACACAATTGCAAATTGGTATGCTTGGTATTGAAATCCTAAGATCAGATTCTTAGAGATAAAGTGGCAAGTGACATGAGATTTGAACACAGAACTGCCCCAACAGTGTAGAAATAAAGCAAGTTCAAGACTTAATAAGAAAAGCTTTTCTCATCAGCCGAGTTCCGATTCCAGAACTGACCAGAAGTGCTTATAGATATCCTGCCCACCCCATTCTGCATGATTGGAGCCGTTCTGTAATCATACTCACAGTTCTAATCTAACTTGACCCTTCAGTCCAGGTAGGCATGTAACTGCAAGAGTTTTGAAAACAAAGCTGTATGTACTTTAAAAGAAATATTATTAGGTACTGTCAACGTTGAAAAGAAGCTTGAGAAATAATAACTGTACCAAATAGATTTGCACATGGTTCAGATACTGAAATAACATTTGAGTGGGAGGAGTGAACCATCAGCAGTCTTCCATTCTGTTGGTTTAGTCAGTAGCAAGTAGTGTACATTTCTAATGCTAGTATTTTTGTAAGATAATGTCTAAAAATGCATCAATATATTTCAGCTCTACATTCATATGCCAATAATATACAAAAATATATTAAAGATATATATATATTCTAAGAGTCTAATAAATATGCCTTATTGGAAAAAAGCACCATGTTCTTCAGTTTCACTGCCTGCTATAAACTAAACTTGGCTATGGAGAAAGGGGTACTTTCAATTGAATATTTCCATTCCATTACTTTGGCAATGATCTTGGGCAAGAACAATCTTCGTCAAGATGGAGCATGCACTGATCCAGCTTAGAACACATAGCTAGAATTTACCTGGAGAATTTCTTTTATTCCGCATAACAGATTTAACAATTGGGAAAGATGAATCCAAAATGATCTCCTATTATATGCTACTGTTCATCTTAGAATAGCATTTTAAAAATGTGTCAGAAATGCTGTTTGTTCTAAGAGATAATATAAAGCCAGGCACAATACCAACATGTGGTCAACAAAACTTTTTATAAGCAGACTGAATAGACAATTTTATACCTTGTCCACAATCTGTGATAGGTCTCCTAGCAATCAGTGTTTCATTATCTTTCAACAATGGCGTGAAGCCATCTGGGTATCTCTTACCTACGTGCTATTTGCTACTTCTCAGTTCAGGCAGACTTGTAATGTTCCTTTAATTAGTACTTAACAAATCTAGAAAAAAAAATGAAAAAGGGAATTGTGATAACATTGCATGTTGTATAATGAGAAGTATTACTATTGGACACTGAAGCAGGGATGTTATGTGTCAGGTATAGTTTGTTAACTGTGGAAGAATGTCATTTGTACTTGTGAGTGACGTACAATAAAAGTATCTAACAAATACGTGTTTGCTATAACTTATTATCTCCATAGCTATAGTAAACCTAGCAACCAAACCAAAGAGTGTGAGGGAGGAGACTTGTAATCGCCCTTGTCATACACATTGTTCCAAATCCAAAGGGAGGATGAGGTTTATAGTGTAATCTTGGGAGCTAATGCCGACAAGGATATAGAACGCCCCTATGTTGTCTCCTTGTTGCATAATTGAAAACAGGAGAAGGCCATTTTAAAGCATACAAGACATTTGCATCACACAGCAGGAAAGGCAAAAAGAAGCTTTACTGCCATAGGTGAAGATGCCTTTAAATTTTGATTTATCCTCATTGTATTTGACATTTGTGTGAACGCAGCTACTGGCCTCCAAGGCCAAGTCAGAGACATGTGAAGCAGCCCCCTCAGCCATGGAACCAGCCAGTGAACATGTCAATGAAATTAGGCACATCCAAGCATAGTTTTACTTCTTCAGAGAAATATTTTTTAGTTGCAAGGAAAAACCAATTAGAACAGTCCAGATAACAGTCCGAGGTCAGTTTGCATTTGGTCAGGATACATACAGCAACAGATGGTTACAGGTGTCTAAACAGTCTGGCAGCGCTTCGTCCTTTCTCTCGCAACCCACACAGAAGGCTTCTGCGCACTGCCTTTTAATCTGCCTTCCAGCCAATCAGCACAGCGCTGAGTCATGGCTAGGTCTTTGTGCCAAACCACATGTACACCACTCAGGCACAGGTGCATTCAATCACCTTACTTAGGCCCTGCAGTTTTCCAGAGCAAAAGAAACCAGAGCTGATTGCCAGAATCAACCCAAAATCCTAACAATTTGAATGTAAAACCTGCTTTGACCTGGACCATTCCAATTAAACTTTTTTCTTCCCTTTTAAGGGGTCAGCTTACGTAATAAAGGAAGTTGTGAGTCTGTATAACTACACAGGCTCCTGTTACAGGGACAAGAATTTTCTTTGTAAGCAAATGTTATCCATCAGAAACAAGACTTGCCTAGCTCTTGCAAAACATTTAGTACAAATTGGCCAGCAGAGGGATTACAAGCAAGTGTAATGATGGTCGAAGTACCCAACGATTGTAGATTGAGAAGAAAAAATATTTGACAAGAGGGAAAAGTCTTAGATACCTTTGGGTAGTTTTGTGATAGCTGCACCTATGTGATCAATATGTATTCCAACTGAAAGTTGCTGCCATTCATTACATTATGAGCAAATTACATTAAACATTTGGTGCTTACATTAAGTTTGGCGCTTACATACTCGGCTTGTGTGTTTTGTTTGGTGTGTTATATTGGTGAGGGAGGGGATGCTGCAGAGATGGAGAAAAGCTTTAACCTGCTGTAGTCCTTATTGTGGATCAGACTCCCTGCAATGGTTTCTCCCCCCCAGGAAAACTATTGTCAATGGACAAACAATACAGTATATATCCAAGTTGTATATAGAGCATATACAGTATTTTGCATGCAGAGGGTTGCAGGTTCAATTCCTGCTGTTTCTGGCCAAGTGGGAAAAGAGCCTCATCTGGTAGCACAGAAAGCCACAGCCAATCAGCAACAAATGTATGATCTGACACCATATGCAACTTTTTATGCGTTATACACATGTATGTATGTCCTCCCTTGGGGTCACCTCCCATCCAGATCAGCCTTTACTCTTCCATGGCTTGCACTTAACTAACAAAAAAAAAAAGAAAAGCACTCAGGCCAAGCTTCATGTTGAATGCAACATGCAGTGTTGCAAGATGTGCTCTGTCAATGATGCATGGGAGGAACCTGCGGAGACAACTTTTCTGATTGGCTCATGACACACCTCCGTGAAACTTGGCATTCATCAATAGTGAGTCAGCACTATGAGTACATCCTCTTACTGCTGATTGTGGGGAAAATGTACAACAAGAGGAAGGAGAAACAGTAAAATGTCACCCAAGTAAGGAAAAGCCATACTCTGAAAGGAGTTAGGGAGAGGTGGACACATAAAATGGAGGGTGAGGAAACAGGATAAGGATTTCCTTGTATGCTTATCTAGAGGGTCCAAGGATAGAGTGGTTACTGGGTGGAATGAGAAGGGGGGGAATGGTTGAAGAAAGGATTCCAGCTGCAATGCATGACTATGACAGATTCATTGTAGCCCAAACTAGCAATTATAGGCAAGAAGTGAGCTCCTTGCTTGCAAGTGATTCACTTATTGCAGGAGTGTCTCCTACCGCGCCATTACACAGAGTGACAAGATACAGCGGAGGACAAAGTGCCCATTGTATAGAAGAGGGAATTTTGGCAGATGCAGCTCAGCATGGAAGCTGAGCTTGACACTAGTGGCCAAAATTGTGAAAACCTTGGTAAGTACGAATAATACCATTATATACCATTTGATGCAGAATCTAATGCAGAATGTAATAAAACAAACCAGACTGTAACAGCTTTATCAAACATGGCTAAAAAAAACAAAAATACAACTGTCATGCAAAAATTGCAGCTTTTAGGAACACTACTGCCATGTTAGCTATCATTTGATGTGGAATTTCATGCAAAATGCAATGAAACAAATCGGAGTGTGATATCTCCATTTTATCAAACGTTATGGCCAGAAAACAAGAAAATGAAAATACAGCTGTGATGTCACTTCCTGTTGTGACATCACTGCCATGGCATAATTTTGCCCTCTGCAAACTTTCATTAGCTATGCCAGTGCCTGCAGTGTCCAAAATGGATGGCAGAACACGGTGTGGTTGTTGATGGGATTTTAACAGAGAATTATCCAAAGGGGGGAGAGGGAGAGAGTGGCTCTTGAGGCTTGTGGACTGTCTTAGCATCAGCCTAGTCAAGGACAACATGAGCCTGCCCTGGATCTTGCATTCTCTCAGTAGGCACTCATTACCACCTTCACATATATTGACAAGCATGCCAGGCAAAAGCTGTCTGTCCTCCAAACACACACGTGCACATTTGGATGCTTTTTATGTTCCAGCTGACCGGCATTTTCACTTGGAAGAATAGGTGTGCTTTCTTGCTGATCAGTGGTGAAAACAGTGCAGGATGCTTTTGTGCCTGTTTTGCATTTTTAGTAGGGATCTCTATAAATAAACCAGAGATCTGCAACCAAAGACCCGTCTGCTTGGTTCAAATGAACTGAATTGATTTGTATTCAGGATTCTTTCTTGTAACCCCACCCCCTAAACTCACTACTGATGATTGTGGGGAGGGGGGTATAATTAGGCTTGGAGGATTTTATAGTTTAAAAAGGGGTTTTGTGGAATATTACACACATCCACGTTGGCTCTCGGAAGGGTGCATCGCTGTAAAAACGCATGACATGAAAGCAGAGAGTGCACACCAATCTCGCTCGGGGAAGGTGCCCAAAGTGTTGTCAAGCCTTATTTGACTAGGGCATGATGCTCACCGCACCTGCTGTGATGCTACTGTACATTTTGATCACCACCCTCGGAGTGCAGCTTTGTATCTGGCAGCATTATGCTGTGGCAAGATACTGCTGCAATGTGCAGCATTTCCTCAATCCAAAGGACCTTTCATCCTGCAGTAGCAAGCAGAGAATTAAAAAGAAAAAATCAGCTGACTAAGTGACCTACTGTTCAACTCTTTTCCCCCCCTGCAAATTTCCTGTGCTTTTAAAAACTGCAGAACAGACAGAAATTCAAAAGGATAAGCTTTCTCTCATCCACAAAGTGAATCACTATACATCCCCGGGGACCAATGGAAGCTTCCCTCCCAGGGCAAATAGGGCAAAATGAAATGAGCAGGCTCTTTCAATAAGATATAGTAAGCTGCAAAGGAGAAATAAGTTGAGAGAGAAGAAAACACTCTAATGTGGAAATTTAAGGTATTGTTTTGTAAATGTCTTAATAATGAGGCATGGCTATAGAGTGTGTGTGTGATGACTTCGCAAGGTATGTGTTTTTTTCTCTAACACTAGTCCTGCAAGTGCCTTGTTTTGAATATTTGTATCTCTTCCCTCCCCCCTTTTTACTTGGTCACTCTTTCTGCCAAGAGCCAAGGACTCTTGACTCTCCTCCCTTGCAACTTCTCAAGCCTTTTGCAACCAAGGGGCAGGTGTGGACACTTAAGAGCTGGGCCGCCGATTGTTCCCATTGCCTCCTGCTTCCCTGCTGAAGGAGCCCTTGTCTTTGGGCTTACCTTACATGGGAGGCAGGGTGGGAAAGGAAGCCCCCAACATTGCCTGGTTTGTGGGGACTGCAAAAACTCCCTCCTGGGTGGCAATAGGTCTACCAAGGGGATTTTTTGTTTTGCAGTCAAAATTATACGCAATTGCTCAATGAACTGAGAAGCTGTACTGGACCACCACGAGGGGGGGGGCAAAAAATGTGTTGCCTTTTTTGCAGCCTATCATTTAGGTCGGAAAGCCAACAAGGATCTCATGTTACCCATGATGCTTTGGTTTTCCAAGAGCTCTTTGTCATAGAGGTGCCATCCCTCCAGGATTGGCCTGGAGTATCCAAGGATTGGCAGCATATGTGCTCAAATGCCATTCCTTCATGGTTTGATTGATTGATTGATTGATTGATTGATTGATTGATTGATTGATTGATTGATTGATTACAGGAAACATCAGAGAAAAATTTGAGGATACCAGCATATTTCTGCAACAACCTTTCTCTGGAGAGAAATGCTTCATGCTGTTGGCCTTTTGTATCCTCCAAAATCTCCTGAAACAACTTCTTTGATCCTGGAAAACTGCTCCAGAATATACAACCCAGGCTCTTAAGCCACCTGCGGCTTAATATCTGCACAAACAGTGCACTTCCATGTTTAGGGAAGGGACAAGAAGCTAAGCTCTGCGGCTATGTATTTTGCCTGAAAGAATGTCTTGGCATTAGATAAAGACGTTGAGAGAGCAGCTCGAGTTCAGTGTTGGGATTTTGGAGTTTGAATTGTGATCAGAGGGCAACGCTGCTTTAGCTGCCATTAATGAATGTGTTGGCCAATGAATGTGTTTATTATGCCTGTATCATATTTAGGGACGTGGTGGCGCAGCAAGTTAATCCGGTGTTGCTGGGCTTTCAACCGCAAGGTTGGGAGTTCAAGACTGCACAACAGAGTGAGTTCCCGTTGCTTGTCCCAGCTCCTGCCAACCTAGCAGTTCAAAAGCACCTAAATGCAAGTAGATAAATAGGGACCACTTTGGTAGGAAGGTAACGGCGTTCCGTGCGCAACAGTGTATAGTCATGCCGGCCACATGACCACGGAAGCTTGTCCTTGGACAAAATGCCGGCTCTAAAGGCTTTGAAACGGAGATAAGCACCGCCCCCTACAGTCGGTCACAACTAGACCATTCGGTCGTGGGGAAACCTTTACCTTTTATCATATTTAGCACATTTGGGTTGTGCATCTGGTCCTGGGTGTCTAATACATGTGGCTGGAATGCAAGTAATAAATAATAACTTGTGGTAACCAGAGCCTCAAAGGCTCCCATGGCCTTGTGCTGGCATGGAAATGACACTGTATGTTTGTGATGTGTCAGGGCACGTACCATGATATGAGAATTAACTCTCTTCACAAGTTCACAGGCATGGCCACATCAAACCTCCATGTCAAATCCTTGGGGAGTCAAAGCAATAATGCACCCCCTCGAATACTTCAAGTGATGGGAAATATTAGTAGCATAAGCAATTCCTCTGGATATGATTTCAATGTGTACACGATATTAAAAACCCACATTCTGTTGCCTGTTTCTCCCTTTTCTTCCCACCCCCTGCCTTGTGGTGGCATGCAGATTTTGATCAGTGTATAATTTGGATCCTGCTGCAGCAAAAAAGAAAGCTTAAACTGTAACATAGCTATTGCTGTAATGATACTGTCTCAGACTGAGGGCGCAATCCTAATCTGGAGTTAGGCCAGCAAAGTGTGGCAGGCACAAAGGACACCGTAGAGCGCATTTGGACCACCAGCAATTGCACAACCATGAAACATCCTTGACAGAATGCAAGATTAGGACAAAATCTTATGTAAAAGCACTGAACTAAAAATCATTTTTTGAAAAACTCACTTGAAAATTCAAACTGTTAACACTCACAGAAGTACTATAGCAAGAGTAAGGTCTGCAGCTTCCAAGATGGCTGCTCCCAGCTTTCCATGACCCACCTGACCAGTGGTAGATCTAGGGGGGCACAAGCCCTGGGCACCATTTTGGGGCTGTCTAGGGGGGCACCAGTGGCCCCCCACAACATTGCCCAGGTAGACCAGGGCTCTGGAGCCCAGATCAACTCATCAGGAACAGCCACAGGTAGACCAAGGCTCCACAGATCAGAAAGGCATCTATACTGCAGACCTTCCCCCATACATTCAAAGCATATTTCCAGTGCCAAGGCTTCTTTAATCATAACTTTTAAGGTCACGGTGAGCTTAGCCTTAGTTTTTTTTTTGTAGTTGGTTCTTAACATTTGCTGACTTCAGTTTGAAATCCCTGTGTCTCCACTTTCAAAAATCTGAGTCAGTGTCTGAAAAAGCCACATGTGAGCAGAGACCATCATGCAATGCTTCCAATTTGCATGGGAGATTAGCATGTGCCTGCCCCTTCATTATATAGGCAAATATACCCTGGTCTACTCTGGAGCCCTGGTCTACCCGTGGCTGTTCCTGATGGGTCAATCTGGCCTCCGGAGCCCTGGTCTACCCACAGCTGTTCCCAATGGGTAGACCTGGGCTCCCGTGGGGGCGCATTTCTATTGGGTGCCCTGGATGCCATTTTAACTAGGTCTGCCCCTGCACCTGACATCAGGTCCCAACCCACAGTTTGAGGAACACTGCCTTAGCACATAAAACTGAAAGCAACTAAGGGCTCAGTCCTACTCTGGAGTTAGGCCAGAACAGCTAGGCCAGCAACATTTGGCGGGCACAAGAACCACCGTAAAGGGCATTTGGACCATTTCAGAGTCAGGGAAGCTGGCACACATCTGTGTGCTGTCCTTTCTGACTCCAAGAGTCATCCAAACACACTTTACGGTGGCCTTTGTGCCAGCCAAACTTTGCTGGTCTAACTCCAGGTTAGGATTGCGCTCTGAACTGCATTACAATAAGACCAGTCTCTTACAGCACTTACCATCCTGCCTATGCAATTTTGAATGAGACCTTGAATTTTCTATGTGCTCTTCCTACATGCTCTGGGCATGTTCAGTCATCCAGCACACACAACTGTGTGGGAAGGTGTGAGCAAAGCAAGTCTCAACAGAGGCTTCTTCCAGTCCCAGGCTGACCCACAGATATTGCATGAGTGCTGGGAAACTGGAAAAGAGGAACAACTTTGGAAGCTTTGGCTGATGCACTATGAAACAAGCATGTCCAAGGGTCATGGATATTTGGTAATGGAAAAGGGGGGATATTAAAAGCCCTCAATCTTGTTCCTCCCACACCGACAGCTGCACCTGTGGGAGGATGGATCATGCCCATGGTTATTAAAGGGAGGAACTCTGACAGCCGGGTATTATGGTCTGCTGGTCACACTACTGCAGCACACATGAGGCATGACAAGAGTGACAGCTCCTACACAGACAGTTCAGCTCAACTAGCATTTGACTGGCTGTTCCTCATCGACTACCATGCAAATTGCAAAGACAGGCTCAATGCCTGACAGACCCACTGTGATGCTCTTCATGCGCTAGGCCTCCACCTTTATAAAAAATAAGCCCGCAGCCCTTATGCTTTGCAGGAGAAAGAGAGAGAACGTTAACTTGCCCCTTCTCCAGTTATGCTGCCTTTGAGAAGGTATCCCAAGAGAGGAAACAGCAGGCTCTCGCCATGCAACTCAGTGCTACAGAGACATCAATTTGCTTGCTGTAATAACTGTGTCGGCAAGTGGATGGTGCGTGTGCGTGTGCGTGTGCGTGTGCATGAAACATAAAATGCGGGTCAAAGGCAGAAGCAATTGCTATATAAGGAGATTAGTAAGCAGCTCAACACAAAAAAAGCCGCTGGGCAACCCCGCACACAGCACATGAAAGGCAGGATGGGCCCTTTGCTATGGAACTGGGTAACTTGCATTTCTGAGTAATTCGAATAGGCAAAATAACGGTACAAGAAAACTGGGGAACCTTAAATGCATATAAATTATTAGCATTAGTGGAGCTGATCTGGACCGCAGGAACAAAACATACTTGATTAAAACTCCATTCCAAGAGACCGGCTAGCTGTGGATCGCTGACTAAGATTTTTCTCATGAGCCGTGAGATTATTTGGAATCAAGTGGCATTCTGAACTTTCCAAATCCAATCATGTCTAATATACACTATTCTGTGTACAGCGCTTATCCCTTAAAAAAACATGTTCCCAGTTATGCTTTCATGAGCCTTCCTTTACATCTCCTTTGGGGGACATAAAGGTCAGCTGAGCCCTGGGCAACACCAGGCATACCTTAGTATTCCATGTTCCTTAATTATGTGAGTGAATCCCACCAACGTTAATAGGCTTCAGAACATACAGTGCTCTCAGGGCGCAATCCTAACTTGGAGTTAGGCTGGCACAGTTAGGCCAGCAAAGTTTGGCTGGCACAAGGGCTACTGTAAAGCACATTTTGGACCACTCTCGGAGTCAGGGAGGAGGGTGCGCATCTGTGTGCTGGCACTTCTGACTCCGAGAATGGTCCAAATGCACTTTACGGTGTCCCTTGTGCCGGCCAAACTTTGCTGGCCTAACTATGCCGGCTTAACTCCAGGTTAGGATTGCACTATCAGTCACATTTTTGTTCCTCGTCTCTGCTGCTTGGAGTTCTTTTCAAAGAGGAAACCCTAGTTTGCTGTGGTAATTTAATCAGGCAAACTATAGTTAGCAATGATCATAGTCATCTATCAGGAATTGATTCCAAACATGGTTTCAAATAGTGGTTTGGAAGCAATTCCTGGTTACTTACAGCTAGCCATAATTTGTCCAGTTCAGTTATCACAGCAAACTCTGTTTCTCACTAACGATAGCAAAGAAGAGTGTTCCATATAGGAGTGGGTAAGATACAGTGTAAGGCATGGCCCTGAGCTCCAGCTATCAGTCAGCTATACCAAAGACTAGCCACACAATCCTCAGCCACTGTTATCAAGCTGCAGAACAGGTTATAGAACTTGTTCCTAAGCAGCCATATCATGAAAGCAGGACTATCACATACAGATTACACTTTGATGTCTGGTACATGGAATGTAGCTTGTGCCAGCCAAGAATAGGGAGTTAAGATAATGAAATGGTCCATACATACTGCCCACCTAGAACATTCCAAGGGTGCAGTGAAACATTTCCTTCGGTTTATGCCAGATTTGAACTGTTGCTGGGGAATTAAATGCATTGAATTTGGGCAAACTCTGGAAGCTATTGGAGGACAGAGAGGCCTGGCGTACTGTGGTCCATGGGGTTGCAAAGAGTTGGACACGACAGCCACTGAATAACAATAACAAGGAGTACTTTGGTCCAGCATGCTTGGCCAAAAGACCCTCATGCTTGGCCACCCAAAGGAGACTTGTGTCTGATCCAGTGCGGCGTGATGGATATTGTAATTCTTGTGTACTGATCCATTAAACAAAATTCCACAGTTGAACTGTACAAACTGCGTGTGCTTTTGGGCAACCCTTCCTCCACCCTAGAGGTCATACAAACCATGGAGACTGGGCCAGTATGAATTATACTGCGCTGGACAGGCAGCACAATCCTATACACGCCTTGCGCCGGCACTAAGCTCTTGCGCCAGCCGAACGCTGTCACAAACGTGCCATCAAGTGCATCCGCGTCAGCGCTGTGGTGCAGGACGGTCGCAAGCAGCAGTTCCGGTGCTTGGGCACCGCTGCGACCGTTGGCAGCGCTGGCCATGTGTTAGTCAAGTGTCGACGTCGCTTGGTTGGCGCAGGGCCACCACGAGGGCCTTCCAGAGGCATTCTGGGGGCGTAACTGGGCGGCACCGTGGGCGGAGACGGCGGTTGTGATGCAGGACACCGTAGTGCAGTATCCTAATGCCTATCCCTAGTCAGGGCGGCCCCGATTTGGGCCGCTTCTGTGCATGTTCCTCTGCAAAACAGCAGGCGCAGATCCAAGCAGGCCCATAGGGGTGACAGAGGCTTACACGGGTGCAAGGGGAAATCCTCCCCTTTTCCTGCACATTGCTACTGCTGCCTCCTAATGGGCTTTAGGATACAGCCCTCTATGTAAGCCTTACTAGGCCGGCATAGTACAGTATTGCACTCTGAATCAGTGAGATCTAGAGACCCAACTCCTTCCCATGGCCCTGACTGTGATCAACTCATGGTTTGAGTGTTAAAAATGAAGGCAAAGCCATTCTCTCCTGCAGGGGTTCCCACCAAATCTCATCTGTGCTACTTTAAACTTCTCCACATGCATCCTCAGCCACCTGACTATTGTCGGGGTGCTTATAGATGAGCTCGAGAGATCCCCCAGCTGAGAGCCCCCGCTCGGCATGCAACTTGGAGAGAAAAACCTCAGGGAAACCTTTTTATTTCAGCAGGCTTTTAGTTGCTGACAGGCTGGCTGGCTGGCTTTTTTGCATTCTTTTTATATATTTTATGATCCTAGGGATTAATTTGTTGTATGTTGTATTTTTAATATTGTTTTTATTGTCTTTTAATACTGTTTTTAATTGTTTTTTACTGTGTTTTTAACCTTGTAAATGCCGCCTTGAGGGCCTTGTGGCGGAAAGGCGGGATACAAATCAAATAAATAAATAAATAAATAAAAAATTCCTAGCTGAAAGAAGGCTAAAAGAATGTTAAAAACCTAAGATAACAGAGACCAGCGCTGGATTTTGATGGTAAAAATGGTCCCAGAGAAACTTTATTAATAAAGTGACACAAGCAGCAAAAAGCACAGTCCCGAAGGACTGGCTTGTGTAAGGATCTTACATTTGGCATGGGCACTTTATAGGTTTTTAACAATGTAATCTGTTGTTATCAATCCTTCCTCCCAAGGAGGCACAATTTCATGTTACAAGAAGTTTATTGAAAGACAGGAACAGAAATGCAAAAAGGGCAAATAAAACACTTAACTTCATCAAGGAATACAATGGGGTGTAGCAGGGTGTGTGTTGCTTCAGATTCAGGGTGGGAGGCTTCTTAGCAGAGTCGGAAAAGAATTGTCCAGGTGAGCCTAGCTCCTGGGCAGATAAGAACTTGATTTAATTTCAGGCAGGACTTGTCATTGCATACATCTTTTGTCAGGGACCCAGATTTGCATTTTAAGACCTTGAGGGGAAAGGAGACATGCAGATGTCTCTGGCACCAATTCTTAATGGTCTACATTGTCTTGTGCTATCTCCCGAGGATCACCTGTGTGACCTCCTCTTTGCAGGATAGCAACTCATAACTCCCAGGATGAAATCCAAACTGGAGGTAGGCCCACATGTATAAGAGAAGGAGAGGGTGTTCTCAACACTGCCTCCCCCCTCGATGGGTTCATACCTCGTCCCATGACATCCTGGTCTGACCTTCCCCTTTCTAAGTCCTGTATTATGTGCATCTGGTTATACCTCTATCTGACCATTGAGCATAGCAATGCAAGTGTAACCTAGAGGGCCACAATAACCACAATGGGGTACAGAGCCACATTTGAGAGGCTGCCAAGAAGTGCTTCCCACCAAGAATTGCTGCTGGCCGCTTTTTTTACTGTGGTCAAAACCTTGCTGGTTACTGTGCTACACCGCAAGGGTGGTGCTTCTGCCCAAAGCTTGCAGCTTCTGAAGCTCATATAGTCTATTAAACAAGACAGGTTCTTACTAGACACTTGAACACCCCCTACAACATGACAATGACTGAGCCATTGGAACAGGGCTGGCTACAGAGGCTAATAAATGCAATGAAAGACCATGGAGATGGCTTATTAAACACCGGTGAGTGCAATTATGCTCTTATAGACTGAGACCTTGATGCTGCGTAAAAGGCACACCATAAATAATACTGTTCAAATACACTTTGTTTGTTTCTCTCAGGACTCAAACTTTCTATGAGTGATGCCATTAAATGTTGTCTCTTTGCCAAAACAATTATTTAGTAAAATGCTGAAAGTCACAGAGATGCTAGCAAATTGAAAGCCTCTGGGTTCATTCAGAAAGCTTTTATGGTCCATTAATGTTTCATTCTATTGCGTATTGATTTTTCCCTTCCCAATAGCTTTGTATAAAGAAAAAAGAACCTGCTGTTATCCTTTCTATCTGTCTGTTAAAATGGTAGGCTTGGTTCTCACTGAAGTGTTAAAGCTGGGCATGACTTACCATGTGTGTGTTCACACACACACACACGCATATGATATGAATATAAGTTCTTCTGCATTGAAAATGATGGTTCAACTTCCATAGAGTAATGCGCTGACTAGGGCTTAGATTTAATTACACAGACTTGTGAAATTGAGAGTCAGGAAAAAACGTTTTTTATGGTGGTTTTATATTAACTTGGGGCGCTGATTCAAAATATGGCATGAATTTTGCCCTATTATGCCTGGTTTTGGAGATATGACACCGCCTCGGAGACTGGTTGTGCTATCCAGTGACGAAGCGCGTCGTCTGCGACAAAGTGCTTGGTGAGATACACAAGTTATGCATCTGGGCAAGTTAAGCAGCAGAGCAAGGAAGCCAGGGCCCCAGACTCTTTTAAGAATTTTAGAACTTAAAAACAAACATAGGTAACCCTCCAATGGCTAATCAGCAGTGCACCTTTGCCTGCACAGGGCTTACTGGCTGCTGCAGTGTAGACAGTGAGCCACAAACCACTGGAGCAGCTATAGTGATGGTGGCCCGCACAACCTCTTCGAATCCTTTCTATAGTAAAACAAATTTAGGCTGCAATCCTATGCACATTTCTCTGAAAAAGAAAGTCCTCTGAACACAATGGGGCTTATTTCTGGTATAGGATTGCAGTTGTTATACAAACTTATATGCAAGTAAGCACCATTAAATTCAATGAGACGGACTTCTAAGGAGGGTTCCCAGATACAAGCGGGGACAGAGTGCCTTTCCCTTTAATCATTGTATAGAAGGGGAAATTTGAGCAGGTGCAGCTTTTGAAACCCTTCCATGATGAGTTGCACCTGCCCAAATTCCCTCTTCTATGCGATGGTTAAAGGGATAGGCACTCTGTCCCAGTTTGCATCTAATAGCCCTACTTCTAAGTAGACATTAATAGGAGTGTGCTGTAAAACACTTAGTTTTATGAATACCAAGTAGTATTTTATCTTAAGGTTCAACAAAAAAAAAAACCAAGGGAAATGATAAACCATTATTTGAAACTACAAGGATATTTATGAGCTTGTCTCTGACAGAATAAATTACAATATTTTATCTATTTACCCTGCCGACTCACAGGAGAGATGTAAATTTAAACATATTAAGTCTGATTATCTTCATAACATAACTACGGCTGCATTTCCAAAAAGATCGCCTGTTCTCAATCACTGCATTTTAGAAAGAGCATAAAAACAACAAGCTAAAATGTTGTTTCCAAATATAGTAATATTGTATAATGTAATCACACTGTACAGACCATCTAAAAATTTCTAAATTGCTACCGACTCACAACAGCTTCTCTTTGTTCAAATCAGGGCACAATCCTAACCAACTTTCCAGGACCGACATAGCTGTGCCACTGGGGCATGAGCTGCATCCTGCAGTGGGGGGGGGGGGCAGTCATGGAGCCCTCCTCAAGGTAAGGGAATGTCTGTTCCCTTACTTCAGAGCTGACTTGCCCTTATCCCAGTGCTGGAAAGTTGGTTAGGGTTGCACCCTCAAAGATGTAGATGTTTTTCAAAAATCCATTCAATTTACTTGCAAAGCTTTATATTTTCATGCACTTTTTAAAAAAAAATTACTGCACATTTTAAAATTCAAAACATTAAAATCAGTTATAAATGTCTAAACTTAGTAGCGTGTTTTCTGAAACTGACATAAGAGAAACGTAAAACAAATAATGGGAACACATAATGTCTTAGGGCAGCCATGTCCAGACCCGAGATGACCTTATACGAAAAAGGTATTTATCATCATTGAAAAATGATAAGTTGCCACCTAAGCAAACACCAGTTTGGCTTTTCTCTGATTGGCAAATGTGGGAAGCTGCTCGCATGGACCATGTCTGAGTTTCACATGGGGTTCTATTCCAGCTGATGCAAGGGAGGCTCCCCATCAGCACCCCTAGCGTCGGCCTGAGAGCTTTAGGGCTGACACGGGGGTGCCGTTAGGTGCCCCTATGTCAGCGCTAATGATGTAGTGTTGAGAGTTTCAAAAACTCTCGGAAGCCCTGGATGCGTCACGGGAGAGTTTCAAAAACTGTCTCGGAGGCCCCTGGGGGAGGCCACGGGATGTTTATAAAAACTGTGTCAGAGGCCCCCGGAGGGCTATGGGAGGTTCTCAGACTATGTCTCAGAAGTCCCGGTGGGGGCTGTGGGGAGATTTTTTAAATTGTGTGGGAGAAAACTATCCCAGGGGGGCCGTGGGAGGTTTTCAAAAACTATCTTGGGGGGCCCCCCAGGGGGCCCTCATGCCTCTGAGACCTTTTTTGAAAACCTCAGGTGGCCACCCCTGGGGCCTCCGAGATAGTTGTTCAAAATGTCCTGGGGCCCCAAAACAGTTTTTGATAACCTCCCGCGGCCTCTCTGGGCCTCCAAGACAGTTTTTTTAAAATGTCCCATGGCCCCATCGGGGGCCTCCGAGACAGTTTTCGAAAATATCCTGCACCCCACCCCCAGCAGCCCCTGAGACAGATTTTGAAATCTCCCGCGGTCCCCTTTGGGACAGTTTTAGAAAACGTCCTGCTGTTACCAAAAGAGCTGAGTTTAGGGGAATTAATATATTTTACAGCTAATAGCTATTTGAACATAGAATTGTAGGCAGGATAACAAGAAAGCGTAATGCAGGAATCCTTGTTTTCTCAAGAAGAGACTGAGAGAAATACTTCCAATAAAAATGGTGGCTTTATTAAGAGAAAGATATAAATAGAATTAATTAACAAAAGAATTAATAAGCCAGTGTAATACCTTGATCAGAGTGTACCTATGGTGGTAAGTGCAGTGTAGAGTGAGTGTATTTGGTGCATCCAATAGAAATCAGGACAAAGGGTTGGTAGAGAAGGATCTGTAGGTGTCCCTGCTCTTTTACCCCAAGTTGCTAGCACTAAAGGAGGGAAGAGCAAAGGGGGTGGGGGTTAGAGAGGAAAGAATCACAGCGCAAGCTATAGTTATGAAATGGGAGGAAATCAAGCCTAGGAGGCGATTTCTCTCTGTCTCTTTAAAGGTGAGACCAGACTCCCAAGATTGAGAGGTCTGTTTTTCCTGGCGTGCGTTCCCCGTTCCTGCTGAGGGTCACAAACTCTCCTGGCCCCACCTTTCCCCCCACGGGATCCCTGCTATAGCTTACCAAGTTTAACATCAACAAAAAGAATGCCAGCTGGACTATGATGTTGCAGAAAAAGAAATACATTTTACTCATGTGTAGGACATCAGCAAAACAGACACAAATGCAGTATGCCTCCAAGGAGACCACAGAACTTGTGCAATTTGTACATCTGGGTTTGGTCAGTTATACAGTTGAACAATAACAATTTAAACAATAGTTCCAGTTTAAAGTACCTGCAGCGGGGGGGGGGAGGCACAAGAAGTGCATGAGGGAATCACACAAGGCAAGACGAGCAGCCAAAATTTTTAAAAAATCAGAACTGCTGCTGGCTCTGGTTGTGTGTATGTGTGTGAGAGAGAAAGATCCAATTGCAATATGAAACAATCCAACGAAAGAGAGAAAGAGATTGCAGATCTCCAACTGCAATCTGAATCTCTGTGTGTGTGGGAAGGGGAGAGAGAGAGATCCAATTCCAATCTCTCTCTCTCTCTCTCTCTCTCTCTCTCTCTCTCTCTCTCTCTCTCTC
>JAJKFI010000105.1:2939203-3135992 GCA_029204185.1 Lerista edwardsae | reverse complement strand
TGTGTGTGTGTGTGTGTGTGTGTGTGTGTGTGTGTGTGTGTGTGTGTGTGGAGAGAGCCAATATCCAAAAAAAAACCCACCCCTAATCATTGCTTTAGAAGGACTACCTAGAAGGACTGACACTAGTCAGGGCTGGAAAAGGCGATGCGGGCAGAAATAATGCAGATATTATCTGTGTTCAATGGATTGTGCATATCAATTATGTAATTTAAATTGAAGGTACCATTTTACTGAGGTGTGGGCACGTCTACGTCAGGGGGCGTGGCTACATCAGGGGGCATGCCTACATCAGGGGCAGTGATGTCATTCAGGGGGAACGGACCAGAACGGGCGTTCCGGATCCTAACGGGCTCCGTGGCTGGTTCCGGGTTCCCGACAAGTGCCAATCAAAAGTGAGTTCCTGTTCCTAAATCATTTGAATGACACCACTGGTCAGGGGGCTTGGTTACTCAGCATCCCCAATGTTGAAATCAAGTTGGCTCCCCTGATGCAAGGCCAGTGGCGGACGCCCGCTTAATAGTAGGAAAGGCGTATATAAAACTTTTACAATAGGTTTTATAAAACTACCATGTTTTATAAAACATGGATTTTTTTTTTAGAAGAAAAGTGCAAAATCTTCTACAAGGGCTTGTACTCCAGAAGAGCTCTTTTGATTTTGGGCAACTTGGAGATAACTCTTCTTCATTCATTCATTCATTCATTCAATCATTCATTCATTCATTCATTCATTCATTCAAATAGTATTTATATACCACTTTTCAACACAAAGTTCACAAAGCGGTTTACAGGCAAATAGTAATAATAAAGTTAATGTCCCAAAGGGCTCACAATCTAAAAATATGCAAAACACCACCAGCAACAGCCACTAGAAAAGACACTGTGCTGGAGTGAAGAGGGACAATTGCTCTCCCCCTGCTAAATATAAGAGGAACACCACGTGAAAAGTGCCTCATTCCCTGTGAGCAGAAGTGGCACCTCTGGATCCCACCTGCAGTGAGCTACTATTTAGGGTAGAGATTGCGTGGATCACAACAAATTGTGGCAAGTTCTTGAAGAGATGGGTGTACCAGACAACCTTACCTGCCTTCTGAGAAACCTGTATGCGGGTCAGGAAGCAACAGTTAGAACTGGACATGGAACAACCGATCAGTTTCAAATTGGGAAAGGAGTATGACAAGGCTGTATACTGTCACCCTGCTTATTTAACTTATATGCAGAGTACATCATGAGAAAGGCTGGGCTGGATGATTCACAAGCTGGAATCAAGATTGCTGGGAGAAATATCAACAACCTCAGATATGCAGACGATACCACTCTACTGGCAGAAAGTGAGGAAGACTTAAAGAACCTGCTGATGAGGGTGAAAGAGGAAAGTGCCAAAATTGGCTTGAAGCTCAACATTAAAAAAAACTAAGATCATGGCAACCACTCCCATCACTTCCTGGCAAATAGAAGGGGAAGAAATGGAAGCAGTGACAGACTTTATTTTCCTGGGCTCCAAGATCACCGCAGATGGTGACTGCAGCCATGAAATTAAAAGACGTTTGCTTCTTGGGAGGAAAGCTTGGGAGGAAAGCAGACAACTTAATAAAAAGTCAACAAAGGTTCACATAGTCAAAGCTATGGTTTTCCCAGTAGTAATGTATGGCTGTGAGAGCTGGACCATAAGAAAGGCAGAGCGCCGAAGAATAGATGCTTTCGAATTATGGTGTTGGAGAAGACTCTTGAGAGACTGCAAGGAGATCCAATCGGTCAATCCTCCAGGAAGTCAAGCCTGATTGCTCCCTGGAAGGACAAATCCTGAAGCTGAAGCTCAAATACTTCGGCTACCTCATGAGACGAGAGGACTCTTTAGAAAAGACCCTCATGCTGGGAAAGATTGAAGGCAAAAGGAGAAGGGGGTGGCAGAGGATGAGATGGTTAGACAGTGTCACCGAAGCGATGAACGTCAAATTGGGTGAACTCCAGAAGCTAGTGGAGAACAGGGAGGCCTGGCATGGGGTCGCAAAGAGTTGCGATGAGCAGCAGCAGCAGCAGCAACAACAACAACTTGGTTTTGGGTTCTAGCCATATAAGAACAACCCTCCCACCAGATAATATGCCCATTAAGAGTATTTTTAAAAACATTCTTATATGAAGAGTTAGGCAATGCCCTTAACTCTCCATAGGACTGTGATGTTATTTTGCTTTTTCTCATGCATGCCCTCATCCACCATATATACACAAAGTACACATAAGCCCACATGAGCTCAAACTTTGAGGCTCACTTATCCCTGCCACTAGCTTTTCATTCTGCTTCATTTGGATGAAAAAAGAATCAAATGAACTCTTCATAAGTACTCAATGACACTTCCATGCCATATAATTCCTTAGTAATTTTAACATTAATACTGATTACAAGAGGTAAAGTAGCAGCTCCGTGCCTCATAAATTTGTAATCACCATATTAATATTTTATATGTATTTCCTCTTCTCTGTCAAATTAGCCCAAAGGTGCTTTAAATTATGAGTCTGGGAATTAAGTAACTGATGAATAAAATGAACCAACCTCTGGGGAAGTATGACGTCTATATTGTGGCAGAAACATGCAGCATATTTCTAGGCTATCTCAACTGGCTAGATCCATTGCAAAGAATAATGCCAACGTTGTATGCTTAGTGACCTCCATTACGAATGGTGTGATAAGTGCCAGTGTGACATGTCAAGAGATTGTGGTCCATTTACTGCAGAGAGGGGGAAGATGTATGGAAGAATCATTTCACTGAGATACAGGCATAAAAGTTTCAGATGCAGAACCAAGATCAGCCCTAATTATTTCCCCTCATTTTTCAAAATGGCTGCCAGATGAATGGAGATGATGTATA
This sequence comes from Lerista edwardsae, assembly GCA_029204185.1. Taxonomy (NCBI): domain Eukaryota; kingdom Metazoa; phylum Chordata; class Lepidosauria; order Squamata; family Scincidae; genus Lerista; species Lerista edwardsae. The sequence goes on along the minus strand of JAJKFI010000105.1, from coordinate 3,133,128 downwards.
CCAGTTTATACCAAGATTACTCCTTTTGTGATACAAGCATGAAATGTGGTAGCAGGGTGCCTGACAACATAATAAATCATCTCAGATGTGGAGCCAATACCAATTTTGAATAGTGGTGGTCATTTTTCATATGGCTGCCACAGTGATGGGATCAGCTAACGACTCGGGGGAATGCTGGGCGGGCAGCAGGAAGGCTGGGCGGGACTTGCGGGTGATTGACAGCCCATCCGTCCAGGTCCGCCGCCTGCCCGCCCGCCGCACGGGCTGCCCCCGGGTGGTGCGCCCCACCGCTGCTCGCCCTGGCACCCGGGGGGCCCCCACCCATCCCCCCCTGGCGAGTGGGCGCCCTCTCCGAGGCCAGGGCAGCCCATGCGGCAGGCGGGCAGGCGGCGGACCCGGACGGACGGGCTGTCAATCACCCGGAAGTCCCGCCCAGCCTTCCTGCTTCCCGTCCAGCGTTCCCCAGAGTAGTTCGCTGATCCCGACACTGGGCTGCCAGAAGACTACTGAGACAACCATCCCATGCAATAGATAGGAAAACTGTAATGCTCATCAAATGATGCACCAACACTGACAAGATTGCAAATACAGACATTGAAAACAATTGAGAGGGAATGGCTCATTCACTGCAGAAATTGTACTGCATGGGAATGAAGACCATTGCTAATCTAAAATATCTGCCACTTGTACTCTACTTGTATTATATCAAAACAGCTACAAATGGACTGAGTGTCCAGGAGCAGCCTTGCCATCCTTAAACCCACCACGCCCCACAGGGAAGACAGCTACCCCATACCCCTCATACCCAGCCAGTGAGGTCCATGCCTGTATTATCTAGGCCAGTTGTTCTCAAACCTTTTAGCACCAAGACACACTTTTTAGAATGATAATCTGTCTGGAACCCACCAGAAGTGACGTCATGGCTGGAAGTGCCATCATTGTGACGCCAGAGCCTGCTGCTGAGAATGCAGCAATAAGTTGGGTTATTTCTCAGAGCACAATCCTAAACAGTGCTGGATTGGCAAGACGGGCCAGCCTGTGCCAAATCCTAGCGCTGCTTGGGGAGGCTGGAGCCTCCCCATGGCAAGGGCACATTCGTGCCCATACCATAGGGGAGGCTCCAGCCTCTTGTATGCGCTACTTGGATCTGCGCCTGCTAAACTGCAGGTGCAGATCCAAGGAGACAGCATGGCCCGAATTGGGCAAGCCTACCCACATCCCACCCTCCCACCGCCCACAATTTCCCTCCCACTACCAATCCCAGTACCACCTTGGCATAGAGCCCTCCACGCGCCGGCTGGCTTCAACCAACACGAGAGAGACTTGGCGTGGGCACAACGGGTCCCATTGCTCAAGGACTGATGCAGGGGTGCCGTGTGGCGCCCCCACATCGGCGCTAATCAAGCAGCGTTGATGCAACTCCATTGCATCGACACTGCACGCTTCCTTGGATTGCGCTGTCAGTCATTTTCCAACAGCAAAGTGAATCAGAAAGAAAAAACACTACTTACAGCCTTAATACAATCAAAATAACCATGCAGCCCTCTCCCTTTCCAGCATCCCATCTTTCCATATTTTCAAAATGGCTGCTCTAGGTGCTTCGCGACCCACCTGAAATTGGCTAGCAACCCATTGGTGTGTCCTGACCGACAGTTTGGGAACCACTGATCTAGTCAGCCAAGCAGCAACCTCCTACCAAATCAGTCACTAATCCCATAGCTGACACTATAGCCAGAAGGTGGGCCACAGTTGGGTCCTGCAACTACTTATGCCTCTCCCAAGGTAAGCTTCCTGGTTGCTGGGGCAACAGGGATATTAGATAGGTTGGTTGTGGGCCAGAAAAGGGGCAGGGCAGCACACACCCATAACGGAAGCTCCAGTATGAATGGTTCCATCAGTGCCAGTGATGAGGCAGTAGCTGGAGAATGCAAGGCTGAAGACTAGACTGTCTCCACAACTGTAGAAGAAGTGGGTGCTATAGAACCCCTTTCCCTCTTGAAGCCAAATTGAGGCAACAGGGGAAAGCTCCCTAGAGCAACATCCTAGGTGGATGGGGAAAAATGAGCCTGAGATCCAGCAAGTGGGTACCCCTGAATACAATAAAGGAGGACGTCCCCCCACCTGGGCCAGGAGCTGGGTAGCTCTGCACTGAGTTAAATTCTTCATTCTAACCTCATCCAGGAAACGTGTGTTACTTAAAGATAATAAGTAGATGGATTGCATTCAGGCGTGGCATGGGAGTCAGCCAGACTGGGCACTGGCTGAATGTCCATCACATGGCTGGACTGACTCCTGACTCTTCAGGACTAGTGCCACTGTTGGCATTGAGTGAATCGTCAGGATTGGTTGGGGGCAGTGACGGGATCTGGTAATGAAGATCCGGAACACTGGGCAGGATTTACGTTTGTGTGGCAGCCCGTCTGTTCCATTCCGCCGCCTGCCCGCCCACCGCACGGGCTGCCCCCAGTTGGCGTGCCCCACCGCTGCTCACCCAGGCACCCGGCACACCCCCCACCCATCCCCCCCAGCGAGCAGGCGCCCCCTCCAGGGCCAGGGCAGCCCACGCGGTGGGCGGGCAGGCAGGCGGCAGAACGGAACGGACAGGCTGCCATTCAAACGTAAGTCCCGCCCAGCATTCCAGATCTTCATTACCAGATCCCATCGCTGGTTGGGGGAGCACTGTGGGTCCAGCACAGGATTTGGCCTCAAGGTCCCCAGCAACCTTGCGCCAGCACTGAATGCAACCACCAATATATTGCCATAATCCAGTACACATTCAGCCATTTTTGACACAAGCGCATTGATCCTCCTGGTCACATTGAGTGGTGAATAAATAAATCAAAGGACTGTAAATATTCTTGAGAGAAGTCTCAGGCTGTTTTATAAACTTAAGAGCTATGTAGCATCAGATACTATTTCTTTTTGTGAGCAATTAATGAATCACCTTTTAACCTTCTTTAGATAACCTGTTTATTGAGTTTTTCCAGTGTCTCACTGTATAGTGAGTTTTATACCTGATCAATATTTTCCATTGTTCTTCTTGGAAACTTTTACAGCATTTCCAATATGGCTTTCCAGAAATACATTCGCAAAACAGAAGGTATGGTACATCTCAGAGAGGAATAGTCCCTCCATATCTTACAGAATCAATATGTTAACACAGTGTTTCTCAAACTGTGGGTCAGGACCCACTTGTGGGTCACAATTTAATGTCAGGTGGGTCGCAGAAAGCTGGGAACAGCCATCTTGGAAGCTGCAGACCTTAGTCTTTCTATATTCCTTTTGTGTTAACAGTTTGAATTATCAAGTGAGGGTTGTTTTACAATTTTGTTTTTAGTTAACATAAGCACATATGTTCAATACCTTTACATAGTATTTTGTCCTAATCTTGCTTTCTGTCAGGGATATTTCATGGTTGTGCAATTGATACAGTCCGAGAATGCAAGTTAGCACTCCAGGAGTGTCATTTGATTATGCCACAATGACAGCACTTCTTGCCTGATAACATCACTTCCAGCTATGACATCACTTCCAGGTTAAATGACATCACTTCTGGTGGGTCCTGACAAGAATGCCATCCTAAAAAGTGGGTCCCAGTCTAAAAAGTGTTCGTGTCTATGAGGGTGGATGAAAGATTTTTCATATATCTGTTGAAGCGAGCTGTGGTCTATGCACATACTGCATGTTATGGTGAGGAGGGAGACCAGATGACCTGGGAGAGGTAAGTAAAAAAAATACTGGCCAGCAACAGGTATCCTTAGACCTATGCCAGCTGTTTTGCTGACAAGTCCAAGGAGAAGCAGTGGAGTATTGGGCTGGGAAAAGGGAGATAGGATCCTGGTGTATGCCGCTGCAACTAAGATTCATCCCCGCCCATGCTTGAACCACCACCACCCTGTATCTGTTTTAAACCTCCCCTGAACTGCCCACTAAACAGCATATGTTCTGATGTGGGCTGGTTCCATCTCTGGTGGCCACATGGAGCCTCTGGCCACTTGCACCAGCCTCTCCAGCGTGCACAACAGCAGCACAATATTTGGAGTGCCATGAGGGGACTTACGGCAGCAGGCTCTCCAATCCACAGCAGTAGGCCATCTATGGAATTGAATCATTAATTCTTTTCTTATTGTACTTGTTGATTTAAAGGTCAACAAGTACAACCTTGTGTGTTGCACCCATGTGTGTGAGTCATACTGTACCTAGTTAAGCCCTTGATGACAGTGTATTGTGTATCTACTCTGGTTGTATTATTGGCACATACACTTGCATGACCTCTTCCATTCCGCCCCCCGCCAACTAAGAAGGTGCTGCTATTGTGTTGCCCATGCACTTGTTTGTATTGTGCATCAGCCCACCAGCACAGCCACAGAGAGTAAAATGCTTTCTTTTCAAAAAACCAACCAACCAAACCACCTTGGGATGAGTTGTGTGCTTCTTTAGCAATGGCTCAAGGACCGAGTCAGTTACTCGTAACTTCCTGTCTGCTCTTGCTAAACAGTTTCCTTTCCCACTGGCAATATTCAAAGAGCATGCAGTGATAATGTGGAGTTCATCAGGGCTGAAAGAAGAATCCCATGGCATCTTAAGCACTACAAAATGTATTGGAACAGACTTTTGTAGGTATGTGCAAACTTCATCAGAAAGAGGTATCCTGGGGCCAAATGTGATGTGAGCAAAGCCATGGTCTCTCAGTGTTTTGAATTGGTAAATGCAACCGTGGGGAGGGGATTTCACTCAGGCCTGCTGTGCTGATGGTTCAGTTTTTTCCCCAGCGCCATTTTGTCAAGTTACCTACCCAGAAGCTACAACTTGTTAAATGGAGACCCATATGGTACACATATGGTGTTTTTCCCCTTGTGGCATCTAGCCATTCGAAGGGCCAATTTAAAAGGGGAACATGGCATGGATGGAGGAATTAATGTGAAACCCTTCCCCATGGTCCCAGTCTAAACTGTGGGGTGCCTGCAACTGCCATTATCAATTCGACAAGTCAAAGGAGATCTGTTCATAGACCTCCCAATATGGCAAATGCCATTTCATTTTATTCTAGTTAGTGCCATCAAGGCACAAGATGGTGTACATGGAATAAGAAGTCAGGTCCCCATCCTGATGGTTTAAAATCAACTGCAAATCTAAGGGAGGGCAAAGCTCTAAGTTTTTCAAGAAGCCTTGCAGTGGAAATCACTCCTCTCCTGCACCGTTTTAGCCAATCCTCACAGGGAAAAGCAACATCTTGGCGTTGCTTACTGGCTACAGCAGCAAGGGAGAGGAGGGATTTAAATGACAGGTAAGGCTTCTTGCAACACTTAGAGTGTTGCCCTCCCTGTAGATCCACCTCTGATCAACTGACAGACACAAAAGGGACAACAGAGCAGGAGGAAGGGGGATGGAAGCAGGGCTGAAGAAGGGGAAGCAGATGCAGTTGATTCCATTCCATGTAGCTAAGTTTAGCTACAATAGGGAATGGGAACAAAGTTCAATTCTGTCCAACTTTCTAGCACCTATGCAGCAGCAATGCAGGCCTGCGATAAGGGAACACTCATTCCTTTACCTTGAGGAGGCCTCCATGACTGCCTGCCCACAGAAAGATGCAGCACATGCCCTGTTGGCATAGCTGCATCAGTGCTGCAATTTGGACTGGGCCCTTTAGTATCTACTTTGTCCCCGACTGGGTGAAATACGTGGTTGTCACAGAAAATGGCAGCTGTGGGCCTTGTTTGTCCTGATACTTACCTATATTGTGACATTGCAGTGCTTTCTGCTTGTTCTGGCATGGTCTTCACTGGCAGGAGGATCAAAGCAAAGAGGATCAAAGCAGCAGGATATGCTAAGTTGTGCCAGAGAAAACTTAGATGTGTGACTGTTGATTCAGGGCAGCTGCTCAATGTGTATCATGAAGTGTGATCTGGCCCTCAGAGAGAGAGGAGGAACAAACAGCCTAATCCTATGGTTCCCCCCTGCCATAGCATGCAGCTGTGCCAGTAGTGGGCGCAGGATGGTTGATCAGGAGGCTTGGGAGAGGAAAGGGAAAATATTTACCTGAAGGGACCTGTAAAGGGTGTAATTTACACCCTTACCTGGGGGAAGGAGACGAATGTTCCTTTCCTCTGAGGAGCCTCCAGTATCTGCCCGGCCCTGGTACGATGCCGCTGTAGCCGCTTGGCTATCACTGCTCCTATGGGTGCACAGGTAGCATAGGATTGGGCTGTTCATGTTCAACTGGACTGATACGGAAATTAAATCAATTTCCCATCAGCTCTGATTCATGATATAGATGAGCTGCGAGGGGAAAAAAATCCATCTGAGCTTTACCAACTCAGATAAAACAAAGATAGATAGCTTGGCTGGCTGGCTGGGGGTGTTTGTTCTCACCCCATGCCTTGAGGCAGGCAGATCAAAGACAAAGCAAGGGAGAAGCCATGCAGATCCATGGCATAGCTGACTTTCCCCCAAGGAGGGATTCTGTTGTATACCACACTCCAGGTGCAATCCTAACCTGGAGTTAGGCCGGCACAGTTAAGCCAGCAAAGTTTGGCTGGCATAAGGGCTGCTGTAACGTGTGTTTGGACCACTCCCAGAATCATGGAGGATGGCACTCTTCTGTGTGCTGGCCTCTCTGACTCCAAGAGTGGTCCAAACATACTTTACGATGTCCCTTGTGCCGGCCAAACTTTGCTGTTTGGTAGCCTAACTCCAGGTTAGGATTGTGCCCTCCATGTGAGGGATCCAACAGATCACACGCCTGCCCCCATTATGCTGACTGAAGGCCAAAGATGGGAAAAGTTCAGCTGTGTGTCAAATTAAGTTGTGAGATCTTTATCATCACTAGTGCTCCCTTGAACACTCCTGCTAGGTGTAATATCTTCAGACACGCACAGAGAGTCATTCCTAATGGATGCCCCACAATGATGGCTTTAAAACTCATCTCTGGGCAGTTCACCAAACACTGAACTTTAGCATCTTCTGGACATGTTTTGGATGGCTTTCAGGCTACCAGTACTGAGCTGGATGCACATGGGCTAACAGTTGACATGGATGATTTTTTTGGGCGGGACCCTCATCCGTTGCCTCTGCTATTTTGAGACTGTTACCATCCTTCACTGTCTTTGTGCCATCTTCTTCACTCCTTCAGGATCTATGCCTTCTTCACTATCACCCTTCTTTTTTTCTGCCCAAGAACTGCTGCTTCCTTCACCTGCCTCCTGCCTTTCAGCAGCTGATGATCAGCATTATCTGCACACCTGACTGCTAGGACAGGTGTCCCATCTGCCCAACAGATGGACTGTTTTTGACTACCTGAGATATTCATGCATTGGGATAAGGCAATGATGTCATTACAGTGTATATGTATTTGTATTAAAAAAAACAAAGATATAAGTCCTGTGTTTTTGAACTATTTAGCCTAATGGGAGTGGTCAATATAGAACAGAAATGTAAATTTAAATGTCCTAAAATGTGTTCTTTGCACTGTGTGGTTGTGCTGCACCCATATCCTGTGCTCTGTTTGGACATCAACAAAGAGCCAGATGAATTAAGAAGAAGCAGAAAGAGAAGATCACCTGGACTTGCTGATATAGGAAAAGGACATTCCTCAGTGGCAGGGCTTTTAGTATTGCCAAAGCAGGATATTTTTACTAGGAACCAGACATAGTTCACAAATTGTGATGACTCGGCTCCTGAGGAATTCTAGCAGTGACTGCCCTCTGACAGTGTTCGTAGAACGTTTCTAATCAATGCAAGGCACTGTATATTCAGCAGAATCTCTTGACTTCATCATTTCTCAGTTGTACTCAAATTCTAGAGATTTGCTTAAAAAACATTTGGCTTGGAGGATGTGATCTTTTCAGCCTGGAAATTGCTTTTTATCTGAATGACTTTGGGTATCTCCTAATGAAAATAATGCATATTGCAACAATCCCAGTCTCCTTTTTTCTCATTCAATAAAATGCTGAACCTAGCACCCCAATCCAAAGCATGTTTACTCAGAAGAAAATCAGCTAACATTTATGCTGATTGGTCCACCTCTGATAGGTCCATGCGCTACTGCATCCCTGCCAGGTGTGCCTAATTGCAGGGATGGAAGGTGTTAAGTGCTGGATGAAGTGCTCTTTGCCTGTCTTGGTTGCCTGGTTAGCAAGCAGCTTTGTGAAATGACAGGATGTGGGTTCTAGACCCACTTCCCTCTCTTCTTTTGTCCCTGCTATAGGTGTTTCTGGCCAGTCATGCAAAAGGTGAGTGCCTTGCTGGTTAGGGCTAGTCCCTTGGCTGGGCATGAACCCTCTTTCCTGGCTCCCAGGCCAGCCTGTGTGCAGGTCCAGTAAGATACCAGGCCCATGTTTTGCTTGAATGCTGTAGAAGTTCCACTGGTGGCTTGTTCCAGTCCTTACTTTGGCTAAAGAGTTTCTTTTCCAGCTGGTAAACTCCCCCATAGGGACTCAGGCTGTGGAGAGGCCCGTGTGTTTCTTTCGTGTGGCTGCCCTCTTCCAAGGAAGGCATTTTCCAGTCACTTCTCTGTTGCAGTCAAAAATGAACTTCTTGGATTTGTATGAGTTCATGAATAGCATAAGGGGAGTTGAGCCCCAGGTGTTGGAATTCTGCTTTTGCTTTTTTGCTCTTTGTGCCTCGGTTGTTCCTGTAGGGCAGTGGTTCCCAAACCTACTGGGGTCATGGCACCCCTGCAGCCTCTTCTTCCTGGCTCAGCCAGGTGCCAAGATCTTGGATCTCTCAAGATCCAAGATGGCAGTGCCCAAATCTCGTGTGATTTTGGGATATCCAAGATGGAGTTTCCAAAATCACATGAGAGTTCACGAAGTCCAAGATAGCAACACACAGGAGAGCAGGTAGGAGAGGTCACCAGGGACATCCCATAGCACCCTTGTAATTGTGCCACAACACCCTAAGGCATTGCGACACACACTTTGGGAATCGCTGCTGTAGGGGCTGGGGATGCTGTGGTCTCTCTCTCTCTCTCTCTCTCTCTCTCTCTCTCTCTGATGGCATCTCCCCATTGTTGTTGGTGATCGTTGCAGTGGTATGGTTCCCAGGCGCTGGAGGGGATCACTCCATTCATTGGACTGCCTCTGCCCCCTGCTTGACTCCCCTTGGTGGGGCTTCTCTGCTCACCAGCATTGGGGCTGGGTAGGTGTAGTGATTGGCCTCTTGCATGTTGGACTGAAGTCAGGCCAAAGTCGCATAGACATGAGGCTGACACCAGGCTGATGCTTCATGATTGATGGGATTCTGTGTCAGGGTTTCTGTGGATGCTGGAGGCATTACTGGGAGGGCTGTGCTCCAGCACAGAGTTGCTCTTCTTCCCTACTTCAAGCAAAAACTTCATTCTGGACTGGCTTAGGATACAATGCACATTGTGCTGGCATCAGTGTGCGATCACCGCATGGTCCAATAGGACTGAGCTCTTAAACTCAATGCCCTTCGTCAATTCCTTTGCTGAGGGAATTGATTTTATTATTGCAAAGTAATTATTTATACATTCTACATTTGCAAAGATGATAGGCGTTGGGGGTCTCACACGTTATCAATGTTGTTAATGCAAAAACCCTCATGGAAGACATCATTAAAGGAATTGTTGATCATGAATCCATTTACAATATTTAATATGCTTCCCTTTGGTCCTGAAGGAGCCTGAGTTTGCTTAATTAATTGCTTGTTATGTATTTAAAAGATTTTCACAACGCTTTCCATAACCATTCATTGTGGCTTATGACATAAAATCATCAACGCACTAAACAAAACAGACAAACCAAATAAAGAAAATCAATAAAATGATCCTAGTCAACAGCAGCAGAATAATCATGGCAAACAGAAGAATGGCAGGCAGCATCAAAGGCCTTCTGAAAAACATCTTCTGCAGCAGGCTCCCAAAAGGCAGCTAATTAACCTAACTGTATAGATTAAATCTCACTTTGCCTTTTCTTGGTTTTTAAAGCCATTGATCTCAGAGTGTGGTATACTGTAGTGGCTGAGAAGAAACGGAAATGCTTTGGAAACCACAAAGGTGCTTCCTTAGCCCTGTTTCTCTCCCCAGGGCTGTGCCATTCATGAGAAGTGAGGTGATTGGATAGCTAGCCAGCCCATCAATCTTCCCCACACTTCCTCTTCTACTTCAGTCTTTTCTTCCTCTTCAATTCGTTTTTTGGGGTTGGGGAGAGAGAAGAGTCATGTGTTCCTCTAATTCTGGCTTAAGTGCGAGCTGGGAGGCCCTTAGATTTAGCTGTATCTCAGTCTTTTAAGCAAGCCATGACCGTATACTATGGAAATAATTATGCAGGCCCACTGTGCAGGGCTAGCATAACGATTCCAGAGATAATGTATGTGCTTTGAATGCACAAATGCACAATAGAATTGTCCCATAAGTATTATACAGCTGTAGAGTCTCAACTACACCCTATGAAGAACCTTCAGCTGGGAAAAATGACAGTGCCAGGAAAAGCATGAAAGACTCTTTTTGTGAACATCCAAGAGAAGGCATTAAGGATGCAATCCTAACCTGCAGTTAGGCCGGCACAGTTTGGCTGGCAAAAGAGATGCCATAAAGTATGTTTGGATCACTCTCAGAGTTAGAGAGTTCAGTACACAGGTGTGCGCCATCCTCCCTGAGTCTGAGGGTGCAATCCTAAACGGAGTTAGGCTGGCATAAACTAAGCCAGCAAAATTTGGCCAGCATAAGGGCCACCGTAAAGTATGTTTGGACCACTCACTGAGTCAGAGAGGCCAACGCACAGGCGTGAGCTATCCTCCCTGACTCCGAGAGTAGTCTAAACACACTTTACAGTGGCCGTTGTGCTGGCCAAACTTTGCTGGCTTAGTTTATGCCAGCCTAACCCCAGTTTAGGATTGCACTCTGAGAGTGGTCCAAATGCGCTTTACGGTGTCCCTTGTGCCAATAAACTGTGCCAGCCTAACTGTGCCAGCCTAACTCCAGGTTAGAATTGTGCTCTAAGACTTGATGAAAGAGCAGCAGTACCACAGGGGACAATTCCTTATGTAGGAGTTGGGATCATCTCCTAGGAGTCTGCATTTTCAACCACTGATCAGTATAACCATGCTGGTGTGCCATCTGCTTTTTTTCCAGTTCAGGGGAGGCAAGATGGTTTAGCCTCCTACACCAAGACTGAAAGCTGCAGTTGCTCCTCCAAACAAGAGCGCAAGGTTAATTATGCACCTTTCTGCTGGGTTGGGCAACCAAATCCCTCCCACGCAACAGGGAGCTGACTGAATCGAGTTTAGCTCAGCTATGAGAAGTTTCATTTTCATTTAAATCCACTTTATCTCCTCCCACATTGCAATTGCATCAGTCATGACTTGAGCACCTGGCCTCTAGAAAGAGAGGAGAAGCTTTGTGTGCCTATCTAGAAATCTTCACTCTTTGGGTGCATCAGAAGTACCCTGTGTGCCTATGTGTGGGCCACATGCTCACGTAGTGGGCATCAGAACTACAGAAGGCACCTGGGTTTTAAAAAAATATTGCTGTGGAGTGAAACAAAAAGTTGAGAACCACAGCAATACCATCTATTTTACCAAACATACAAAGGTTGCAATCCTATCTGCACTTACCTAAGAGTAAGACCCAATTTGTAATGGGACTTGTTCCTAAATAGCAACATGCATAAGATTGGGCTCAAAATGAATTATGTAAGGATCGTCACTTGATTGGCAAAACAAAGTATCAAGTGTTAAAAGAAACTGATGCTGTAATATTGTACATACTGGCTTGAAAGTATGTAGTTTCACTGCTCCCCCCCCCCCCCCACGGCTTGCCTCATGGACCATGGCAGCAAAAAACTTGTGTCTCATGATCACAGAGGATTACCTCCCCTATTGGAACCCAAGGAATCCTAAAGCAAGGATACTGTGGACTCTGGAGGGAGAGAGGTCCTTCCACTGCAGTGGGACCCTGAGGCAAGAAACAACAGAGGCTGGGAGTGCTGTGGGGGGATAGGAGTGGGCAGTGCAAAACCAGAGGGATTTTGGCCAATTGGCCCAATGGGAGCAGGGAGGTCTGTGGCATTCACCAAGGAGAGCAGACATTCCCTGCTCTTTGCTGTAAGGAAGGGAAGGGATGTTTAGGCAACATAATTGGTTACAAAGATACAATTGACAATCTTGAAGGATTACTATTGGGGGATAAAGACTTGAGATGGATGCAGCATCGATGTGGGGTGGCATGGGGTTCCCTCCCTCCTTTGCTTACCTCTGTGTCTTTGCTTGCTCTGCCTGGGTGATGAGGCTCCACTTGGGTGCCTGTCTATAGAGACCACCTGCTACTGGCTGCCTGCAGTCAAAATTCTGAGAACTTTAAAATTGACTAAGTCTCTTGCCATACGTGTTGTGAGGGACAAGAGGGTGTTTGTGCAAAGTGCTCCCTCTGTGCCCCCAAAGTGCTTTCATATAGTCCCCAAGGCCAAAGCCTTCCTTTGCGTGCATTAAGGATGGAAAACAAGAGGCCAGAGTGATATAGCCCAGTGTCGTATGCCCCGTCATGTGGTCTCCCTGACAGGGACTTAAATACTAGAGTGCTATGATTGGCTGCAATGTGTAGTCTTTTTTTTTTTTTTTTGCATTCTTTTTATATATTTTATGACCCTAGGGATTAATTTGTTGTATGTTGTATTTTTAATATTGTTTTTATTGTCTTTTAATACTATTTTTAATTGTTTTTTATTGTGTTTTAACCTTGTAAATGCCGCCTTGAGGGCCTTTGTGGCGGAAAGGCGGGGTACAAATCAAATAAATAAATAAATAAATAAATAAATAAATAAATAAATAAATAGTCTGTATCCTGTACTCTGTTGTAAGAAAGTGGGAGGGGCAGGGAGTGACCGGAGGTGAAATGTTCCATCACCATTATTCCTTATAGGCTTTCTCCTGCCTATGCCAGCTCTGGATTGGATTCAGGCAGGTGTCTGTCAGGGTCACCTGGTGAGCACCTGGGTTATGATGTGTGTCAACTCCTCTCCATCCCTCCCATGTCCTTCCTACATTCCACCCAATCTCCTCCCTGCTGGGAAGTGTTGCGCTGATACCTCAGTTATGCTAACGTGTCATTGTGCCAGAGTCTGGGCTCATCCATGGTAGGCTAGCTGCTGCCCAGCATTTGCAGAAATAGGATGCTGCTCATGCTGCAGCACCAATACAGGCATAGCTTCAGGTTCAGGGGCATAGCTCAATACATAGATTCAATACAGGTTCAGGGGCATAGCTAAGGTAGGGCTTGAGGGTACAATACTCCAGGTACCACTCCTGGAGAGGGTGGCTCAGAGACCTCCTGGACATGACCAGAACTGCCTTTACTGAAAACTGAAAGTGCCTTTCAAAGGCCTTCAGGAGGCTTCTGAGGCTCAGGGGGGTACATGGGGGTGTTAAAAATGTATGGGCTCCGGGTGCCAGATGCCCTAGCTATGCCACTGCTTTGGCTATTCCTCCCAAATATAAGTGTACCTGAGAGTGCCACTTTAAGATGAACATGCGCACAACCCATTTTTCTTTTAACACAGCTTAATTCCAAAGGAGCTGAACATCTTCTGTTGCCCATCAGTGCAAGTTTACAAATGAGGTGTGGAAGTCACACTTGGTACATGGTTTGCTTTATGCTTACATAAAGCCTGCCTTGAATTGCCAGCTTGATTGTGTTTACTGGTGATGTAAGAAGCTTGTGCTGTGACACATAAGCAGTTAAAAGTGTAATTTTATTCACCCATCAGTAAACCTCTTTTTGTGTTTCTCTGTTGTACACAGTGACTAATCATCCTAAAGTCTATTATTATTGGAGAATTGCTGGAGTGGAAGCGAAGCCCACATCTGCTTTTGCAGGAATGCAGCTATTTAGGATTTGCATTGGGAGTTACTTTGAAAGCGAGGGTGACAGATGTCCAGCACTCCGTACAGCCAAAAGAAGGCTAACCAGAGATCCACACAGGAACATGGGTGCTACTTAATGGCAAAGCGATATAACTCAACACGTTGAAATTCCTTTGTCCCTTCTAGGGGTCTAAACCAGATTAAATCCACATAGGTTAGTGCAATTGGTTTATGTTACTTTTGGCACACATGGCCCTGGCAATTGGGGGTTGTGACCCTCTGAGTCAGAAGAAGCTTAGCTGTGGCATAGAGACATGCCGGTTGGGGAAGTAAGATAGAAATCCCCTTTGGAGTGCAATCCTATTCATGTGTACTTGGGAGTAAGTCCCATTATAGACTATGAGCCCTTTGAGGACAGGGAACCATTTGTTGATTTATTTTTGCTATGCAAATTGCTTTGTGAACTACTTTTTGTTGAAAAGTGGAATACAATAATTTATTATAATTATATGATAAGTTATTTAATGGACCTTAAACCCAGGTAAGTATGCATAGGGTTGTTCTGTAAGGAGGACAAGTTATATTAACACGCAGCTCTAGTTCATGTCCATCCTAAGCAGCAGAGCAAGGAGAAGACTATGCTACAGTTACGTTGCACTTAGAGTAATAAAATCAGTTTATGTTGAACTCCTCTTCCAAGTTAATAAAACTGACACTGCAATCCTAATCTGCACTGGTATAGTGAGGCAAGCTGGCCTGCCTCATATCCAATGCAGGCTGGGGATGCATGTGATGCAACTTGGAGTAGGGCTACTAGGCTACCAATAGGGCTATTTGGAGCTGTGCCAGCAAAATTGCTGACACAGTTCCAAGCCCAAGTGAGGCCGACTGAGCCAGGGGCTTGGATCTGCCCTATGTGCCAAAGGCCAGTCCCATCCCATCCCCAGTCTGGTCCACCCACAAGCCCTCCCTCCCATACCTTCCCCTGCCCCGATCCACCCTGCCTCTGCCCTCCCCACCTCCCTGGCCTGGTAGCCCAAACGAACCTAGGACAGTGTGGAGGCTGGATTCGGCCTCCAAGGGGCCAGCTGACTCCTGAGTTGGCGCAAACGTTCCTTACGGCATGTTTGCAACAGTACTGGATCCAGCACAAGGGCCAACAAGGGCCTTAAGATTGCACTCTGAATTAGGCAGAACATACAAAGTCTATGTTCCTGCCTGCCCCTCCAGCCTTCCCTTCTGGCTAACTAGACACAAATGTTAATTAGTAATAATAAACCTATTGTCACCTAGCCAGGGCCAGCCATATAAGGAAGCAACTGAAGTGGATGCTTCAGGCAGTGTATTATGAGAGGATGGGGAGGGGGGAAGCTGCTACCTGCTTCTGCCTGCCAGCCAGCCACTACAGCCTTTTGCTATTTGATTTTGCAACAGTGTGTGAATAGCAGCTCTGTTCTCCTCTTTGATGCAGGGACGGCTTTAAGCCAATTGGACCAATTGCTCCCAATTGGGCCCTGCGCCTAAGGGGGGGGTCGTGCAAGGGTAATCTACTCAAGTCTTGTCAAATACACACAATGAACACAGTGCAGCAAACCACCCTGCAGGTATGATAGAGAACCACAATGATTTTAATCTTCTGCACTCTTAAAACTGTTAAAAAGTCAGTAGAAGTTGTTTATGCTGTTTATATTTTCAAGTTTTTTTTAACTGTACTTGAATTACATAATGTATTAATTAATTACACAGGCCAACACACATTTTGCTGTCTTAAAAGTTAGACCCATTCCTAGGTATATTTGGGGTGCTGATTCCCAAAATAGCATCAGTTTTGCCCTATCATGTCTAGTTTCAGAGATACAGCATAGCCTTGTTAGCGAATGGTTCAAGCAGTTCCTCATGAGGAAGACTACACCATGGCTTCCTACCCTCAATGTTATGTAGCAGGCCTGTATTATAGGACCATGCAGTTGTGGCCCTGGCCCATGCACTGCCCTTTGATGCCGCTGCTGCCAACTCACCTGGAGCCTTTCAGGTGCTCTGCAGGCCCTTTGCTGGCTTACTACAGCCTTAGGAAGGCTGGTTACTTCTGGTTTTCAGCGAGAACAGGTGGCTTTAGAGGGCTGGCAGGGGCAGCAGCAGCCAGGTCTGTGTGACCCCCCTGAACCCCACCTGGTTTGTCCACCCCTGGAATCATGTGATTCCAGGCCCCCCACAAAAATGTTCCCTATTAGAGCCCCACAGCTCCCAAGGCTGGCCCTGCCTTCATCTGTTGCATTTGAAAAGCAAAGGGAGAACAAGATGGAGAGGAGCGGGTTGGTCTCTTCTTCATACTTCCTTCTCTGTTTTGTGTCCCTGCTGCATTTCAAATACAGCATGCCACACAGAATGGTGTGGCTCTCTGGGCAGAGAGTGAGGCAGAGGGGTCAGCACTTGGCACTCCACCTCGAGACCCCAAACATCTTGGGCTGCCACTGGGAAGGGCTAAAAGGTAAAGGTAAAGGTTTCCCCACAACCGAATGGTCTAGTCGTGACCGACTGTAGGGGGCGGTGCTCATCTCCGTTTCTAAGCTGAAGACCCAGTGTTTGTCCTGAGGACAAGTCTCCATGGTCATGTGGCCAGCATGACTATTCTATCAGGCACACGGAACGCTGTCACTTTTCAACCAAAGTGGTACCTTCTAAAGTAGGAGGGGCTAAACTAGATGCCAAATCAAGAGGCAAAGCATAGAACAGTGACGATGAACCTATGAAAGGCGTGTCAACAGTGACACGCCTCAATGTTTTGGGAAACATTCCAGCATTCACCAACACCCAACGAAGACTTCTTGGTAATGATTTGATTTTTTGTAGTGATTTGTAATGATTTTTAAATGATTTGATTTTTTTTTAATATAATGAATAGCCCCACACATGATTGGAATGTATTTTTTTTTTTAAATAAATGAATATGTAAATAATTGTTTCTCTTTTGTTGGAGGTGGGGAGCGACACACCAACAGAGTCAAGTTAAGCATTTTTGACATGGCAAACCCAAAAGGTTCGTCATCGCTGGCATAGAGCACAGGGGTAGGGCTCTCTCATACACTGGAGGTGCCTTGGAGCACATCACCCAAAAGGGTGACCTCGACAGATGTATGGATTTCAGCCAGAGCCTTGCAGAAATAGCTGGCACTAAAGAGATTTAAATTCAAACTTCACAACTTGGCTATGTTATAAATTTGGGCCAGGTGGCCAATAACTTGTTTGAAACAGGTGGAGGCCTTCCTGATGTGTTAAAAGTTTGTTCACTTCTGGTCATAGAATCATGGAAGGGAATTACGAAGTAATCTAGTCCACACACATCCCTCTAGTCATGCTTTTTACCTGCAAGCCATTTCATAACTTGGATGGTATGGTTGAAAGTAAATATCTCGGGAATCCTTGCTTCGCAGGGTTGCCCAGTTGCAACTCGTGGCTCGCCCCAAAGCAAACCCACACATCTCCCACCACAATTGGACAGTGGGAGAAACTGTCTTAGATGAGATTCTTCCATCTGTATGTGCAGTTCGAAGAAAGGCAGTGCTCTCAAAACATGCTCGAGGGCACTCTTCTCTCCAGCAAGAAATATGGCTGAATAGCGTTGATGCGGGAGCGAGCAGCAGACACGAGACGCCCTGTGAAAAACCAGTTTTGCGGTGGGGGGGGGGGCTGAGCTGAACTCGAATGAAGATCCCGCCCCCTGCACTTGTTCAGCACCCGCCAGGATAGTGCTGATGGATGGCGCTTGGCTGCAGGAGCGATTGCGGGGAGCGTGCCATGGCCGCCACCCTTCAAGACCGAAAACGTCCCCTTTAAGCTGGGTGGTGGGGAGGACAACGAAGCGCAGGCGGGTTGCGTGTGTCGGCAGAAGGAGTTCCTGAGGTCCTTCCAATAATCCCTCCGCTCAAGGAGCATCCCGTCTGCTTTTCTTTCCCTTTAAGGCCACAGCAAGGAGCACACCGCCCCCTCCCTCTCTCCCTCCCACACTTGCCAAAGAGGCGGGGCGGAGAGCGGCACGGGAAAGAGCCGCCAGTCCGGCTGTGGTCGGGCACGTTCTGCTGCCCGCTTGGGCTGCGCTGGAGAGAGACAGCAGCCAGGTGGCCCGTCAATCAGCCCACTTTGCCCGGGGTCGGCGAGGCGGGAAAGAGCCCCCTCTCTCCGCCTCTGGTCGCTGCAGCCCGCTGCGGGGATGTACCATTGCCATGGCGAGGAGGCTCTTTCCGGGGGCCTGGCTCAGGAAGCCCTACTACAGCCAGGTAGGGAGGCCGGCCGGCTGGCTGGCTGGCCGGACAAGGCAGGGCAGCGGGGAGGACCGACATTGGCACTGCGGGCGGGAGCGTGGCGAGGCGTCGACCACCCTACGGGAAGACGCCGGGTGGGAAGGAGGCGGCGCAGTTGGCCGGCGCGCTAAGGGGGAGGACGCTTGTGCGCAGCTGGGGCTGGTACCTGTGCGCTCCCGGGCGCTATCCTCGCGCACTGTGGGCAACGGCCCGCAGGAAGAGGAGCTGCCGCCCGCTGAGGAGCGCGCCTTCGCTGCCAGCAGCCGCCCCCAGCACAGTCCCTCTTCTTTCGTGCGGAGAGCTGTGCCCTTCGGAAGCATTTCAGCGGGAGAGGGGGGGGTTTGAGGGAGGGGAATTGTTGGCTTATTGTCTCCCTTGTTAGGCCCCGTGGAGCGGAGCAGAGCAGAGGCCGGCAGCCCAGTCCTCCTCGGCTCGTTTTGCTTCCTCCTTCCAGCCCTTTCTCCTCCTCCCCCCTCCCATGTTTTCTTCCCTGTGCCGGCTGTTCTGGAGTCCAGCAATGGGTGCCCCCCCCCCCAGTGCTCTGCTCGACTTCCCTGCCGGGGCAGCTCACGTGATTGACATCTCAAAGGGCTCCGACAATGCATGTGTGCCACTTTCGGGCTTACGGAGCCGCCTGCGCTGGGGCTCGCTTCTGCAATTCAGCACTTTGAGGGGATGCTGCTCTGGCGGGCTGCAGGGTAAACAGAAAGCGTGGTAAACAGAGAGGTAAAAGGCAGCAAGCGTGCGTGGGGAATTGCTCACCCTGCAGAGGGGCTAGTGCGGAAAGCATGAAGCGTTCTAGTTGCGCTCCTACTTCATCCCTCCCTGCTTACATGTTAGAAATATACAAACGTGTGCCAAGGTATCACCGGGAAGGAAATGTATCTTATCGCCTTTGCAGCGTGCCTTTTTATTGCACCACCACTTCTAATAGTTACCTGCCTTTTAGCCTCTTAGCATAGACACTATAGTGCAGGACATCTGTGCGTTCAGTGATTAGAAGAGCCAGCGTTGCCAAGCTCTCAAGCTACTATAACTGAATATTGGAGTGGGATGGCTCTTTACAGGTCATATAGCTCAGTTCCTATTCAGAAGTATCTGCTCACTAGGATCCAGCCAGAAGCTACCAGGGAGGGGAATTCCACAGGTCACTTCCTTGGGCTTGTAGGCTGAAACGCTTTTCATGACATTAACATTGTCGTAACTGAAACCTACCTTTTTATTGTTAACCTTAGAAATCTTAAAATGTCTGGGTAACAGACCGTTCCTTACTGTGTAACCCTAGCACTCATCTAGAACTGTTTTTTACAGCATAGTAAAGAACTGAGGCTACCCAGCCCACACCTTCATTCATGAATCTCCTACTTAATTTTTTGGGAGGCCATGTTTTCAATTAGGTTTTCCAAGGAAGTAAATGAAAACAGAACCTTGGGCTCCTTGCTATTTAAGGACATTACATGTGGATGGGATAGTATTGTTTCATAGTGTGTAGGTGGCCCGTCAAAATGCTCTCATCATGCTGTTCTGTCTCTGTGATATGCTTCTTCTATTCCTTATTTAACAATTTGTTCCATGCATTTCCATTCCTAGAATGCGTGGAGCAGTGTTTCTCAAACTGTGGGTTGGGACCCACTAGGTGGGCTGCAAGCCAAATTCTGGTGGGTCCTGTAGCACCTAGTGTAGTCATCGTTGAAAATATGGGGAGATGGGACACTGGAAAGGGGGAGGGTTGTGTAGTTATTTTGCTTGTGTCAAAGTTGTAAATAGATGTTTTTTTTTCCCCTTTCTGATTCCCTTTGCTATTGAAAGTGGCTAAGAAATCTATCTTATTGCTGTATCCTCGGGAAGGCAGCAGGTACTGGCATCACAATGACAGCACCTCCAGCCATGACATCACCTCCAGTGGATTCCAGACAGATTATTCTTCTAAAAAGTGGGTCCTGGTGCTGAAAGGTTTGAGAACCATTAGCATAGAGGGAACAAGTAAACTGTTGTCTGGTGGGGAGATGAAACTGACCAGCATTCACCCTCTTCTTCCCTGTGGGCATATGTACCTGCTCTTCTTTTCCTCCTGTCTTTTATTACTGATGAAAAGACACTGAGATAATAAGAAACTGAAGAATAATCCATGGCCTTAAAACCCCAAATCCCTTCCCACCCCTGCAATGAAGTAGTGTGTGCCAGAGTTGCCACTTAGGAGGCTTGAAGATGGTGAGTCAGAGTGAATGCTACTCTTAACCTATGGTTTGAGGTCTTTAATATGTGTGTAGATGGAGTGGCTTTTTTATTTTTCAATTCCATATGACCCTGTCAGTTATACATTTTTGTCTTGTTTAGCTGACAGGGTTCCTTTCTATCTTTCCCCTTGCCCCAATGATTATAATATTTATAATATTTATATTTTTTCAATTTGGTTTGAGTAGAGGTTTGTGTGTGTATATTCAGAAGTAGGCCTAAATGCTTCCCCAAGGTGACTGATGCAGTCAAGAGTGGGGCCTGATGAGATTTCTCTCAGTCAGGGTGACTAATACCATTCTCTAAAAGTCTGAATCTATTTTCAAGTGGAAAAACAATTGCAGAACAAATCTAAAGTGAGTGAATTCCCACACAATAATTGAACATTTTGTTCTGGCTCTTACACAAGTGCTCCTGGGTTGGCATGGTACAATAGAAGGCACTCTGCCTACAAATATTTTTAATAACTAAAAAAGTACACAAGTGTCTGATCAGGGGAGTTTATCAGTCATGAACTCATGACTATCATGTAGTCAGTCATGAACACTACCCAGTAGCCTGCTACATTTACTATGTTGGAATTTACACAGCACTCATTATGGCAAGAAAATGAGTGGAGGAGATGGATATGCATTTTTTTCCAGCAATAACATATTGATGTTTGAAAGAGAGATGTTGCTTTTAAGAAGATATTTGGATCTCTGGCATGAAGTAATAATTGGGCTCCTTTAAGGAAAGCCATTTGGATTTCCTGCAACACTAAGTATGTGTGAGTGTTTTTGACCATGAAGAAGCTGTTTTAAAAGGCTCTAGGCTCAAAGGCATTGTTAAAGCCTCTAAAATTATGGTCGCTACATACCCCAGCTACTAAGGCCTTTTCATATCAAACAAAGAAGCTTTATTGGTTACTACTGTTCATTTAATTTTCCTGTTATATGAAGGCAAATTAATTGCTTTATGACATGCTTAGATTTTCCTCAGGCGCTAAAGTCCAACTAGCTAATTGGTTCCAGTGACTCAAATTCATTCAGGTTTCCCAAATAATCAGGGTGGATAGGAGGGATGAGAGGTGATTTTGTGCAATTGATGTAGCTGTGTTAAATTTAACTGTTGCAAACCCTCTTTTTCATACAAGGTCAAGCTCTGTATGGGGAGCAAGATACTTCAGTACTTTTATTTTTGCTTTTCTGTTCTAAAAATAAACAGCATTAACGAAGATCTATATTTTGCTTTGGGCTAGAACTATATCTTGTTTCTGTATTGGGTGCTTCTCACTCAGCATGTACATTTACATATGGTGTGGGCAGAAGAGAACATAGATACATAGTAGTCATAAAATGACTGAGTGTGTGTGTAAAATATATTTTCCCTCACTAGTAAAGCAGGAATAATAACTACTAACTTTGAAAAGTGAGTAAGATTTTTATGAAAGGTAACATTGTTGCAAATTATAGGCTTTGGTTTTTTCCCCCCTAGTTATGCCTTTGTCCTGTATTTTGCATTCTGGCTTGTTTTTCTTCTCCCTGTAAAGACTGTAAGCCTTTCTTCCCTGTGCAAATCTAAAAGAATTGAATCTTTTCATCATTCTCTCTTCCCTTAGGTTTTCAAAAGTTTATGTCCATAATATTTTAAATCCCTTCCCTCTCCAGATGCACAAATGCTTTTAAAAGTCCATTAATTCAATAAAGCATTGAAATAACCATTCTTGGTGATTTACCATTTTTCTTCAATTATTGTATTTGCACATGTTTCTCTTTTTTAACACGATTAAAAATTTCTGAGGGTTTTATAATTGACAAACTGGATTTGGTTCCACCTTGGATGGGTAATTTCTGTAATACTGACCGACTTTGTGGAAGCATCTTTTCTGTTTCTAATGTCACTGTTGTTAGGGTATAGTAGGGCTTCTCAAACTGAGGTGTTGCAACGTTCCAGCCAGGGAAGCCCTGTCCCTTTAAGGGGCTGGGGAAGGCAGACATGCGCGCTGGGAATGGGAGCTGTTTTTGCCTACACTGCAGTCCTGGGAGGGTCTAAGGGGTATGGGGAGACTTGTGGAGGGCTCCCCAAGCCTCCAAACATCTAAAAATAAAAAAGGGGCATTTCCAGTTTCATGACAAAAAAACAGAAGTGCCCTTTTTTGTTATGCAGGTCAGATCATTCTTTTCATGGGGAACATTCTGAAATATGATCCCACACATGGAAGTAGTTCAGTTTGCATGTGGATTGAACTGAATTTGTTGCAATTTCCTGCTGCAGGATCTTGTATGCAGCAGTTTGCACCAGGCTGCCCTTGAATTTGAAGCTTGCCTGGATAGCAGAAGTTATTTGACTTGTCTGTTCAAAACCAAGAAGTAGAATAAAGAGGTGTAGCATCTCTAATGCAGCCTTCTATCTTGAAGGTAATTTAATATGGGGACACACAAGTTTTCTATAAATTTAGTGGGGCCATCTTCAGTTCAAAGTGACCATTGAAGCTACTTGAGTTATGCACCCCTGATACAGGTGATAAATGTTGCCTTATCTACAACACTTTCTGACAATAAAATTATATAAAGAATGTTGCATTTAATGTTGTAGTCTGGTTTGTAGTTGGAAACATGAAGCATTCATTTTGTTTATATAGGGTGATAAAAGTGAAGGTGGATATAGCACAATCCTCAGTTCAATTTGTAGCATCTCCAGGCAGGACTGGGAAAGACTTGTCTGAAGACTTGTCTTGTTTTGAAACAGCAAAAGAGCTGTTGTCGCTTGGTGTAAATAGTTCATACACTAACGGCCTGACTCAATAGAAGATAGCTGTGTGTATAGGTTTGTATTTCATTTACTTAGCGCCACCAACAGAAATGCAACAAAATTGCAAGATTATATTCTATTAAATTCTGGTTTTTGCCTTCAGTCAAAGATCTTGTTTAGGGAGAAAGGAATTGCAGGTGATGTGTACCTTCTTGCGTCAATAATGAGCCGAAGTTAGAATCCACTAACTCTGATTAAAAGCTCAGGAGTACCCATTCCTGTCTCCACCTCCTCCCTTTTGAGATCAAATCCTCCCCTACTTTAACTTCATTTAAGAGGTATGTTGGTATAATTCTCAATTGTGGGTAATTCTTAGCAGGGGTGCTATTTAATCATGATTATAACTCTCTCTCTGTCTCTCTGTCTCTCTGTCTCTGTCTCTGTCTCTCTCTGTGTGTATTTAGAAGTATTTGAGGGGGGGGTGTCTAAAAACCAGTCTCCTTCAACTCATGCTAAAAAGCAACACAGAAAAAAAAAATCCAGATCTGTTTTATGATTGCTAGAGCAGTGGTTCTCAAACTTTTTAGCACCGGGACCCAGCATTTAGAATGACAATCTATCCAGGAATCACTGGAAGTGATATCATAGTTGGAAGTACTGTGATGCCAGAGCCTACTGCTTTCCTGAGAATACAGCAATGTTGAGTTATTTCTCAGCCATTTTCCAATAGCAAAGTGAATCAGAAAGGAAAAAAAAAAACCTATTTACAGCCTTGACACAAGCAAAATGACCACACCGCCCTCCCCCTTTCCAGCATCCCATCTTCCCATATTTTCATTATGGCTGCCCTAGGTGTTTCGTGACGCACCTGAATTTGACTCGTAACCCACTTGTGGGTACCAACCTACAGTGTGGGAACCACTGTTGGCTAGAAACATTTCATAATTTAGCACAGTTTAGAACTATGTTGTGTGTTGCTCTAAATGGTGATAAAACACTTAGTGTTTATCAGATCACACGTTGCTTGTAAACCAGCCTTGTAATTTGCAACATGCTTGAGGTTAATAGCATTGCCCTCCAGCATCCAAGTGGCAAATATATAAGTGTGCCCCCTTGCCTCCCAAGGTACATCTGTTTGCTTGTATTATTGCTGGCAACCACCATGGGGTTCTGGGACAGTGTCCTTTGCCATGGGGCCCTGGCTGCTGGCTACATTTTTTCTGCTGTGAGAATGCCAAAGTTGCTTGCACTCAGAAGTTTCTGCTGTGTTTCCCTGGTAGCAGGCAAAAGCTAACAAGAAAGTAGGGTGGAGGAGAAAGGATTTGGGTGACCATTGCAGAGGGTACACAACAGCCCGTGCATTAAATTACAAGACTTCTTTCAACTTATTTGTAGTCTAAGATACAGTAGCTCAAAGCACCACACAACAATTCATCTCATTCTCCCTCTAGGTATTAGTATCAATGTGCTCTGGAACTTATCCAGACTCAACTTTTGCCAGAAGTGGTGCTTGTGATGCATCCCACATGGTGAATAACTAATTACCATGCAGTTCACACTATTTAGCAGAATATTGACTCTGTAAACGCCTTGTTACGTGTCATACACCCTTCCTTTCACGCCTGTTCTCTGGCTACTTTCCAAGAGGATTAGTGGGAATGAGAAGGGGGTGCAGGAAAGAAAAGCATATGCTGGCTTTGAAGCAATTTTATTGTTGTGTCACCGTCATCTTAAAATACTTGTCCTTTTCCCAGTAGTTATGTCTTTAACTAAAGCTTTCCAGGGGAGTTATGTAGATTTAAATTTTATGGCTGTGTAAATAGCCTCCTGTCAGTCAATATAACGAAGCAATTTTCTTTAGATTCTACAGTTGTGTATTTTTTTATTTTATACTTAGCATTTTAACAATTGGCTACATATGGGCAATGGTGGTAGCACTGTTAACAGAGAGAAATTCATGTATCAGGATTTAAATTCATTTTAAGCACAGTGGATGTCCTTTGACCTGCTGGTATCTGTGAAACCTCTTGTTCTCCTTGTTCAAGTAAGAATGCAGAGTCCAGAATACAGTGGCTAGATAGTTGACTGGGACCTGGATAGATTCACTTAAGGGTGCAATCCTAACATGGTGTTAGGTCGGCACAGTTAGGCCAGCAAAGTTTGGCAGGCACAGAGGCCACCATAAAGCATGTTTGGACCACTCTCTGAGTCAGGGGGGGATGGTGTGCATCTCTGTGCTGGACTTTCTGACTCAGAGACGTCCAAACATACTTTACGGTGTCCCTTGTGCCGTCCAAACTTCGCTGGCCTAACTGTGCCAGCCTAATTCCAGGTTAGAATTGCCCACTCTATGAAGTATATTTTAAATTAGCAATTTAAGAGCGCAATCCTAACTTGGGCAGGCTCAGGCAGGCTGGCCGGCCTGCGCTGCATCCTACCCAAGTTAGAAGGCGGCGGCAGCCTGGCATGGGGGGCAAACATCCCCTTGTCCCGTGGTAAACCGCAGGCAGCACAATAGCCCAATTTATTTAAATATAGCCTCATAAGGCTTCAGAACATCTTCTGGACATGAAGTTATGGACATAAACCAAGTCGCTTCCTGGAGTGGCGAGGAGGCCAAGGTGGCTGATGTGTACTATGTAGATCAGTCTACTCCAGGGGTTTTCAAACTAGAGTGTCTCAACGCCACAGCCTGGAAAGCCCTGTGTCTTTCCCCTTAAGGGGTGGGAATAGCAGCAACACGATCGCCACAGTCATGTTGCTGCTGGCAACATAATGGGGCTGAAGGGACTCACCTTTGTCCACCCCAGCATCTGTGAGGGTCGGGGAGCCCCGCAGACTGCTCTGCAGGCCTTCCTGTGTATCAAAAAAAAAAAAAAAAGGATTGCTACCTACTTCCAGTTTTGTGGGTTGCTATCTTTTTTTTGTTTTCAGACTCACAGGGAGCCCTGCAGAGGAGACCACGGGGCTCCCTGACCCTCACAGATGCTGGGGCAGGCAGAGGTAAGTCCCCCAGCACCATTTTGTTGCTAGCGGCAACACGATCATGCCAATCCCGTTGCTGCCATTCCCCACCCCCGCAAACTCTTACAATGGTTCCCAAACTCCTGGAGAGTTTGGGAACTGCTGGTCTACTCCATGAGATGGGAGATAACTATCCATAGGCTTTGGTAGACAAAGGCATACATTTTTACAACCGAAGCACAGATGCTGAGCCTATTGCAGAGATTACACAGTCACTGGGTATTACGTAAGAGTAAAAGGTTGCCAGATGCATCAGTGGATGGCACTATGGCAACTTCCTTAGTCCTTGGCTTCCACTTTCAAGCCCTCATGTGAGTACATAAACTATTACGCTGTACAGTGACAGGCATATACATTCGCGCTACAGTTCATTCTTTACAAAGAAAATCAACCTTTCCTAAAAAGGACACAAGTTCAGTTTTTAAGAGATCTGCCTTGTTGAAATAGCATTTAAAACCAAGTTATTTTGAAATGTGAAGCTTATTAAAGCTGACATTCTGATTTAAATAAAACAGTGGTTCCCCAAACCCTTCAACACCAGGACTCACTTTTTAAAACACTCTATCACAGGGGTATCAAATTCAAGGCCCATGGGCCAGATGTGGCTTCCAAAGCTCTAAGTCTGCCCCCATTTTATTTGGGCTCTCCGAGTGCTAGCTTTTCAGCAGCGCCGCTTCTGCTGAGGCATCACTTTACAAAGCGCCTCTCAGCTGCTATGAGTGATACCTCAGCAGAAGCGGTGCAGCTGAAAAGTGGCCACACTCTTCCCTATCTTGAAAATTTGATTAAGATTTGCATGTTTACTCTTCTGCCATTTGCAGCTGATGAGTTCCTACTTGAAACCAAAGTACTTATTCTGATTTAAATCAAAAAAGTCCATTTTTTTTAAATCACCGATTTTTTTTTATCCACCCTGTTTATAAGTAATGATTGGAAAAAGACCTTCAAACATTTAAACATCCCAGTGTTTAAACATGCTTACAAACTGCAGGAGCTAATCTCTTCGCAGGGTAGCTGTGGTGTCTGATTTTTGAATTGCTTCAGGAAATAGTTTTCCATCACCCTTTGGTGACCCACTAAAAGTCAGGTCACGACCCACCAGTAGGTCTCAACTCACAATTTTGGAACCCCTGAAATAAGTCTGACTTTTAAACTGCTGTACTCTTAAATATTTTTTAAATCCTCTCTGACTGGAACTAGCTGTAGGAGCCACGTTATATCTTTCCTGAAATAGCTGTTCTGGTGCCAGTTTCTGGATACAATTGAGTGTGCTTCAAAGTCCTTGATTGTTTGATCTTCGCTTCTCTGCAGGAATGTAGTCTTTCATGTATGTTTCCTCCCTCCCTAGTGCATAGGTGGTGTGTTAACAGCGTATTAGGTGGCCCTGCAAGGGATGCCCCTGCTGTCTCAAGTCCAGCTCCCTCTCAGTAGTAGCCTCCTGCTATGGCAGTGGTCTGGGAACAGGGGTAAATTACCCCAAATGGGGTAAAAATGAAATTCCTGGGGGTAATGGACAGTCACACTGCCAAAACACAGCCGGGCATGCATTTGAATCTATATCATATGCATGTATATGAATCAAATCTAACTAAGCAGGTTAGATATGTACAATAAGAGTAAGATTAAAAAATATTTGAAGAACTTTCCTAACTCTCCCAAACCCTTTACAACTTCATATTTACATAGCATTAATTAAGCTCATTAATTAATCAAATAAAAAGCAATGGGTTCCAATATGTAATTTTTTTTCTTTTGTTCTGGCAGGGGGGTGGGGTGACATCGGCCTATCTAAATATATTTTGGGGTAAAACGTAAAAAAGTTCCCTGACCCCTGTGCTATGGAGTTCCCTGCCCAGGTTTGTTTTTCAGTGTTCAGGAAGTTGGTAGGGGAGGGAAAGGCTTTTTGCTCTGTTTTGATATGATGGATAGTACTAGATGTTAACTGCTAATTTGTTAAAACAATTCAACTTTTTTTTTTTTAAAAAAAACTAGGATTAATTTGGTATAGTCTTTGCAATCATTTTGTAGTGTTGCTTTTTTAAACTGGGAAATGGAATATAAATTAGTGGTGCTGTTAGACATTGCCAACTATGACATTGTCTGGATGTTTCATTCTTAAGAATGCTTATACTGCTTTTCAGCAAATCCTAACTAGTGGCTATTTTCTCTTTTGTAATATTACAGTTGGCTATCTACCGTGTCTGTATTCATGTACAGTTTTGATTTCAGTAGGCTTTACAAAAGGTATATGTATGCAGGCATTGTTGCTAGTTATGCTAAGAGCTTTCTTGAGTAGCAACAGTTTTTCTAATGTTAGAATAATGTGTGTGTTTACTCTGTCCAGTCAATATGCTTGGAATCTGTTTGCAGTTTTATTGTTAATTCTTACATGCCATAGATAGCAATCTTGCTGTCTTTACCAGGACTCCCTTCAAACTCTTGAGGGAATAAATACCATCTGCTTATTGTGGACCAGATGATTGCACTGTTTAGTCCAGCACTAGAGGAAAGAGCAATTAATACAAAAATGTAATTTATGTGCATATGTATATACAGACATGCCCCAGTATCCACTGATTTGTTATCCACGGCTTCAGTTATCCACGGATACCATGGATACTGGGAAGTCTATTAAGATAGGGGAATATTGAACAAATCTCTTTTTTTACCTTGTTGCAGCAAAACCACTGATGTTCCCCTTTCTTTAAAAAGGCGTCCCCAGTATCCACCGTTTCAGGTATCTACAGTGGGGTCCAGAACAGAACCCCAGCGGATACCAGGGCATGCCTGTACTCAATAGACAAAGAATCAAGACATACATAAGTAAGTAATCTGTGGGTGGATGTGTAAATTATAGTAATTAGGTAGACAGAGAAAAATCTGTCGCCAAAATAATTTTGAATTTTTAAAAAATAAGGTTGCCAATAAGAATGGTACAGTCTGGATCACTTTCTCCATGGAGGGAAGGGGAAAAGGATGTGAGAGTCATTGACTTGTATACATTTGAGATTTCTTCCTGGGAATGTAAGGCATAAACAATCCAGTTTGCCAGACACAGACTGTCAGATCCCCTACGACTTGGAAAATAAGGCATTCACTGTGTATGAATAATATATTGTATCGTTTCCTAATATCAAAGGAAACATAACTCCTAAGTTGATTCACAGTTCAGGAACAAGGCAAGCGAGGTATGTGCCTACTTATACAAATGCTTCTTGTATTTTAGGCTAGACAAGAAGAACAATTTCCTAAGAACTGTCAGGCACTGGAACAGTCCTGATGCAGTTGTGGGCTCTGTCATTGGAAGTTTTCAAGCAGAAGCCAGCTGGCATCCTGTCAAGGATACTGTTCTTATTTGAAAGCAATTATTTTTTAAAAAAATTGCAAAACTATTTTGGTGACATTGCGCATTTTTATTTTCTCATCATTATTTTGAAGTGGTGTGATTTATAAATTAAATTATAGTGCAATTTACTGATTGAGTAAACATGGGTTCAAATCTTCAGCTTCATGAAGTTTTCTGAGGGGTCATCGTCTTCTACCCTATCTACTTACCACAGTGGTGGGGAGGTTGAAGCAGGAACCTCCATGTATTTTGCCCTGACTTTCTTGGCAATAAGGAGAGATAAGATGCAATTTTAATAGCATCGCTTGATGGGGACTAGGTGAATTTAATTTTACGGTCTTAGACCAGTGCAAAGTAAATTACATCAACTCGATTACATAAAATATAAAGACATTAAATATAAATAATAAATATAATAAAATATATGGTATAAAGGATAAAACTAGCATAAAATCATATAATATTACATTAAAACACAAAATTTGAAAGCAATACATAATCCAATCCTTAGACAGGGGCTTTCATAATAGATTTCTGCATACTTATAGAAACAGCAAAAAATTTGGCAACACTTCATACTAGTGTCAGATTACCATCAGCCAAGAGTAAATAGGTAAATTGTTGGTCCTGGCAGTTTACTCAACAGAATAAGTTTAGTTCGGATACCCTGGTAGAAGGTGCATCGCAGTAGTATATGCTCTGTAGTCTATCTCCTCCAGCCCATAGGGACATAACCGTTCTAAATAGGGAATTTTTTTATAACTGCCCTCAGTTACTGCTGAATACTTTGAGACGAGCCAATGTAAATGCCCTCCTGTGATTGAATGTATCCAGCTGAAACAGATACAACATAGGAACTCGATATCTTATATCCGCCCTAATATAAAAATCTAGCACATTAGAAAAATAATTTTGTCTTTCAATATCTATTATACGCTGCTTAATAATTGTCCTTGCTTGCTCCAATCCCATAGGTTCTACTATTGAGATCTTGATGGGGACTAGTTAAACTTAAAGTAGCATTAGTTGGGAAAACTTTAATTCCTTTATAGAGGGTGCTGCCATTGAATATGAGGTGTTTTAAGATACACATAAAGAACCAATTTTCCTCCAAGAATGGCTATCTTAGGCCACACAGATCACTTGGATTTGCATATTCTTTTCTAGTAAATGTGTATTAGTACTCTAATATAAGTAGGGCTCTTCTCTGTTTTATAGCTCTCAGCTTTGCAGATACATTTGAAGAATATCTGACTCTGAATGTTTTTTTTCATAGCGTAACTATGATATTATCATTTCCCACACATTCCATATATGGGCACCTATGATTTCCCATATATTCCATGTATGGTGTTTTCTTTCGTAAAAGCTTAGGCTGCAGCAAACCACTGCAGATGAAAGACAGGAGATTAAAGTGCTGATTGCTTGGGGAAGACAATAACGGTATTGCTGCCAACTTGGGTAATGAAAGATAGGATAAACTGTTTGGACTCTAACCCCCTGCATGACATCTCAGTTAATCTCTTTAAGAACCGCCCTGCTGGATCAGGCCAAAGGCATCCATTCATTGTGGCCCACTAGCTACCCCTGGAAAACACATAAGCAGGAGAGAAAAAAATGCTTTCCTACACCACTATTGCTGCCCTGCAACTGGTATTCAGAGGCATATTGCTATTGAACCTGGAGGTAGCATATAGTCATAATGACCAGTAGCCCTGATAGATCTGTCTGTCTTAAATTTGTCCAATTCCCTTTTAAAGTGATCCAAATTAGTGGCCATCACCACGCCTTGCAGTAATGGTTTCCACAGACCTGATACGTACTGTCTGATAAAATACTTCCTTTTGTCTGTCCTTAAATCCTCCACAAATTGGTTTCATTGGATGACCTTTGTTTCTAGCTTCATGAGAGAGAACACATCAAGCATAATTTTTATTTCTCAATCAGATCTCCACTTGCCTCTTTCCCCAAGCTAAAATGCCCTGCCTTTTCTTATTAGGAAGATGTTCCAGTCCTCTGATCATTTTGATTGCCCTGTTTTCCGTCTTTTTTCAGCTCTACAATACCCTCCTTGAGATGTGGTGACCAGAACTGTATACAGTATTTCAGTTGTAGCCACACATAGACTTGTATAGAGGCGATCTCTAGGGGGATTGTGTTCCTGGGCAATGAGAGGCTATGATAAGGTGGGCAAATTTTGATCCTGAAGCTTGCATGTGTCCTGGAGGAAATCCTTTTCAAATAGTTGCTTGAGGTTTATCTGACCTTTTGATAAGACATGGCACCTGGCTGAACAAATGTTGATCATTTCTATAGCAAAGACCAGTCAGTCTATATTTATAAGACTGTTTGAATGGTTGACAAAAAAAAATTCAAGAAAGGAGTTTTTTTGACAACCTTTTAAAATGTCACTAGGAAAAAAAGCACAAGTTGCATTTCAGGACTGTCACTGCATAGTAGCTTGAGACTGGCTGGTTTGCAACCCTATCAATGTTTTTCTGATCCGGTCAGGAACTTGTTGCTTGTATTCTGTCAAGCAATTTGCAAAGCCAGTAGGGCTCCCATTTTGCTTTGATTGTGCCCCTGACTTGCCAGATTGTATTGTGGCTCTACTGGTCCTGTTCCTTCAGAACCCCAAGTTCTTTAATTCAAGTTACAAATCACCATTTATGCTATTGTGTACAGGGTTTTTCTGCTCCAAACTGTCAGCATTTACAGGTCACATCCCTAGAATGTGGAATGGAGTGGACTACTTTGGTCTAGAGTGGTTCTCCTGAGGCTGGAGAAATGCCACCATAGGTGGGACACTTCAGGCACAAAACCTTGGGACTCCTTAAGGTGCTAGGAAGCTACCATTTGATTAGTTTTTATTTATTTAAGGTATTTTTATACCGCCTTCTTCAAGATTTCTCAAGACACAAGGCTGTTTACATTGGCAGGCTGTTCATAAACCCCATTTTTTTTCAAATGGTTTTTTTTTTATAATTGTTCTGTGTACAATTCAGAGTTTTGCCACTTTGGGGTACTCTGTTGCCTGCAATGGAAGCAGAGATGGGAATAGTGGCTTAGAAAGAAGTGGCTGGTTTGAGGTCCATGGGGAAAAGACTTTGAGAACCTGTTGCTTGCTAGATTGTAACTATGAATGATCCTATGGATGCTTCCCTGGAATTCCATTCATAGAACTACTTTTCTTGAAGAACAGGGGTGGTTTTTTTGGCCAGTCTTCAAAAAGCCCACCCTTTTCCTGATATTAAACAAATCTTTTCTGACCCTTTTTTAAAAAAAAAATATACACTTCTCTTTACAATTCCACCTTTGGTTCCTGACTGCCAAGTCTTGGGGCCATACTAAAAAAGACGTAAAGTAATAGGTACTGCAGGAATCCAGGGTCTTTTCCCCTTACGTGTGAAAACTAGAAGTGTACTCCGAGTGCACATCGGGGCTTTTTCCAGATCCTGCAGTAGGCCAGCACAATCCTCCAGGTAAGGGGAAAATCCCCTGGGTTCTCATGGCGCTGCGATCACTGTGACACCATAAGGACTTACACACCCCATTCCAAGCCTGCTCCCTGCCCCTACTTACTAGTGGTCCCAAAGTCCACTAGTAAGTAACCGCTGAGTGGCAACTGCTGTAAGGGTAGCATGTGGCGGAAACATATACAGTTACAACCAATTTCTTTTAAGATAGAAGGTACTGGGTGGTTCGCTATACCAACCAAATAGTATTCTTTTCTTGCAAAGTAAGGATAATCCTCAAAGCAACCATTTAGCTGGGTAAGAAACTTGAGACCTGACGCTGTGGTGCAGTACAATCTGTGTAGTGCTGCAATACAGTGTGTACTTTGTATTTAACCAGTTTTTTTCAAATGGTGTTAATGACCTTATAAAATCTTCAGACCGACTAATTTAGCTTATGAAGATAATAGCATATCTGCAGATATTCATAGAAAAGTGGGGAATGCTCTTCACGTCATTCTACCAAACAGTTATACGGTGTAATTTGGTTATTAAAATTATTAAATTTCAAACCAACCTGAAAACAGACCCAGACCTGTTTTTATTAAAATTCTCATACATCAGAACCAAAGCATTGGGAGGGGGTGGGGGAGACTTCCCAGACTTCAATCTTCTGTATTTATTCCAATTAAATGATAAAGGTTTAATAACGGAGCTAACTCCTACCATTGAAATTTAGTGTTTTGTGATGTCCAGAGCAGACCTTTCAAAGTTGACTTAATAAAGGCCAACTCTAACCATATCGCAGATTTTGGAATGGTACCAGTTGGTGATCCAATTTAGACAGCTGGTATCTACCTATAATATTTGGAAAGGCCAGTCCTTTTCCCCCCACCCTTGCTCAATGACCTTGTACCTCAGAATGCTATCTCTGTACAGGAGTGGTGCAGCTGAGTAGATTTTTAGATGCTATATACACCAGGTATTGCAAGAAGTAGAACAAAGTGGTGATAGTGTATCTATCTACTAGGCCAGCAATTTTCAACCAATGTGCTGTGGTATATTCGTCTGCCATGAATGTCTGCAGGTGCTTCGCTGGTGTTTGGAGGAGGGCCATTTATTAGTAGGGCCATTGGGGGATATGAGGCCCCCCAACAGAAGCAGCATGGTGTGCTTGAAAATTTGTTAAGTGTACTGTGAAATGACTGGATTAGGTACTGAGAGAAACATGGAAGCAGTCGGAAGAACAGACATATATTGCTATATTGCAGTGTTTTTCAAACTGTGGGTCGGGACCTACTAGGTGGGGCATGTAGCACCTAGTGCAGCCATCATTGGAAAATATGGGAAGATGGAATGGGGGAGGGCTGTGGTTATTTTGCTTGTATCAAGGTTGTAAACAGGCCTTTTTTCTTTCTGATTCACTTTGCTATTGGAAAGCAAACTTATTGCTGTGTTCTCAAGAAAGCAGCAGGCTTTGGTGTCACAATGACGGCACTTCTGGCCATGACATCACTTCTGGTGGGTCCCGGAGAGATTGTCATTCTAAAAAGTGGGTCCCAGTGCTAAACAGTTTGTGAACCACTGCTATATTGGTCAAAATTCATCTATGTGAGTTAGGAACTGGAGTTAAGTCCTTTATATTATCATTTAACTTTTTTCTTCCCAACTACTTTGCCTAATATTGCTTCCAGACAGGATGGTAAAAACGCAGTCCGTAAAAATTAGTTATCTCATCAGTGGGCAACTAGTTTACAAAATACCCCCCAGACATAGGTTTGTAAGCGGATTGTGCATAGGGTGCTTCCAGGACTGGCAGAGAACGAGTCCAGACTAAATGCTGCTTTTCTAGTGTGGGGATTGGAAGCAAAGAAACAGTGTCCATGTCCTGAATCCTCTCTTAGAACTGTTTGGAAGTGCATTGCATGTGGCCTCAACTTTTTGAAAGACATCTTGGCGCTTCCTTTAAGTCAAATGCCTTCTATTCTAGTCATATGTTTGCTGATAAGTAGGGATGGGTTTTTTTGGTGATATTTTTTCCAAAATTTCTTGATTAAAATAGAAAATTGCGGTGTTATGTGTTTTTATCCAAATTTTTATTGCAAGTTGTACAAACGATGCAATAAATAAGGGTGAATTGCCCTGCAAAGGCAAGCAATTACTGACACACACATACCAGCCCAAAATAACTGGCTCAGAAATTCCCAGGCTGCACCCTGGTTGCTGCTTGGAGCATCAAGTAGCTGCTGCTTACTACTTCCACATTCCATTGAAAGTTGCCCCAGCATGCAATGTGAACTAGGAACATGTGTGTTCATGCAAAGTTAAGGAAGCTTCCTTCTGTTTCTGCCACTCCTCCTCCCGATCCCTTACTGAAAACTATGTGGAGTCCTCAAAACTGTGTCAAAAATAAACAAGTGTTATTTTTGTAAAATTGATCTAAATTTGTGTCAAAATAAGCAAAAGCAATGTTTTTCGCGTTTTGACCTAAATTTTGTTTTGTAGCGTTTTCAGTGGAAATTCTCATTATTTAGCATTCTGTGTTGATCACCGAAAAACCCATCCCTACTGATAAGTCCACCCATAGTTTGAGTTTTCACTAGCACAGCGTTAGTAAAGCATTAGGAGTCTCAACACCCAAACAGTGTCTTGCCTCATTCCCCCTAACGTCTTGATGTCTCTTTCTCTGCCTCAAGGTTCGCTTCTCTTATGTGCGGATGAAGTATCTCTTCTTCTCATGGCTAGGAGTATTTATTGGCAGCTGGATTATTTATGTTCAGTACTCATCTTACACAGAACTTTGCAGAGGGCATGACTGCAAGAAAATAATTGTATGTATATCTTTACTATTTTAACTTTGTTTTGTACATTCTTTTGAGTATTGTTGTGAGAAAGCAGGGTTGAAATGCTGAAATGGTGGCTTAAAGGTATGTAGCTTTATACATTTTTAAACATAACATTTTCAACCTTTTTACTATTTAGTGCAGTGGGACTAAATTCTAGGAAAGTGTACATAAGGTTACAGCCTTCAATTGAGTATTCAGTTGTTCCTGCACAGAGATTTATCAAAAAGCAAATGCTGTGCTATGATCTTTTTGGTCCATAATAGTACTGTTTGACTACTATGTAGTGAGTAGATTGAGGCTCATATTTTCAGTCCTCTTGAGTGGACATACAAACTGGCCTTAGAGCATCACATTTTGAGGATGGACAATATATTTTTATGATTGTCACAAGTACATTTTGCAAATAGTGTAATTTCAGCAATAATACTTTGGGCTACCATGTGGCTAGATATAGGATCAAACAATAACTCTCTTGAGCACTTTAAATTCAGCCAAGTTATTAGCTTGGGTTTGTTGAAAGAGGAGGACATGGATTTCTTTGTGTGCAGAGGTAAAGGGTGCAGAGGGTAAATTGTGTGCAGAGGTAAAGGGAAGACAGGGTGAATAAAGAGACTGGCAGATTAAAATGGAATTGAAAGTTCTGAAACTATATGCAGTGAAAACCCTCAGAATGGATAGGGGCTTCATGTAGGACATTTCCTGATCTTATAAGAAGTAGAAAACAAGAGATGTGAGATTAGACAGGAGTAAAGCCCTGTCAGTGATAGATACTTAAGAGAATAGGAAATGGCTCAGATCGCACTAGAGGCAAATAGGAATCAACAGTGATACTCTCATGCCCTTAAAGAACTTGAAATGCTTATTCAGATACTGAAGCTGTTTAATTCAGTGTAGATATTTGTAATCTCTCTTCATTCTACTTCTATGGAATAACAGTTTTCAGGGTTGGATCTGCATTTAAGTGTTTGATACAAATCTACAAAAGAACATTTTGACAGCGGAAAATAAAATTATCTCCTGGCAGTGGTCTAATAGGTTTGTAAAGTGCTACTTGGCTTTTTTTCCCCAGTGTGAAAAGTACAAGACTGGAGTTATTGATGGATCAGCATGTAGTAGCCTGTGTACAAGACAAACGCTGTATTTTGGAAAATGTTTGTCAACCAAACCCAACAACCAGGTATGACTGCTTCATCTTTTTTTTTAACCTTTGGTCAAGTTGTGACTGAGCAAGGATTTGAACCTGGATCCTCCAGATCTAAGTCCAACATCAGAACTACTGCAGTCTCCTTGCCATGTATACAGTTGCAGAGAGAGAGATATCCAAGTTTCAAGCCAATGTTGGAACACTACACCTTCAATTCATCTAGCTGGAGATTCCCTTGAAACCATTAGAATGAATCTCATATTCCTTGCCAGGCCTGCCTTGCCAGGGCTAATTTTAGTTGGATTGGTGCCTAATATTGCGTATTTTTAATTGTGCTTAAACATTAACAAAATTGAAATTTGGAATTCACATTCATAATTTAAGACATTCCTAGGCTTGATCTCCCTCATGGAGTAAACTTCAGAACATTAATGACTATGGGATGTGTTATTATTCAGTGACTTAAATCATGCTAACTATTTGGACACTTAAACACTTCCGTCAACTGTACTTAACACTACGTAGAAAATTGGAAAAAAAAAATCTTGTCTATAAATTGCTATAAAAAAAAACCCTGCTAACTCGGCAAGAGGCACTTTTTCAAGTGGTGTTCCTCTTATATTTAGCAGGGGGAGAGTAATTGTCCCTATTCACCTGTGCAGTGTCTTTTCTAATAGCTGTTGCTGGTGGTGTTCTGCATTTTTTTAAAATTGTGAGCCCTTTGGGACAGGGATCCATTCAACTTTATTATTACTATTTGCCTGTAAACCACTTTGTGAACTTTGTGTTGAAAAGCAGTATATAAATACTATTGATTGATTGATATTGTTGTGCTTTTTTCACACTTGTTGCAATATAGATGATCATACACTATAAAAAGTGATCAGCAATAAGTAGGGGTGTTAAAAACACAAAACACCACCTTTTTGGTGTGTAAGTTATTTTCCAGAAATTAAAATAGATTACTTTTCCAATTAGAAATAATACTATGGCTGCATCTGCTGACAAGTGTACCATCTATATTATTTACCTAGTACACTTTTAATCAAATTAAAGCATTTAAATGTAATAAACATGAGCACTTGGAATGAGCTTAGAATAAAAACACATGACAGTGCTTTCTGCCTTGCCAATAATATCTGTGAAAAAATATCACATTTTCAAACACCTCTAGCCATAATAGTAGTTGGATATAGAGACAATGACATATCATTGGGAAACCATCTTGATGGTATGGACTGTATTTCTATTTCCAATACTGTATATTTTCTTCCCATTGCTATCAAAGCAAATTGCAGTGTATAGTGGAGATACTACAGCCATTGTACAGATGTGCCCTGGTATCCACGGCTTCAGTTATGCAGAGATATCATGGATACTGGGATGCTTATTAAAAAGATAGGGGAACATTAAACAAATTTTTTTTTTATCATGTTGCCGCAAAACCACTGATGTTCCTGTATCTTTAAAAAGGAGTCCCCAGTATCTACCGTTTCAGGTATCCACGGGGACCTCTGGAACAGAACCCTAGCGGATACCAGGACATGCCTGTATTTGGCATTAATCTGCTGCTAGTGTATAAAATCAAATGACGTACAGGCAGGTCTTTGGTATCCACAGGGCTCCTGTTCAGTAACGCATGCAGATAAGGAAAACTGTGGATGTTGAAACCTCCAGTTTTGGGGCCTGCTCCCACCCCCTGGAGCTGAGCTCCGGTCGGGCCCAGAGGTTTTTCTGAGCCCCGCGGAGGCCTTGGGAGGCTTTCCCTGGCCCCCAGAATACATTTGCATATTAAACACCTCATTTAGCATATTAAACATCTCGTTTAACCAAAAAACCAGAAGTCACTTTTTTTCTTTTCAATCATTCTTAGGCTCACAGAGGCTGCGGCCAGATGTGTGTGGCCTCTGTGGGGCTCAGAAGAGCCCCGTGAGGCTAGGGCAACATAGCTCAGCCAGCCAGCCTGGCGGTTTTGAGTCTGCTGGAATCTGCTGGTCCTGAATCCACAGATAATGCAGGCTGACTGTAATGGTTAAAATAAGCTTTACTATGTTGCCTCTTGTATTTGAAACGACCAGTCCGCTTCTGAATACATATGCTAAATAAATTTGCCTTATATAAATAAATAAGGTATTTATAATGAGTAGGGCTGTTGCCCAATTAAAGAACTGGGCCGCGTCAGTCTAATCCCTCCTTTGGGCCATGTTGTCTGCATCAACCTAGCCCTGCTGCAAATGTGCTGTAAGGCACATTTGCGCCAGCACAAGGTGCACTGGCCCGATGCAGTCAGCAGCATTGGCCTGGCGACACGGCCAGGACTGCCAGGTAAGTCTCTCCAACGCTAGCCAAGTTTGGCCTGCATGGGGCCGTTTCGGGGTGGTGGGGAAGGTGGAAGGGGTGAAGGGAGGGCTGCCCCGTGGGCGGGGCGATCCAGGGAGGGGGTTGGAGCCAAATCCTAAAACCTGCCCATGGGCCACGCAACCCCGATCTAGGCTGTGGCAGGGTGCTCAGACTTGCGAGGAGCCTCATCAGCCTGGGGCTTACCCTGGGACAAGGAGAAACAATCCCCTTGCCCTGTGGTGAGCTCCAGCAAGGTCCTAACCTGTGCTTGGAGGCAGCGCAGGCCTGCTGACCTGCCTGCTCCTACGCAAGTTAGGATTGTGTCCTTAGTTGATTAGATGGTGAACATTTGCATAGGAATAAAGGTGTTCGATTTTACTCAAAAGTAAGCCCATTTTGTTCAGTAAGATTTAGGCTGTAATCCTATCTTATCAGAAATATACACCTCTACATCTGAATAAACAAGAATTTTGAAGAAAAACAATACTTTTTACTTGATGTGCCTGCACATACTGCACAAGGTACTACTTTGTAAACAAGAGGAAATGCTTCTTCTTCAAGGTGAATGTGTGCCTTCTTTTAGCAGTTCTTGTAGTAAAACTGGTATTTGTTCAATCTGCTACCTAATTATTTGGGACACCTTTCATCAATTAAACATCGCACAGCTGTTAAGTGATACATAAAAGATTTACTTCTAGGATCTTTGTCTCATCTCTTTTGTATAGATGTATTTAGGAGCGTGGGGTAATCTGCAAGGAGTTATAAAATGCCAGATGGAAGAAATTGTTCACATTGATCTCAGAACTGAACTAGAACCAAGAAAAGAAACAATCCTATTTGATAAACCAACTAGAGGAACCACTGTTCAGAAATTCAAGGAAATGGTCTATGGGCTTTTCAAAGTAAGTATATCTTCCTTGCCCCATGACTGTTGTGGTGGTCCAATACAGTTGCAGTTAGGAGCTGTCCAAAAAAGAGGTAGTGGCTGCCATCAGAAAGGGAAAAGGCCATAAGGGGTGCCAATCCACCTAGAGATGAGCCCAATTTTTACAAAATGCATGCACGTTTTTTTGACAGACTCAAATCAGTGTAAGAGAAAACGCCTAATTCACATAAGAACATTTTAACATGGAAAAGTCTGCCACTATTCTATCAGTTTCCTTACCAGCTTGATATCAATGGATAGAAGTGTGGGGGTTTTTGGTTAAAAATGTAAAACAGCACATTTGGTGTTTAAGATATTTTCCAGAAATTAAAATTGATTACTTTTCCAGTTAAATACTGTGGCTACATCTCCTGACACCAGATCAACTACCTACTAAACTTTTAAAGCACTTAAAATTAATAAAGATGAGCACTTGGAATAAAAGAATAAAAACACACAACACAGCTTTTTGCCTTTCATATAACAAAGTCTGTGGGGAAAATTACAATATTCAAGCATTGATAAATGGGATATCAATAATTTTAAGTTTCTCGTTGTACCTCAGTGTTGATGACAAACAACAGTGAATATCTCTTCTGAAGAGCAAATGCATACTATATTTGACTATATATGTATCATGGTTTCCTTCTAGGCAAAACTAGGTGAGCAGGGAAATCTTTCTGAATTGGTGAACCTCATCTTGTCTGTTGCTGATGGGAACAAAGATGGCCGAGTTTCCTTACCAGAAGCAAAGTCAGCATGGGCACTTCTCCAGCTGAATGAATTTCTACTAATGGTAATCCTCCAGGATAAAGAACATACTCCCAAATTGTTGGGCTTTTGTGGTGATCTTTATGTGATGGAAAAAGTTGAATATACCTCTCTCTTCGGAATAAGCCTTCCATGGTTCATAGAACTCTTCATTCCCTCTGGGTTCAGAAGAAGCATAGACCAGTGGTTTACTCCATCCTGGCCTAGAAAGGCAAAAATAGCCATAGGGCTTCTAGAATTTGTGGAAGACATTTTCCATGGGCCTTATGGGAATTTTCTTATGTGTGATACGAGTGCCAAAAATCTGGGTTACAATGATAAATATGACTTGAAAATGGTGGATATGAGAAAAATAGTGCCAGAAATGAACTTGAAAGAACTAATTAAAGATCGTCACTGTGAGTCTGACCTGGACTGTGTGTATGGATCAGATTGTAGGACTGTGTGTGACCAAAGTAAAATGAAATGTACCACAGAAATAATTCAGCCAAACTTAGCAAAGGTGTGCCAGTTACTTAAAGACTACCTGCTTCGTGGGGCTCCTCTGGAAATACATGAAGAGCTGGAAAAACAACTGTACTCCTGCATTGCCCTGAAAGTCTCAGCGAACCAGATGGAAATGGAGCATTCCTTAATACTAAACAACCTGAAAACTTTACTGTGGAAGAAAATATCTCATACAAATGATTCTTAGTTTCTTTGTCTCCAAAAAGTATAAGGTTGCTGCAGTAGGAACTGACCACTTTGTGTCAAATACAGGATCAACATTTCAAAAACAATGCGCATTATTTAGTCTCATCTTACATCAGCACTCCTTCAAACACTGCCACCATGGTGATTTTTTTCCAGTTGGAAAATATGTTCTCTAGATATCTGCCTGGCAGAGACTACTAAAGCCATATGGCTATAACACTCCCATTTGGGGAATAAAGAATACAGGTTCAGCGTTTCCTTTTTCCTTCCCCAAATTCAGATTTTTATGAAGGACATTCTGTTGATAATGTTCACCGTGCTCCCATTGAGAGTAATGATTTTTTGAGCCAAACTTGCAATTCAGAAAAAGCATGTGGGACAGACCTCCTAGGCTTGTACCACATTAGGGTGCAAGTGTGGGATTCCACTTGAACACTCGGCCACTTCAAACTTCCTGATCATGGACATCTAGCATGTTGGTGAAAGAGTTTGCAGCTTGACCTCTCTGATATGTTCACTTTCCATAGGCAAGGATGGTTAGGGTTTTTAAAGTGGAAGAGTACTGAAATATGCGAGTACCACTTGCATTTTTACAAAGAACAATCCTGAGAAGGTTGAAGTACTAAAGCAGTACTGAGAGACGTTTTGTGTGTTCTTTCTGACCTCCACCCATAACCTATAAAATGGGTTGTGGTGCTTTTAAAAATTTATTTGGAATCCATTGGGTGTTACTTATAAGTAAATTTACAAACCATTCACCTGAAGACCCATCACTAATTAGAAATTAACATGATACAATCCAAGCTGCTGTTTATAAAAAGAAACATATTTTTTTGAGGTTGTTTACTAATTTTAGCATGGCAGAATTTGCACATTAGTGATTTTTAAGAGAGAAAATCAATGTGACAATTGAAAAATGTTTTAAACTGGAGGTTTTTGGAACCAGAACTTTTTGTTAGATTTTTACATTTGTAAACACATTTACCTCATACATACATTGAATGTTACCAAGTTAGCTGAAAATTCGTTGTTACATTACGCTAGCAACTAAGGATTTATAGCATGTTGCACATGGATGCACATGCACGTGCACACATACACATTTTGTAGGAGCAATATTTAACGAAATAAACTGATGAACACCACTTCTCAACTGAGTCTCAAAGTAAATATATTTACTGAGTCTCAAACATATTTACTGAGTCTCAAAGTAAACAAAGTAAAAATATTACACATTACATACATATTGAAGCCAAGGAATTGGCAGACACCAAACTTAATTCTGTACATGGGTTGAGAGAGTAACATAATAATGATTAATAGCCTAATCATGGTTATCTCTTAGATGGGAAAAAGTAATGGGCACAATCTGGCAAAAGGCAAGCACTTCTAATAGTCCAATCCTGTAAATATTGACTCTGACGTCATTCATACTATGTTCAGTGGGAACAGCTTCCAAGCACATGTGCACAGGGGACAACCCAAGTCCTATTATTTCCAAGAGGAGTGGAAGCCAAGTGTATACTTAGCATTTTTGTTGAAATTGGAGGAACTTAAATGCGCTAGGTTGGCTCCTGCTTACCTAGCAGTTTGAAAGCACCTAAAAATGCGAGTAGATAAATAGATACCACTCCAGTGGGAAGGTAACAGTATTCCATGCACCTTGGCGTATAGTCACGCCAGCCACAGGACCACGGAAGCTTGTCCTAGGACAAACACTGGCTCTTTGGCTTAGAAACGGAGATGAGCACCGCCCCCTACAGTCAGTCATGACTAGACCATTCGGTCGCAGGGAAACCTTAACCTTTAAACGTGCTTACTATTGGCTGGACTTTGCCTAGTTGTATAAATAATCAAGCCAGACTTGTTGGATCTAACTTTGTTCATCCAAAAATCAAATTGGCTAATTGCTCTTGATTCACTGATTTGTAGATCAAGTTTTTAATCTGCTACTCTGAAACCTGGTCGTACTTAGAAGTTGGGTTTTTTAATTGATAATATGCAAGGTCTAAACTTATCCTTGGATTATGTGGTAGGTTGGCTTTTAAAACAGTTCTTGCCTACCACTAGTATTCGTAGGTATTGTGAACTGGGGTTATATCTTTGCTAACAAAGTGAAGCAAGATATATAAATATATAAGCACCCCACCAAATTCAATGTTGGGGGCGGTGTGGTATGTCTAATTTTACATATTTCATGGGGCTAGCTACATGGGTCCCACTTTTGAACAAATTTGGTAACTTTGATCACAAATGGATAGTCTTAATCTTCCTTTCACTCCTTGCTGTTTGAAATTACAGTCAGCCAGTTCCCTCATTCTGCTGAGATGGCATTTGTCAAATTTTTTAGCGGAACTCTTGGGAAGCACTTCTGCACATGATGCTTGACACATGATGCTTCACATTCTCCATCTCACTTTATTTGTATTTCTGTTACAAGAGGGAGGTGAGTTACTGGAAATTCTTTTATTTTAAACTGTCTCCACCTGTCACTACTTGTTTTCAACATGCTACTTTGATAACCGAAGTTTAGGTATGTTTGTTTATATAGCAAACATGCACTTTCAGAGCAAAATGATCATTGTTCCCTGTACAATGTGTGAAATTTTAGTACTTTGCTTTAGAATCTTGCGCATTTTTGCCTTGTGTAAATATTTTTTACTAACAATATTCTTGCACAATGTCCACTTTGTTTTTTAAATGAGAGATGCTCTTCAAGAGGCAGCATTTAAAAACTGCAACCACTAAAGGACCCAAATCATAGTAAGCATATATTAATGCTGGG
This sequence comes from Lerista edwardsae, assembly GCA_029204185.1. Lineage (NCBI taxonomy): Eukaryota > Metazoa > Chordata > Lepidosauria > Squamata > Scincidae > Lerista > Lerista edwardsae. The sequence continues at coordinate 3,088,715 of JAJKFI010000105.1, read as the reverse complement.
TAAACATGAATGTTGATATTGTTAGTCATTGCTCAGTGAAAAGAAAAATTGAGCCAAATATTTCTAGGTATCTGAAATTTTTGAATAACTTGTCAACAATGCAGTTCGTACTGTATTTCATTGATTGCTGTTGCACCATCTTCAAAAGTTTTTCTTTTAAATATTGTTTACAATAAACTGGAATTACTTCCCCTTTCTAGCATTAGCGTTCATTTCACAAATTTTGCAGTTTGAATGCGGAAGAAAAACTTCCACTAGAGTAGAAAGCTATCTTCAGTTTTGTGGGTGAATGCAAGCAAAGTATTTGAGTTCAATAGGTATTAAAACAGGCAGCTTGATGTCTATGAACCAGTTAAATGCTTATTTTGATCTTTCACTAGCATGATATAAAAGGGAGTTCGTTTTTTGAGTTGATCCCTCCCAGAATACAAGAAATAAAATGAGCAAGATTGGAACAAGATTGAATGTTATTGGGCAAAGCTCTTTCAATACAAGTGAAAAGTATTAGCTTTTTGTTTGATGTATTCATTTGGGGAAAACTGGTACAGTAACAGTGCCTCGTTTAATCCTTCATTTTAGTGTTTAATGTGATGCAAACCAGAAATTTATTGTTCAGTAATGGGGAATCTGAAAATTAGATGAAATCTGCAATAGTATACTCCTGGACCCTTGGAAGAAGTGATGCAATCTTAATTGTTGGACTATACTGTCCTCTAGTGAAACATTTTGGGGTGAAATTGAATATACTGTATAATCAGCTTGTGTACAAGGTGATGTCACGGGAGAAAACAACCGAGACCAATATGTTCCAAATGGTAACCACATTGTCTCCGAGTAGAAACAATCCTATGCTCAGTTACCTGGGAGCAGATCCTATTTAATATTTACTTCTGAGTAGGATTGGGCTGTAGAAGACACCATTCAGAGACTTAACTGTTGCAGTAAATTATGGGTCAGATGATATAGTTGAATTGTAAAATGTTCCGTTTTAGTTTACACATTGGTAGTAACTTGGAAGATACAGTATCTTTCTGAGTGCCAAGTAGTTAAAATCCTGTTTGCAATTTAAAGTTACAGTTGTGTAATTGCTTGACAGTGTGTTGGGATCATGACAAATGACAGAACTCAAGTGTGAAAAATCTGTCTTGCAAAGATGTTAAACTCTACTTTTCTCTTCATTCATGGGCAGCATTGTCTCCTTTGTGTAAGTCAGCATGTATATTTCACTCCTTTTCTTACCAATTGGGGCTCTAAAGAACTAATGTGCATGATTAAATCCAATTTGCTCATTGATTAGTAAATTCCTATTGGTAAGTCAAACTTAAATGTTGGTGTTCGCATGTCAAAGCAAATGCACCAGAAAGCAAAGTTTCTTCCATGCTGCTTATTTGTACACGTCATGTTACTCAGGCTGAATTCTGTAATTTGTAGTGTGCTTGCCTCAACTTGTTTACTTAGTTACCAAGCTCTTAAGCTGTTCTCTAAAATGCAAACAAAAAATAAAACCCCAAGCACATGCTGTTGCTGAAAAGGGTATTTTGCCCAATGAGACCACACAAAACCATCCATCTCCACTAGCTTCTAGTTCTAACTAGCCTGGGGTAAATATATTTGTACTCACATTCTACCATATTCTATCTTGAGGCTTTGTGTCAAGTACCACCTTCCTTTCGTAGCATGTTTTTGTTTCTAGTGTTCTAGTTTCCCAAGCATTTAATTTTGTTTATTGCTATCTTAAATAGCATTTTTCGTTTGAATATTGGAAAACAGCTTAAGGGCTTGGTAACTAAACAAATAAGAACAAAAGAAATAAGTATGAGGGTCCTCTTTCTTATTCTTCCCAGAATATACAGACAACTCATTCTCCTACTGTATTTTATTTAATTGCCCGAGATAGCAGGCTGCCTTCAAAAAGCTAAGATCCTAGTATCAGCTATACAGAACTAGGAGGATGACATGAGATTCATCCTTTTCCTGCCAAATGTAGCATTTTAAGAGACTCCATGCCTCTGGGCTAGGAGGGTAGAAAGTACGGACTTCAATAGTTAGGCAGGTAGTGAAATATGTTACACCAGAGATGATGGGGGCAGAGGACAGCTTGAGTGACTACTTGGAGAATCATTGTCGGAAATACAAGTCAAGTGGGAGGAGCCACTGTGCTAGTAAAGGATTTGGACAACGCATAATTTCAGCAGTGAATTAGGAGACCTACCATTGTCTGTTTCACCCTTCAAAACTGGCAACTAAGCTTTGATGCCAAGAACTTTGATGCAGCTTATGTGACACTCAAAGTAGGGAAATGAAATGAAGCTATGGGAGTTATCATTCTGTTGTGCATTTCCTTTTCACATATTACATCTTAAAGGGCTTTGTTAAAAAGGAACCTTCCCTGTGCCTATAGGAAGGGAAGGAAAATGCCTGAACAAGCCTGAAATTCAGTTAAGAACATAAGAGCCCTGATGGATTAAGCTACAGTCCCATCTAGTCCAGTTTCCTGTATCTCACAGTGGACAACAAGATGCTTGCATCCTGTTGCCACTCCCTTGCACCTGGCATTCTGAAGTAGCCTACTATTAACGTAAGGAGGTTGCCCGATCCATTATGGCCTATAGCCCACGATGGATTTTTCCTCCAGAAATCTGTCCAATCCCCTTTTAAAGGCATCTAGGCCAAATGCCATCACCACCTGTGGCAAGGAGTTCCATAGCTTAATTACCGTTGGGTAAAAAAGTTTCCTTTTATAAAAGGAAAAAAGTAAAGTATTTCTGCTAAAACTGAGGGTTGGGAGAGTTAAAACCGATAAAAGTACTTTTTTACCCAGCGGGTAGTTAATCTGTGGAACTCTTTGCCACAGGAGGTGGTGATGGCATCTGGTCTAGATGCCTTTAAGAGGGGATTGGACAGATTTCTGGAAGAAAAGTCCATTGTGGGCTATAAGCAATGATGGGTTGTAGCCTCCTTACATTAGTAGTAGGCTACTTCAGAGTACCGGGTGCAAGGGAGTGGCAACAGGATGCAAGCATCTTGTTGTCTCATGCCTCCCTGGGGCACCTGTTGGGCCGCTCTGAGATACAGGAAGCTGGACTAGATGGGCCTTTGGCCTGATCCAGCAGGGCTCTTCTTATGTTTTTATCTGTTTTAACTCTCCCAACACTCAATTTCAGTGGATGCCCCCTGGTTCAGGTATTGTGAGAGGGAAAAGAACATCCTTCTATTGACTCTATCCCTCCCATGCATATATGTCTCAATCATGTCCCCCCTCAGGCACCTTTTTTCCAGACTGAAGAGCCCCAAATACTGCAGTCTTTCTTCATAAGGGAGGTGCCCCAGCCTCTTAATCATTTTCACTGCTCTCTTCTGCACCTTTTCCAGCTCCACTATGTCCTTTTTGAGATGTGGTGACCAGAACTATATGCAATACTCTAGATGTGGCCTTACCATTGATTTGTACAATGGTATAATTTTGGCTGTTTTATTCTCAACTCCTTGTTTAATTACCGCAAGCATGGAATTGGCCTTAATTGCTGCCACACACTGGGTCAACACCTTCATTGAGTTACCACATACTTACAGCTATCAAGTACCATATAACCTTCCTTACAGGTGAACGGCAGCTTTTAGATGAATAGTGAATGCCCAAGAGTCCCAGCACCCCAAATATTCAAGTTGCTTCCATTTTTACTTAGGTTTGTAAAAAATATAGCAACGCAGAAAATTGCTACAATGACACTAACTCCATCTTCTTATCCATAACTTCACATAAAGTGGGAAAAGAAGCCAGCCACCAGTGTCTAGCAATTTAAGAGAAATTATATATGATTCAGGGACATTAATTGCCAATGCTTACAATATTGATTCAATAAGTTTATTGTGGTTTCCAAAATCTTCACAGAACATTATGGAAGGCATTTTAGCTATCAGCTGCATGTTCCTGGGCCCTGAGGAAGCTGGCCTTCTTTTGAGCCACACGATCTTTCTTCTGGGCAAGGGACAACTTGGGACGATTCCACCTGCACAAAAAAGTTTTGTTATTGTGACAGATACTCATGGCATCCATGTGCCTTTCATCCAGCTTTAAAAATAAAACGGGCAAATCCCATCATCCTAACAATAAAATCAGGCAAATGCCATAGCACTAATTTTTCTACTTTGTTATCAGATCCACTTTTACCAAGGAAAATTATGGCTGCTTCAGTTTACATGTAGTTTTGCCCCTAGAGGCAATAGCAGATGCAGGCCTGCCATGTCTCTTCCTTCCCTACAAACTAACAGAAAGGGAGAGAGATGTCATATGCTATTATACAAAAGCCTAAACTATAATACTTGCTAGGCAGCCACACACAAATACAATGCCTGTTGCACATCTAGTTGGAAAGTTGTCACCACTATCGACCTACAGTCATTTAAGAGAGAGTAGTTCAGTCTCAGAGAGAGATCTTAACAGCCAAATAATCCGATTAGCTGATTTGAAGTGAAAACCCAAGTGATGTCTTTTCCAAAACACCTTCTCTTCCCATATAAAATCCTACACATAGTCAAGTTGATATAGCTGGACGCAGTGAATAGCCTGAAAGCGCCAAATCCTGGAGCACCATTGAACATATAAGATATGAACTGCTATCAGCAATTTTTGCGTGGGATAAACTGGGAGCCCGAAAAGCAGGCTAATTCAAAGGTTTATCATTACAGCAGAAAATTGCATCAGACTTTCATTATACCCAAACCACAGGTAAATGAAGAAATTCAGATCTAATCTCCCAACATACAACATACCACAGCAACTTTTGGCAGAACAGGACTGATGCTTTTTAAATAGTTCATTAAAGACATTTCTGCTCATAACAATTAAACACTAATACCATTTGAGGTATTCGCAGGATCAGCCTATGGATGGGCCATCACTATGCAGTTTCATAGGGCTATAACACATAGCAGTCTTACTAGTATGGATGTAACAGATAGGCCTAATATTACCTAGCCCAGTTTTAAAAGCACTAAAGCCTCCCAATCTTACCCTTCATGGAATCTCATTTTATAAGTAAAAAAACAAAGTGCATCTCACCTCTTCTTTTTGACTTCCCTCTTGGGTTTCTTTTCATGGACTGGATTTTCACGTATTCCAGCATGCGCTTTTTTATACATTTCTTCCATCTGAAATAAATATACTTAAGTCATTTCACATTTGCCAGTTTACTTTGGGGGTAAAAAACCTTACAACACAATCCCTATGTATATCTATGCAGAATCCCTATGCAAAAGTAAATCCCATGGTGTCCAATAAGGCTTTCTCTCTGGAAAGCATGTATTGATTTGCAACCTTTGTGTTATATATATTGAATTCAGATGTTGGCTTTCCATACCAACTCACCTGGGATCTTTCTTACAAGGGGACAGAATCAATCCTAGAATCACTCAATCAGAAAAGGAAGTACGGTGTGCTTTCCTCCAACATTTTAAATAAACCACAGGCTGCTAATCCAAGGAGCTCAAGGCAAATTCAAATATTAAATGTGGGTAGGGTTGACATTTATTCTCACAAATACATACATTCATTAGGGAACCAGAATTTTACTTTCAGTAATAAACCAGACATTAGAACTGTATAATGTCCAAAAAGGACTCAAGTCACCTACTGAAGTAGTTTTTCTATCTATAAACCATCTAAAATGGGTTTCCTTTATCACTGAGGTGACCTTTTCTACTTAGTTGCTTTTAAGTAATCATGGGGTTGTATTCCATATATTTTCATTTTTATTGCACTTTTTTACAATTATTGCACATTTTCTTATTTTACTGTTCTTTTACTATATTGTACACTGCCTTGAGCATTCCATTTATTCAGAAAGAGAGGATATAAATAAAATAAAAAAGTGACCAAAATGGCAAAGCTGCCTCTCTTGGGTTTCCAGTTTGTCTTTGTGCTTATTCCCACAATGTGAATTTTCCTACTTCCCTTCTATATATAGCAAACAGAGACCAAGAACAAGTAATATATCCATGAACTTTGGCAAGCAATATCCACATAAGACCTCTGGAACTCTAGATTGAAGAGAAAACCACATAGCTCAATAACTCTTAAGTATATTTTTCGTGAAGAACAGAATCTGAAATACTACCAATGAGGAATCATGAATCACAGCATTTGACTGCATTAAACAACCTTGTAGATTAGCAAAAGAAAAGTGCTAGCTCCTTCATCCACTGGAACAGGTGCATTACACCAATGTTCTTCAACTGTGGGATGCAACCTCATTGGGGTAGCAAAGGCTCATTTGGGGGAGTTGCAGCAACTTTTCAAAGCATGTGCAAATAGGGCTTGGATCAAATCTAAAAATGGTAGTACCCTATCAAAACCAAGTTCTTGATATAATCCTACACACCTCTTCTCGCTGTCTTGCCCTGCTGCTCCAAGGCTAGCCCTGCTCAGGCTGCTACTTTACAGGGTTGTTGTGAAGACACAAGAGATAGGGGAAATGAGGTAAGCAGACTGGGTCCCAGGAGGGAGAGGAGCTCAGCTGTGGGTTCCCCATCTCATACTTTATTTATTGGGGCCATGGCACAAAAAAGGTTGAAGACCACTGCATTACACTAGCAGCAACTGCTTGTCTTGGACAAGTGGTTATCTACAAGGATGGACTTTTTCCATTTTCTCTTGCATGCAGTATAAGTAGTGAGAAGTGTCAGGAATTCTAGTTCCTTTCACCATCCTGTTCTCCAATCACCCTAAATTCCCTCTTGCCAAATATTAGGGACTCTCTTCTTTTACCAGGTAGGAAAAGCAATAGGAAAGACTGTTAGCATAGCTCCTAAAAACAATTTATCTGTTGAAAGAACACCCAAAAGTAACCAGCAAACTGGTTACAACTGAGGTATTTGCAAGCTGGATATTCAGACAATGTCCTGCACTGACCCTCTGCCTACTTAACAGGTTGATGTGCAAGAGTTACAGAGCAGAGTTATGAATGGGCTACACAGATTATACTCATTTACCAGTTCTGAACACAGCATGCTTTTAACACTGCTTATAACACGTGCACAATAAGCATCTTACCATGTCAGGCGTCACATTATTCTTTATGTACTGGGAGAACTGTTTTTTGTAAGCATCTTCATCCTCCTCCATCAAATAGCGCATGTAATCTGCAACGTTCTGGCCCATGATGTGTTTGCGGTGGACCTCTGCATTGAATTCTTTGCTCTCCGAGTCATAACCCGGGAAGCGCTTGGTACTGTGAAATAGGAATTGACCATCAGATACTCTTTTGTGCAAACCCTGGTAAGATTTGGGAAAGGTACGGTGAAGAATGGGCTCTCCACACAACTTTTAAAAAAACCACAGCAAAAGTCAAGAGCCTCAGCCACTATCAGTCCCGTCTTGAAACACTGACATCTGTCATACGCATGCTAAGGACCAACCACAGAATGCTCAGTCAGTGGGATATCATCACACAGTGGCCATGTCAAAGGCAAAAAAAAAAAGGTTCATAGTTGTGGAACAGTAAGGAGGTCACCAAATTTTACTACTCTGGTTAATTCTTGGAAAACTGCTGCTTCAATCAAAATGATTCATGACTGCACTGAGGTCCAGCTCACGTGATCAGATGTTTATGTGGAGCATCTAGTTAGGGCAAAGCGTTCTTGGAAGGGAGGGGACAAGTGAGCTCGTACTCCCCATGGGAGCATAGGAACTAGAGCTAAGTGAATACGGTCTGGTCCATGACCCGCAGTCCTGCGCTTGACCAAAAGAGTTTTGTATTGAACATGCTCCTACAAATAAGAGATGAACATCAGGCACGCAGCCTCCAGCACTACCAATTCTAGCAAAAGGACTGCCCGGCCACACATGAGGCTCTCCAACCATTAATATCCTCTTCAGAAATGTTGCCTTGACTCCACTTTCTGATTTTTAATGGGCTCTGATGCACTGCTATATTGTGCAATTTAGTGCCAACTGTTGTGACTCTATATAGCAGGTTGCCTCATAAATTCATGCCATTAAGAAGCAAGATTCAAATATTTATCAGTAAAATCAGAGGCTTGTGAAGTTCAGGATAATAGCTTCTCTTGCTATAATGGGGTATATACCAAATAGTAAAACCACTGGTTGTTTTTCCCATCCGAAAACAGTAAACATAACTTTCCCTACAAGGTGAGCAACGAACCTAACTAGTAATTACAAACCTAGGTTTGTAATTACATTGCAGTGGTTTTATTGCATTTGTTTGATTTTGAAGCAGGCGCTACCATTAAGAGCTCTGCACTGGAAAGTGGTTAAAAAAAATTGCCCAAACAAACAGAAATGCCCTTGGACACCAAAAACTATTGAACTATTTGCTCAAGGAATAGTTACCTGTGGGGGATGGACAGGCCACCATCCACAGCTCCTTTCAGAGCACCGAAGACCTTGTTCCCAGTAGTGGTTCGAGCAAGACCTGCATCCAGATAGCATGTAAAGGCACCAGGCTGTCCATCCACACTTTCCACGTTATATTCATCTCCAGTCACTTCAACTTGGCCTTCGTAGGTCTTATCAAGGCCAAATTTGTTCAGAAGCTGCAACAGAAACACTCTGCATAGGTTTTCCTAACACATCTGAGGTTTCAAACAAGAACTATGAAGTGAGTTTGCCATTAACGTTTTCCGTATGGCATGAGAAACAATAGGCGGTTATTTGGAGCACCAACAGTGGCCAGAATAATGGGGTGCGTGTTTGAAAATAATCAACCCTTTAAAACCAGAGACAGAAAAATAAAATTTACCAGTAACGGCAATTTTTTATGAACCAGTCCATGGAAAAACTGATCCTAAACTTTCTCACACAGGAGTGAGCCCTACTGAATTCAGTGAGGCTTACTCCTGAGTAGACATGTACTAGTCTGTGCTCTGGGAAGTTTAGGGTACGCTTTGTGGTTTTCCAGCCTGGTCATGCCCTTTACTGTGGCTCTTGGCAAGACCAGGAGGTCCCCAAAAAAGCACAGGCTATGTCCCAAAGCTTCATAATCCCATTATTCCCAAATAAACTCAATCCACTCCGGAATGAACACAGAGAAATACAGACAGAAGCAGGACTTCTTACAAGCCCCCACTATCATATTCCCCTCAAAAAGTACTGTTGAATGATTGGTATGTGATGCAAACACGTATCAATTTTGTATGCTTTACAAAACAACGACAGGAATTTGGGAGAGCACCCCAGAAGAATGTGAGTCTCCTACTAAAGAAATTTCCTGTAAGTGCTTTAAGAATTCTGTTGGAGGAGCAATTCTACTGTTTTCCACACATTCAGAAATAGCTAGAAATTGACACACTGAAAACAAAATCTCAAAATGTATGTTATGGATTCCTTCCCTTTTCTCCATTACAATTATTTTTCCTTTTGGTTAAATTTACTCTTAAACTGTTTTGAAATTGAATGAAACTTACATATTAACAAAACACACAGGTATGTCTTAAGTTTAAAGCACTTATTTTACATGCTTAAAACCCTGAGGGGACACTTGGAGGACTTCACAACTAAAGAGAAGGGGTTAGCATTGATTTACAATCCCTCTTTAGTAAGTGGCAATACAGGCATGCCCCTGTATCCACAGGGGTTCTGTTTCAGAACCCCCTGCGGATACCTGAAACTACAGATACGCGGGACACCCAAGAAGGTTAGATGGACTGGAGTCGGCATTCCTGTTAAATTGATAGGAATCGAGTGAAGCCAGGGGGCGGGCTTAGCGGCCATGTTTGTGTGCCCCAAACAATCTTTATTCCAAGCATTTCAGACTGCTTTTCGCGTGATGTTTAGCACTTAATAATTTACTCCTGCAGTAAAAACTTACCAAACTAATAACGTGTGATCGTGTAGAAACATCATTGGTAACCTAATTATGAGTTAATATGCAATTCCAAGGTTTAATTCCGCGTAATTATATTACTGAACACACCGGACGAAATGCCGCTTGCTGCCTATGTAAACACGGATTGCACTGCTTTGACAGGCTTATTTTTTGAAATCTACACGAGCAGGAATAACGTGTGAACGGGAAGGAAAGAAAAAAAGGGGAGGGTGGGCAAAAATTAGATAAATATGTAGGAAAATTACATTAAAATCTCTTCATGACACAAGTAGTTGTCAATATGAGAGGAATTCTTTTTTACTTCTAGGCTATTAAGAGTATTTTTTTAAACTTCTACACTCACCCCCCCCAAAACAAATTCTGTTATTCAGAATTTCGAAAATATTATAGTAGAAAATGGAAGGCGGGAAAAAACGTGTAAACGGGAAGGGGGGAAAAGGAGGGGGGAAATATTACATACCGATGTAATGTGAATACATGAACCTTTCCGTGGAAATTAAATCCCATTTTTCATAAAGCGATTCGCACACCCGTATGCAGAACACGCAGGCATGATTTAAAAAGTTGATATTAACTTTTACACACGTGCAGGAAGATTTTTATTCGTGAATTCGTGGCAATCCTCATTGGCGGGAATGATCTGAGTCAGCCATATTTGGGTGCCCCGGAAGCTTCAAGAAAATCACAACATGCCGACTCCAGTCCATCTAACCTCCTTGGGGACACCCCACTCTCATGCCCTAAACCAGTGGTCAGGGAACAGGGGTAAATTACCCCAAATGGGGTAAAAATGAAATTCTTGGGGGTAATGGGCAGATAGGAGTATGCCCCGCCCCCCTTTTCCCTCATCCTTCCTTCACGATCAACGTTCTCTCTTCTGACCAATGGGAAGTTCCTCTCATGCTTGATGGATTTCCCTTGCTTCCAATAGGAGATTAGAAGCGGCAAGGTACTTGGCCCCCAATAGGCAGTGTTCCCCTCCCTTCCCAGGTGGCGAAGAAGGCCGTGGTTATCGATCCCGCTGCTGGTAGAGGGAGAAGGAAGCAACAGCAGAGAAAATGGCGGCTGTGGCTGCAACTGCGGTGGTGCCGGGTGATGGGGGAGCTGGCGAGGCCAAGCCTATTCTGGGCAGTGAGGCCGGCGCAGACCCGCTCCCAGCTGGCACTCAGGCAGCCGTGGAGTTGGCGGTGCTCGACGCCAGGGAAGAGCCCAAACCAGCTCCAGGTGGGGAGGCCGAGGAGCTGCTGCCGTCGCCGCCACCCAGGAGCCCGGCAGGGACGCGAGACGTGCAGGCGTGGGGGAGGCTCTGGTGAGCAGCTGAGGTGTGTGTGTGTGTGTGTTGAGAGGACTTCTGTGGATGTGCCTCTTTGCTTGTGAGCAGCTAGGGCTCTCCCTGGGTTTGCCTTGTCTTGCTGTCCCAAGGAGTGGGGCGGGTGGGCGGGCGGGCGAGCAAGCGAGGGGAGGGCTGGGGTGCCTGCGCTTGCACAGGGAGTCAGGGACACAAAGAGAGGCAGGAGGCAACAAGGCAAGGCGAACAGCAGAAAACAAAAACAAAATCAGAACTGCTGTTGCTGGCCTCTGCGTGCGTGCGTGCGTGCGTGCGTGCGAGTGAGAGATTGCCAGCCAGCCAGCCAGCCCCAATCTGAATTCATTATAGAGAGAAATCTTAAATCCAAGCACCTAAACCTGCTGTCAAAAAGGTAAGCTAGTTGTAACCCAGAAGGGTTGAATTCTATTCTCTCAAGGTCTGCAGGTGTACCCAAACTCTTTACAACTTCATATTCACATAGCATTAATTAAGCTCATTAATTAATCAAATAAAAAGCATGGGTTCCAGTATGTAATTTTTTTCTTTTGTTCTGGCGGGGGGGGGGGTAACGTGGGCGTATCTAAATTTATTTTGGGGTAAAAGGTAAAAACGTTCCCTGACCCCTGCCCTAAACCTTCAGGAGCTGAGGGAAGCTTCTTCGGCCCTCACAATGCCTTTTAAAGGCACGTAGACATCACTTCTAGTTTCTGGCTGAAAAGTGGACATTGCTGGGTTTTTGCCTCTAGAAAGCATTCTGAGCCCCGCAGACGCAGCGGGCAGTCGCATGCAGCCTCTGCAGGGTGCAAAAGAGCCTCTGGAGAGTGTGCAGGGCCCCCCTGCATCTGCAGATAATTGAAGCCATGGATATGGGCTCAGCACATACGCACCCCCCCCCCCCCGGTATTATGAAATCTCCAACTTCACAAATAATTTGCTGGTCTTAAGTTATACCTCCCAGTGAGCATCAAGTCATAAAGAAGGCTCAAATTAATCTGAACTTTTGACATATACATACCCTGCGGGCCAGCAGCAGGCCCGTGCAATAGGCAGCAGCATAGTTGGTCAAGCCCACTTTCACACCGTACTTTGGCAGCTCATGAGCATATGCAGCGCAGACGATCATGTCGCCTTCAATTCTGGCATATGCAATCTGCCAACAAAAACAAAGTTAATGAGTGGGCTCAATGTGACCCTTTGCAAAGTTCACACAATACTCTCTGTACAAGAAGCCCCATGAAGGCCAACAGACTGGCACAACAAATGCTTTTAAGGTTAGGCTTTCCACACTATTTTCAAAGCAAAATAATGGGTCCCCAAAGTCATTCCTCTACAACCAAGTATTATGGATAAACACAGGTATGACACAGGTATGACAAACAGTTGGATACTGGATGAAGGAATTTAGCTTTGTAAAAAACTTTTGGGGTCTGGACAGCGAAAGGATTCCATTTTATTTATTTTTTTGGCACTGTAATCTCAATAATTCAAAGTATACTGAATTCTGCAAGGAGATATCCACACAATTTAAGATGTGTGTAACTGAGCTAGCCTCCTCGCAGTATGGTTAACAACACATGTAAATATCAGAAAATACTTTCTCATGCAGTCATTTAATTGGAAGGGAGAGAGGAGTGCTGCTCCAGCAACTAAACCCAAAAGGTGTCCTGTAAAAGTGACTAGGGAGCACATCCTAACTGCACAGTAAGGGAGCTAGCTCACATATCATTCAAACGCGTCCAATGAGAGTTCTGATTTGAGAAAGATGCCAAGAATTAGTGATTACTTGCTCCTTTGCAAATTTCCAGTTTTTATTGCTTATGTTGTGGCACCAGAGATAATAAAACAGATCTGAACCTATTTCAATGGGCAATATAAACATGCCATAAGGCTGCTACTGATTTCTGGATTACATCCTCGAAAGTAGTTTTTACAATAGTATAATACACCCCACAGCATAACAGAATATTTCACATTTGTTTAGTACTTTTTGAGTATCCAAAACACTTCCCATGATGCTGACTTTACAACAACCCTATAAGGTGTTTTATTATCCTCACATCAGAATTAGGAAGCTGAGGAAGTGGCTTGCCTAAGGTGATTTGATGAATTTATGGCATAGGCAAAACTTGAACTGGGGAAGTCTTGATTAATAGTTCAATCTGTCCCTAACTTGTTTTAGGGTTTACAGCCAAGCCGAGGGGAAAGTGAGAAGCACGAGGGAAAACATTTTTAGAATACAGCTGTAAACAGTATTATAGCAAATATTTTTATATTACTTCCACCTCTATTCTCTCAGCATTTCCTAGATGCTGGTAGTTTTTTTTTTCTTTAGTGAAAACTACATAGACAATTTTCAACCCCAACAGGAAACTCACAACATAGACCACCATCTTGCCCAATGAGCTTTCAAACAAATTACATATCCAGATTTTTTTGTTTTGCAACACAGAATCCATTTTTTTTTCTTTTTTGCTCTGAACACCTGAATATATTGTACAGGGTGGTGAGTTTTTCGCAAGGATTCCATGGCTCCCCTGGCTAGTTTCTATGGCTCCCAGTTTGGGAATTACAGACTTAAAAGCTTTATTTTTGAAGAAAGCATATCTTAACTGCTTTTCCCTACAAATTAAAAATAAACCCTCTTCAACCCTATGACAAAATAAATTCCACTTCACTCCCTGGAGTATTGTGTACAGTTCTGGTCGCCATATTTCAAAAAGGACATAGTGGCATTAGAAATGGTACAGAAGAGGCAACCAAAATCATTACTGGGCTGGGGCACCTCCCTTACAATGAAAGGTTACAGCGTTTGGGGCTCTTCAGTCTAGAAGGTGCCTGAGGAGGGAAATACAGGGATAGATAAGAGTATAGAGGGAATCTCTTTTCTCACACACACAATACCAGAACGAGGGGACATCCTCTAAAGCTAAGTGTTAGGAGAGTTAGAACAAACAAAAGAAAATATTTCTTTATCCAGAATGTAATTAGTCTGTGGAACTCCTTGCCTCAAGATGTGGTGATGGCGTGTGGACTAGATGCCTTCAAAAGGGGATTGCACAGTTTGTGTCCATTACAGGTTACAAACTATGACTGGTATGTCCAGTCATGAGGACAGGCATTTCTTTCTGTCATCCGAATTGGCCATGGATGGCAGGTTTTTTTGCCTACTCCAGACTGGGAAGGGAGGTACAGGTATTCAGTAGGTTTCATGATTTACATTTGTGTTTAATAAATTTAAACCCCAACCTGGGTCTGGTGTCTTCCTTGGGTGGTGCAAGGTTAATAGGCTACCTTAGAATGCCAGATGCAGGGGAGTGGCAGCAAGATACAAGCGTCTGGTTGTCTTGCGTGCTCCCCGAGGCATCTGGTGGGTCACTGTGAGATACAGGAAGATGGACTAGCTGGGCCCTTGGCCTCATCCAGCAAGGCTTTTCTTATGTACCCAAGAAAGAACTAATGAAATGAAGCAGAATGTTCTATAAATTGAAGTTCAGAATTTTTTTTTTTTTACCGAAACCTCATGTTAGAGGAAATATTGTTTTTCCCTTATATTAGCCCTTTAAAAACTACAAACAATTTTATTCACAAGATAAGGGTTGACACACACACATTAAAGAATTTCTGTACAGGAAATTTACGAAGTGATCCTTCACAGCATATTCAAGGATGAAATGGTGAACTTACCTGGCAAATGATATCTCTGTTGGTGACGCGTACAATCATCCTGTATTTAGGAGTGTTGTACTTGTTTTTATCTTGAATCACCAAACGCTTTCGAGCATAGTAATCAGTCTTTCCCTCTGAAAGAGAAGGTGCACTTCAGAAATTGCTGGTACAGCTATTTAATTTGTTTAAATGAATCATTTAATTTGTTGAGAACTCATAAAGAAGTGAACCATACCTCTCCTTCTTCTGAATTTCACTTGATACCTCTTGAAGTAGGCTTTATTCTTGACAACTTTGACGAACCCCTTCAACAAACAGGACATAGACATATTAGCATTACTAAATTCCACTTGCAGGAGAGCAATGGCAGATGCAATGCCATTCTTTCCTGCTTGTGAAATTCCGAGACATATCTGGCTGGCCTCTTTGCGAAGCAAGATGCCAGATTAGATGGGCCTTGGACTGACCCAGCAAGACTTTTCTAATGCTTTAAAAATCTCTCCATGATAAATCTTGTATGCAGGAGGGCAGAATGAACAAAGATGCTCAGGTTAAAAAACCAATGAGAAAAATGGAAGGTTTGTTTTGCAAGTTAACACACACTAGGGGAAGGGGCTCTAAAAATGGAGAGCCCTCAAATGGATATTCACCACCGTCATATGGAATCTAACCAACAGCGACAACCACAAACAGGGAAGCTGAGCTGGACTTACTAATGGTTTTTGGAAACACACTTTGAATCTACACATCGCACATTTGCAGTGATTGAGTTGTTAGAACATGAATACATATTTTTCCTAGTGAAAACAAAACTTCCACAAACCAGTAACTGCCCCTTAACTTAGACCAATTCAGGGAGGTCAGTTTTGTCAATAGCTAAGAACAGTGGTTCTCAAATGTTTTAGCACTGGGACCCACTTTTTAGAATGACAGTCTGTCCAGGACCCACAGGGAGTGATGTCATGGCCAGAAGTGCCATCATGATGATGCCAGAACCTGCTACTTTCCTGAGAATGCAGCAATAAATTTGGTTATTTCTCAGCCATTTTCCAATAGCAAAGTGAAGCAGAAAGAAAAAAAGCCTATTTACAACCTTGACACAAATAGAACAACCACACAGTCCTCCCCTTTTCCAGTATCCCATCTTCCCGTATTTTCAATATGACTGCTCCAGATGCTTTGCAACCCACCTTAAATTGGCTTGTGACCCAGTTTGGGAACCACTGGTTAAGAGCCAAGAGAGCTACATACTACCTCCCAGTTCAGAGGTAGCATGCCTCTAAATACCAGTTGCAAGGGAGCAATGGCAGGAGCAGACTGCCCTGCTTGAGATCCAGCAAAGTATCAGGAAGGAATAAACTGTACTTAGTATCTAGTTGACTAGGTGACAGGAAACCTATAAGCAACCAGCTCACCATCATGCTTTTGCTTCTGAAAAGCACAGCATCCTTTCACTTCAGCATAAAAGAAAAACTGAGGCTTGCAACACTCCATCCTCAACTGGCCACATCCAAAGGACATCATCTTTCACATACCAATGTTCCTTTTGACATTATTAGAGTTTCATTTCATTCCTCTAGGCTGCAGCAGGCCAGGATTACAAGCCATTCATACAGAAGCAACTGAACTCTTTATATTATCAAAAGTCCTTTCCACATGGAGCAAACCTGGTTTTGCATGTGGAAATGCAGAGAGCCAAAGCAACTCTTCATTTCCTAATGGGCATGTGCACAGAATGAAGTGAAAAGTTAGATATGACTCCTCCGGTTGCTCACACTTTTTATTTCAAGCTTATACAATCAAATCGACGGAAGCTGACCCACCCATCTCAATCCCCTCGGAGTGATCACAACCTTGGCCACAAACTAGGCCACATGCTGTGTACATACACCTAGAAAGGCCTTTTCGATAATGAAGGTCTTAAGACTCCATTACTCGTGCTGTCAAAGGCCTTGAGATTTAGGAAGAGGCACCAAACCCGGGGGGGGGGGTTGCTGCCAGGGGCCTTAGGTGGGACCGCATTTCTGGGCAGATACGGGAAAATGCAAACGCAAGGGAAGACTACAGAGGCAGACCCAGGAAGGTAAGTTGTGGGGAAGGGGACAGAGTCCAAGAAGAAAACGCTGCATCTTCTTTCATCAGCAATGGCTTAAGGAGGCGGGAGCAGCCATTAGGCCACGCTGGAACCTGCTTCCGCAGCTGGGCCCGCAGCTTCCCCATCAGAATCCATCCAGGCGACTGAAAGCACGCAGGAGGCGGCCAGCTTCCGAAGACACCAAGCCGGCTCTTCCCTTCCCATCCCGACCCGTTTTGGAGTGGTACTGACCATGGTTCTTGGTTCTGTCCCCTTTCGCTTTAGGCCGAGGGCCGCTCAGCGAAACGCCTGCAACTCGTAAGCCTGGGGAAAAGACCGAGCTCTACGCGCAGGCGCAACACGTATGCCGGCCAACAAGGCGGAGCCGCTCGCAGCAAGAGAGGCCGCACAAAAAGAAACACTGCCCCCTCGAGGTATGGAGGTGAGACGGCTCTGCGCGTGTATAGTGTATCTCCCTCTGCTCGGTTTTCTGCATTACATGGTTTTCTGCGTCTTCCGTGATAACGTTTCGTTGACCTTCGTGGGTCCGTCTCCGCCGCTGCGCGTGCGTTGTGATGGTCCTCAGCAGAAAAGTCAGCCGCTGCCAGCCAGCGGCGCGTATACGCAAAGCTCAAGCTGCTTTGATTGAAAGTATTCTATTCAGCGTGTACAGTATTTTGTACCCTTTCTACCATTGGGAATTTTCTCCTTGAGAACAGATTGGGAACAGTCCAGGACTTGTAGTTGCCCTCTGCATCCGTCTCCAGGGCCTGACTGACAGGCGCCGATTTGCGTATCCAGCCTTCCCAGTTGCTTTAAAAAGGGCTCAGCCTGGGAATCGATTATTGTAAGGATGATTGGACCCCTCCCAATGACCAAACAGGAACGGCGCTTCTTTATGAGTTATTCCGTTGACCAAAGTTGGGAGCCCATTTCTTACAGTACAATTCTAGGCAAGTCTGCTATTTCTGCGCAGCAGAACATGCCTATTGTATTCAGTAGGGCTTCCAGGAAAGTGTACAGCATTTAGAATTTTGCACACTAAGCTGGGGGTTAGCCCCATTCAACATAATGAAACTTACTTTTCAGTAAACATTAATAGGCTTGAACTGTTAATGTGCTGCTAAAAGAAAGGCAGAACAGCTTGTCTGCAAGTAGTCAAGATACTGTAGTAAACATACTTTGTTGCTAAAGCATTCATTGGGTTATCCGATTTTATGGCACAACAACCGTGCAGGGTAGGTTTGGCTAAAAAATAGTTCTTCATTCTTGCTTAAAACTGCTAAATATGTTTTATGGCTGGGTGAAGATTTGAACTCAGGCCTCTGCAGGCCAAGTACTACACTCTACTACTCATAAGAACATAAGAAGAGCCCTGCTGGATCAGACCAAAGGCCCAGCTGGTCCAGTTGCCTATCTCACAGTGGCCCACCAGATGCCTCAGGGAGCACGCGAGACAAGATGCCGGCATCCTGTGGCCATTCCTTTGCACCTGGCATTCTGAAGTAGCCTACTACAGTACTAATGTAAGGAGGTTGCACAACCCATCATGGCCTATATCCCATGATGGACTTTTCATCCAGAAATCTGTCCAGTCCCTTTTTAAAGGCACCTAGGCCAGATGCCATCACCACCTCCAGTGGCAAGGAGTTCCACAGATTAATTACCCGCTGGGTAAAAAAGTATTTCCTTTTATCCGTTCTAACTTTCCCAACCCTCAATTTTAGTGGATGTCCCCTGGTTCTGGTGTTGTGAGAGAGGGAAAAGAACATCCCTCTATCCCATCCCGGAACCCATCTTTTTTTGCCTACCCTGCAAATCATTTTTTTTTCTGTAAGTCAGTGTTCATGGAACAACACACTAAATCAGTAACAGGACCTCTAGCATCAGTACTAGAGCAGCAGTCAGATCCCAGTGGGATTAAACTGATCTGAACATAAACCAAATTCTTGAAGAATAAAAAAAAATTACGTATATACTCAAGTAGCTTTTTTTCTGATTATCATTTTCACAGGAACAGGCAGGCCAATCTTATGTCCAAGAAGATCACTACAGCTACTACTGTGTAGCACAATCCAGGGCACAATCATAACCAGCTTTCCAGCACTGACATAGCTGTGCCAGTGGAGCATGTGCTGCATCCTGCAGGGGAGGAATCGTCATGGAGGCCTCAAGGTAAGGGCAGGTTTGTTGCCTAACCTCGGAGCTGCATTGCCCTTACCCTGTGCTGGAAAGTTGGTTAGGATTGTGCTTCCAGTCTCAGTAAGTTGGATCCTATGATCAATCCAACTCATGAGCCAGTTTCAAACAATATGAAATGCAAGAACAGCAACAGGTCTTCCGGCAGAGACCATAGCAACTTTTTCAATGCAGTCTTATGACATTTTTCATGCACTGTTATGAATCACAGTGGCTTGGGCACCACATCTGCCAATCACAATGTTGTATCTATGCTGGCCTTCAACCTCAACCAATCATGAAGTGGTACTAATGGTGTACTTCCTCCAGTCATGAAGCTATGGATGTTGACAAGAACCTCTCATCTCAGAGGCATCACTAGGGTTTGCGTCACCTGAGGCAAAACCTAATTGTGACTTACGCATGCGCGCACACACACACACATGAGGGACCTCCTCCCATATTAATCATACAGAAAAAAATCAGAATATATCCACAGTGGAATCCAGTGGCGGTTGTAGCAGGGGGTGCAAAATACTATGTTTTTCAGGAGCCTGAGCTCTTGTGTAAAGGGCCTCTCCCCCCACCTTCAAAGCCGTTGGTGGCATGGAGAGCTGGCTGGGAGGTTTTGCTTTCCAACGCATGGATGGCTCTGGAGGCAAGGGGGCAGAGCATGTTATACAGGAGTTCAGGCTCCTGCAAAACTTAGCATATTGCTGCCCCTGTGGGAAACCCACTGGTGGCATCATGGCTAGGGTTGGTGTAACCCGCATGAACTTTATTTATTTATTTTAATATATCACAGTACAGGTCACCCAATAAATTAGTAACCAACAATAACAACTACAAAAAAAAACAGTGTCCAACTTGATGGCACACAACTAAATAAGAGTTCTAGTAATAGCGCTGATGCATGGAAATGAGAGCTGACTCATAGTAACACCTCATTGGTTCCTGCTGTGTTATAACACCACCTGATAGCCTTTTGGAACAATCACAGTCCCATCCTAGCCTGGTCTGGAATAGGCTGCTTGGTGCCATATCCTGCCCTAGTTAGGCGGCAACTATAGGACATCTCAGAGTAAGTGGACATATTACCCTGAGTAATGCCCCAGCCATCCCACTAGGGCTACTTGAATCTGCACTAGCAAAATTGCTAGTGCAGATCCAAGTGGCCTGTGTAAGGCCAACTGGGCTGGGGTCAAGGGTTAAGATCCAGTCTAAGTGCCAGAGGCCAATCTCACCCCGCTCCCTGGGCCAGTCCGCCCATGGGCCCTCCTAGCTTTCCTGCCACCCCAATCCACCTCTCCTCTGCCCTCCCCCTACCCTTTGCAACCCCCCACCCTGCACCGGCCTCACTCAGCCAGCCTTACCTAGTCTGGAATACAGTGATGTCATTCAGGGGGAACGGACCAGAACGGGCGTTCCGGATCCTAACAGGCTCCGTGGCTGCTTCTGGGTTTTTTTTGTTTTTTTGTTTTTTCAACATTTGAATTTGAACTCAAAAGTGAATTCCTGTTCCTAAATGACACCACTGCTGGAATGTGTCCATGCACCAGCCTCCCTGACTCCAATGGGAGCACAAACACGCTTTATGGCACATTTGCAACATTCCTAGGCCAGCACAAGGGACTTGTGCCAGCCTACCTGCAAGGTAGGCTTGCACTCTCAGTCTCATTATAGTCAGTTCTGAGTTAAGAAACCCCACTTTTTGTTGCATAAAGCAGCTGTGTTTTCCTTTTTCTGGTTAATTGGCCATAATGTTTGATTGAATACAGATATTTCAACACTGTATGTTTCATTACATTCTGCATGAAGTTACTTTTCCAATTATATGTAAGATGATGGCAGTTTTCATAAATACAAATTTTCCAAAAGGTTTTCAAAATGTTGGCCAAGGGTGGTGTCACTCACACACTCCGAGGGTGACACCTGGTGCTGTCTGCACTTCCCACACTGCCACTGTCTCATCTACAATGTAGATGTGATAACATGGTGTCATTCTTCCACCTAGGAGTCACTTTCAGTACTAATAGCTTCAAATATACCCACAGCTGATGCAGGTCAAAATATATATTTATGGGACTTGACATCCAGTAAACCACAATAATGCTGAACAGTGCAGCTGTAATAAGAACTATTGTGAGCACTCTTAACACTGCATGCAAGCATTGTTGCTGGAGTAGGGCTCAAATCACGCCCTGTGGGTTCATTCTACATGCAAGTAACTTAATAAAAAGTAGGCTTGGGCCGGCACTCTGGGTCCTTCCTGCTCACTGGTAACTTGTATAACCTTTGTGATGAAAAAGCAAGGCATCATCTTGGTAATCCTAACCCCACCACAATATAAAAAAAATGCCATATATCAAAATAGTCAATCCTAGATACATTTACTCAGGAGTAACTGCCATGAGTTCCCAGTGATGCAGTGCAACCCTATCCAATTTTCCAATGCTGGTGCAGAGATGCCAAAAGGACATGCACTGCATCCTGCAGTGGTGGGACAGTCATGGGGGCTTCATCAATGTAAGGGAATATTTGTTCCCATACTTCGGGCCTGCATTGCAGCTGCATTGCAACTGGAAAGTTGGATAGGATTGGGCCCTAGGTCTACTCAGAATCAAGTCCCATTGAGTTCCAATGAGGCTAAGTCCCAAATGCAAGTGAATAGGATCACAGCCTGAGTAAGTATGTAAATAGCAGTCTCAAGCATATAATTTTTGAAAAATTATTCCTCTCTTACTCCCACATCAGTCAGATAAACCACCTGAATACAGCACCAGCCTCTTCAGAAGTAAGTACGATTGTGTTCAGTGGAATTTATTCTCAAGAAAATGTACAGGATTGCTGCCTTAGAACTACATGGAATGGATCCTGGGAAAGCTCACATAGGCAGAAATCAGCAGTCACTTAGCTCCACCTGACCTCACTGAGGGAATTATAAATGCAAGTGCCTTTTTCCCCCTTTTTTTCCTCTTATTCTTCTTTCCCAACCAGTGGAAACGCTGGTTTTTAAAATGGACTTAGTATCCAGATGCCAAAGTTTCAATGAGGTAGTAACAAAATTTAAAAAAAATAGTTTTCATGAAATGCATGCCTTCCGGATATTGATGCTCTTAGCTGAAAAGTTGTATTCATCCTTGAAAGGCATTAAATACACACTATTGAAGGTTTTGAGGGGATTATGCAGTAACTGCTTTTAAAAGATGTGGTTTTATTTATTTTCTTCTCCTTGTCAGTTCTGGTCTAATATTAAGTGTTACCTTTCTTTCTGGAAGTTTAAGGCCAAGGAGAAACAACTTTTGTTGTTCTGTAGTTTGTAGTAGGTAATCCCTCTGGGTGTAGTTTTGTGTAATGCAAAAACATGTGTTTAGAATTGGCTCTGCCCTGTGCCAAAACCAAAACTGCCTTGGCTTGTTATGTAGGCCACTTTTCTGGTGATGTGATGGGAGGAACATCGTTTTTATATATAAATAACAGGACAGCTTGTGCTTGAGCAGAGGTCAGGGTAGCTTCTATTGCTGTCATGAGCATCTCCTGTAGTGGGATGGCTCCAACCCGTTACAGAGGAAATGAAATGGATATGGAAACACTGAAATGCTTACTTGATATGAAGTCCTATTCTGTAGCAATTCACGGACATGATAAAAGGGCATCTTTGACTTGTAGTCAACATTGTTCTGGCAATGAAGTCAAAAACTGTAGCTGATATGTAATCTTCCTTTTTCATGACTGATTATATCTAAGGACTCTGCATTATTCAAACCTTGATATAGGTGCCTTTTGGAGACAGAGAAATATGAAAACTTGCAATTTGACTTAAAATAAAATTCATGCATTGTAAAATAAAATTGGACAGGCCATTTTTCTTTTAATTTTAATTTTTCATTCCCCAGTACAATAACTTAAAAAAAGTGTGCATGCTTTTAAGACAGTTGGCATTTTTTTAAAACAACCTCTGTGTCCTTAACTGCAGTGTTAACTGCAGACATTAGTGTGTCAATACTGTGAAAAGTTTACTTTAAATCTCAGCAGATCAAGCCAATGTTTAAGGAGCAGATCAGGTTTTTCCTGGACACTAGCCATTTTTTCTTGTGATTCCTCTGAATTGGCCTCTTGGAAGTAACTGGCAAAAACTTTCATTATATTGCCAGTTAATTGGAACTTGCAGTACTGATAAGAATGAGATACGGTAGTCTCTAGATAAAACATGCTGCATGTATGCTAAATGGCAAAGAGTGCTTTGGCACTGTGAAGTCTAATACATGTATTAGTGGCATATGTTTTGGTGAGTAGAGCCCAGTAATCTAGTTGCAGGTGATGAAGTGGATTCTGACCTGTGAAAATTTATCCCAGAGTAATCTGGTTGCTTTTGCTGCAAAGCCTAAGGGTGCAGTCCTAACCAAATTTCCAGCACGGACACAGCTGTGCCAATGGGGCATGACCCTGCACTGGAGCAGTAGTCACAGAGACCTCCTCAAGGTAAAGGAATGCTTGTTGCCTTACCTTGGAGCTGCATTGCCCTTACCCAGTGCTGGAAAGTTGGTTATAATGGCCATCACCATTATAATTGCTTCTCCTCTTAAATTGAGGAGGTGGTAGTGGGGATGCATGACCACACAACTCTATTGGGGTGGCAGCATGGTTGGGGGAGCGATAAGTTCAGGCACCATAAACCCTTGAACCAGCTGACTTGCTTGAAATCACCATAGACCAGAGGTTTGCAAACCTTTTAGCACCAGGACCCATGTTTTAGAATGACAATCTGTCTGGGACCCACCAGAAGAGATGTCATGTCCAGAAGTGCCATCATTGAGATGCCTGCTGTTTCCTGAGAATGCAGCAATAGGTTGGACAATTCTCAGCCATTTTACAGTAGCAAAGTGAAAAAGAGAGGGGGGAAAAGTCTATTTACAATCTTCGCAGACAAAACAACCTTACAGGCCTCCCGCTTTTTAACATCCTATCTACCCATATTTTCAATATGGCTGCTCTCAGTGCTTCATGAACCACCTGAAATTGGCTCGTGACCCACTGATGGGTCCCAACCCACAGTTTGGGAACCACTGCCATAGATGCTACAAAATACAAGACCTGCCTAGTGTGTGGTAGTGGTGGGATGTTGTACAGCTCCTAGATTACAGATCCTTAATCTGTAATACTGAGCCTGATCAGATGTTTTAAAATTAGAACAATGCTCTTAGGCGTTAGAGCTAGTTGTGGGTTGCTTCTTCCGTGTAGCAACCTGCCATTAAGAAGATGAGGGGCTCTGCTAGCAAAAGGTGATTTTGTCCTAATGCTATAGACCAGTGGTTCTCAAACATTTTAGCCATGGGACCTACTTTTTAAAATGACTATTGAAACTCACCTAGCTTTATGAGACTAAAAAAAGTTTTGCTTTGCCAGCTGCTCAAGCCTCTGTTTTTATCCTTTTTTACTAGGGTGAGGGGGGGTTGACCGCCTTCTAGAGCATTTGTTGAGCTTCAGTGTGCATTGAATCAGGACCGTTCTGATGGCCTTGTGTTCCCTTGACCTAGCCATCAATATGGACTGAGAAATAGTCGTTACGCATTGGTAAATGTGGACATGCTGCTCCATAAGGGTCACTTTCACTTTCCATAAGGGTCAGTGCATTTTTCTTGCCTCCTACCAGCGTGTCAGTTGTGGGATCCACCAAAAATCAGGTTGCGACCCACAGTTTGGGAACCACTGCTATAGATGGAACATTAATAACCACCACAAAAGTAATTAGATGAAAACAGAGATGTATATGCATGTGAGATGTATATGATGTTCAGAGGCACCAACTGTGAGTGTTGCCAATTTTTAAATATGTATTGCTACAACACAAGTAAGAATACTTGTCGAAACAAAAATTGCAGTATTTCCAACTGAATGTTGAACTCAAAACAAAATTACAAGTCCATGCCAAATCTGGCTACAAAGGCAAGCTGTTATTTGGCAGTGTTGTCTCAAATGATCAAACACTGGCACCATTCAAACATGATCGTACTGCAGGATCTTCTTCCAGTCAAGATAGGTGATTTTACAGCATCTTTAAAAAGCATCTTTTTAAAGCTACCTCTTGCAAGATTTTCAAGTGTCACAAGATGTTTTCTGGTTGATTTTCTAGGCTTTTTAAAGTAGACCCTCTTAAATGTTTCTTACTCAGTGCTCCATAAAATTCCAGTCCTGGGTATGTTAAATCTAGAATAATCCTCTTCCCATCCATCCCTGGCTGGTTTGAAAAGCTGTTGGGGCACAGATCTCAGCTCCAACTCTGTGAAAGCTATGGCATCCAGGTCAGAACAGATATGAGCAATTGGATCTACAGTGCGTAGTGCAAACTGATCACAGTGGGCTATTGTGAGTTTTGAAGGCCATGCCTCAGAGTCCTTGTAGAAGACTCTGAACCATTTGGCTCAACCCTGCTAGTCAGTACTGCATACAAGCAATGGTGTGTGTGGGGGAGGGAGGGAGGGCTCTCTTGGCCACCATCGCCACTACCAAGTAGGCCTTAACCCAGATTTGTACTCTAATCACTTTGACTCAAGTCACAAGTCATCACAAGAAGTGGGTTGCTGAGACAGGCATGACTCCATGGAAAAAATGGAGGCGAGTCTTCCTGTCTTGAGTCTCTATGACTCATGACTCATTTCCATGTCATCATCCCAAGTCACACACAAATCAGTGATGCCCATGACACAAGCTGACTTGAGTTGCAAAAAACTCACATTTTCATGATTTCGGTCTTCAGGACTCAAATTCATCCCTGCCTTAACCTGAGCTTTAGCCTGTGTTTGGTTGGGATTGCGGCAAGTCTTATTGATATTACTGTTGTTAATATTGGCTGTGTGAGTGGAGCTAAAGTAGTCTGGTTTGTGGAGAGCAGGACTGGCTAAGCCAGTGTTTCCTGAATGATTTGACTGCGACCCTAAATACAGTTTTTCTCCGTTTGGCAATCCATTGGGTTGGTACTCATTGATAATAATAAAAATGTTCTGGAAAGTTTGGTAATGATGTCATGGTTATTGCTGAGCTCTGAAGAACTGAGAGGGAAGCTCCACGGAGCTTCAATTCCATCTGTATATATTACAGAGAATGCTGCTTCCCAAGACCTTCAGAAATATCTGAGTGACCCTTGTTTCCATCACAGCCCTTGGTTTGGGAACCACTGGGCTAAACCAAATATGCAGTACCCAGAGATGCTTTGGGCTAATCCCTCAGAAGAGCACTCCTTGGGCTCTTGGCATAACAGATGATGAGATGGGGGGTCAATGTTCACTCTGAGGTACACAGCTGAGTGGCCATATACTTCTCAGCTGACCTGCACAGAGCTCAGGAACCCAGAAGTTCAGAAATGATAGACATAACCTAATATCTGGGGACAGTGTCACGATGCTGCCCAGCTGCAGAAGGCGTCTGTATACCTCCCCTTAGAGGTACAGTGGAGAGGGTAAGAGTGAAAGTATGTATTCACTCATATGGATAGGGATGGCTCCAAAGGTGAGGTCTGGTGGGACATGTGCTCCGGGGTACACACAAGAGGCTATGCTGGTGCTTATCCCACATGGATGCTTTCCAGGCAGTAGTGAGGGAGCAGCAATGAAGGTCAGCTTCCCCACTGACATTTTACAATTCAAGGATTGCCTGTGTTCCCATGTTGTGTCAGAAGAACTATCTCCCCTGGGAATTAGATAGCATCAGGGAATGAGATAGTACAAACTGGTGCTTGGTTCCAATCCCAGGCACCAGAGTTGAGTAGCTGCATTCACACGTGTTTTTCAAAGGAATGTACCATGAGGAGGCTCTTGCAGTGCTTTTGCGGGGTGTGTGTGTGTGTGTGTGTGTGTGAACTCCCTAAAAGCTGGAGCCGGCACTGTGCATGGGAAAAGGGGGGGCGATTGAGAGAAACGGAGAGATTACAATGCCTCTCTTCCCCCATCTTGTTTTTCTCCTTAAGGAAGAAACCACGGCCTTCTCCTCGCAGGCTTGCACGCAACTGGAAAGAGAGAAGCCAAGTTGAAAGGGAAGGAGAATTAAAACGCTCCCAAGACGGCTCCGTAGAGCGCAATCCTCCTTTTGCGGTTTACTCGGAAGTAAGCCCCGCTCTGCTGCCGGAGCCTTGTTCCTCCTCTTGGGCTCTTCCCGACACCACAGATTTGAAGGGTCGGCGCAGTGACTGAGCGACGACTGAGCTCGACGGCCGAGGGACCTGGGCCCGCCGTGTGCGTGTGCGCCTGCGCGCGGGGCTCTTCAAGGGCCGTGGCCCGGTTTCTTGAGGCTGGAGGAGCGAAGCGGGCTCTGGAAGTGGAGGGAGGGAAGAAGCAGGACGAGTAGAAAGGCGGGACGCTGGTTGAGGAAGCAGCAGCAGCAGCAGCAGCCGCGGCGGCTCCGGGCCGGGCTGCGCAGGAAACTGATGTTCGCACCTCACCTCCCTGGAAAACGCTTCCAAGGTGAGTGGCGGCCGGCGCCGACCGCTCCGCCGACCCCCTCAGCTCGGTCCCCGCGGGCTGGGCGGAGGGAGGGGGCGCCCCAGACCAGTCGAGCCCCCGCAGCGGGCGGCAGGGTGGGGAGGCTGGTGGCCTTGGAGAGGGACCCTCCCACTGCAGTGCCCGGGAGCCCGGACTGACAGGGGCGCCCCCTCCCTCCCTGCTTGGGCTGCTTCTTTCTCCAGGCCTGTTGCGACCCGGGACTCCGGGGGTCCTTTTTCGTTGACTCGCCTCTTTCTCCGCCCGCCCCACCGCAAAACCCTCTCAGACAATGGAATTCGGGGCGCTGCGCGCGCGCGTAGTAGATGCTGCTTCAGAGGTCGTGGAATTGCTCCACGGGTGCATCGAGGGGGGGGCCCTCTACTTCCTCCCTTCTCCTCCTCCTCGCTCACGAGCTGCCGGATTTCCTCTCTGTGGTGGTAAAGAAACCGTGGGGAGTGTCCCGTGTGGGGTTTTCTTCTTTCTCTTCCTTGCGATCGCGTCCTGTTGGTTCCTATAGTGAGCTGTAGCGAGAGCTCTGGAAAAGGGCTCAAAAAAGTGATAAAGGTGAGAGATCTTATGGTCAGGGTTTCTGCCTTACACTATCTAGATGCATATATCATCTCCATTTTACATCTGTATGAGATTGGAAAAGGAGCATTTCGCTTCCCTTTAATTTGAACTTGTATTTCCTAGCCATGAACATGTGTGGTTAAGGTTGTTCCTGAGTGTGTGCAGAGTGCCTTCTCCAATTGCAGAACTGCTGTAACTGGCCCTTTTTGAAGGAGACTCAAGCCAGGCATATGACAGATGAGCTGAGAATCTCATTGTTATGTTATTGACTTCAGTGGTCCAAGTCCCACTAGTGGTGCTTCACAGTATGGCAGGCAGTCCTTGACCCCACTGACTTGGTGTCCATGTGGTGCTGTCCTGACCCTGCTGGAAGTGTGAATGGCTGGGACAATGGTGCACTAGTGAGCAAGATGTGACTATATAATTGCCTGTCCCTTGAAAGGGGGCATGATTTGGGGAAAGAGGGTGAGAGTGAGGCTCCAGCTGTGGGTAACTGCCTGCTCCTATGTACTG
The DNA here is from genome assembly GCA_029204185.1 of Lerista edwardsae. Lineage (NCBI taxonomy): Eukaryota > Metazoa > Chordata > Lepidosauria > Squamata > Scincidae > Lerista > Lerista edwardsae. The sequence continues at coordinate 3,060,086 of JAJKFI010000105.1, read as the reverse complement.
TACAGTTGCTGTCTCTGGAGGCAGTGGTGATTGTAGCAAAAGGTGCTATTTAGAAAAGCAATTATTTTATGGTACTGCAAATTTCATGGTTAAGTGGGAATTTGTTTGAGCCAAAATCTCTCCAGTTCTTGTCTAATCACTACACTGCACTGGCTCTTAGACTCAGATTTCAAACTGGGGATTTATGGACAGGAAGTGAGGGAGAGGAACTTATTACAAGTGAAAACTTGTTTTCTTCCTCCTCCTTTCTAAGAACTGTACAGGTTGAATGCCTCCTTGCAGATGGCCCTCTTTAATCCCTGTTGGATTTGTGGTTGTTTCACTAAGATCATGGCAACCACTCCCATCACTTCCTGGCAAACAGAAGGGGAAGAAATGGAAGCAGTGACAGACTTTATTTTCCTGGGCTCCAAGATCACCGCAGATGGTGACTGCAGCCATGAAATTAAAAGACGTTTACTTCTTGGGAAGAAAGCTATGGTGAACCTAGATAGCTTAATCAAAAGCCGAGACATCACCCTGCCAACAAAGGTTCGCATAGTCAAAGCGATGGTTTTCCCAGTAGCCATGTATGGCTGTGAGAGCTGGACCATAAGAAAGGCAGAGCGTCGAAGAATCGATGCTTTTGAATTATGGTGTTGGAGAAGACTCTTGAGAGTCCCCTGGACTGCAAAGAGATCCAATCGGTCAATTCTCCAGGAAGTCAAGCCTGATTGCTCCCTGGAAGGACAAATGCTGAAGCTGAAGCTCCAATACTTTGGCCACCTGATGAGAAGAGAGGACTCTTTAGAAAAGACCCTCATGCTGGGAAAGATTGAAGGCAAAAGGAGAAGGGGGCGACAGAGGATGAGATGGTTAGATAGTGTCACCGAAGCAATGAATATGAAATTGGGCGAACTCAGGAAGCTAGTGGAGGACAGGGAGGCCTGGCGTGCTGTGGTCCATGGGGTCGCGAAGAGTCGGACACGACTTAGCGACTGAACAACAACAACACTATCCCAATCAGCTACAGGAACATTGGGAAGAGCTCCTGTCATCATCTAATAATTTCTTTGTGCATAATTTGGGAGGGGGTACTGGATGTTTCTTAGATTAGATTTTCTGCAGATCATTGCATGCCATAGCAGACTACACATGCACATGATGGTGTGCTTAATGATCTGCATTCTCTCCTACACAACAGATGGTTGGGATGGGAAGGGGGCAGGCTCAGTCACAGAGTTCAGGAAATTTGAGGCAGTGATCTGGGAGAACTTCCAGAGGGCTCGCAGCAAAAACACAGTCTTGTGGCACATTAAGACTAACAAACTTACTGAAGTTCAAGCTTTCACTAAAGAAAATTTATGGCCACAAGGCACTCTGTTATGTAAGAAAACAATCTCTGGAAGCATGGTCCTTTTTGTCTGGCTTGGTTCAACCATTCCATGGTGAGGCTGATCTGTTTTCCCTGTTAAAAGATTAGGCAGCCTTTGACCTCTCTCTTTCTGAGCACCCTCTCCAGAATGCTATGGGATACCAGTAGGGTTTTATTATTGATACTGCTCATCCACATAAGGAGATTCCATTACAGTTGTAGTGTAACAAAAGAGATCCTGTTGATAAGCACGAATCTTGCTCAAGGGAGTGAATTACCTGTCAAATATCTATTTTATTTGCATCCGATGTCATTTAAGAGAGACAAAATGTGTTTGGTATGGGAAAGGCAGGATATAAATCTCTTTAACAGTGGGCTTTGGTGCACCAAACTCTGCTAGAATTGCTGAAATACATGTTGTTTGAAAGATCTCATTGATGCTGATTCCTTGCCTAAATGCTGGCAGAGTGTTCTGTGGTGGTGGCGGCGGCAGTGGTGATGGTTGTTGAAAAGTTATACATAAACAACCACCAAGTTAACAAAGCTTGGAAAAATAAGACAAAAATATGGTCCCCTGTCCCCAAAAAGTGCTCACAGGTTACAGTGGCATGAGAGACATCAACAGTCACTGGAAAAAGATGTAATGCTGGGGTGACTAGGAACAGTCGATCTCCCCCTCCCCCTTAGAAATATAAGAATCATCATTGCAAAATTCAGAAGAGATTTTGGATGTGTTTTAAAAAGGATATTTTCCTGAGGCTTTGGAAACACTGATCCCTTCATTAAGCATTTCTCAATTTTTATTTTTTTTAAATGTTGGTGGTTCAGAGTAAGCCTTGTTCACTAGTGTGCAGTTTAGACAAATCTGATACCATTTTTGAATTGCGTGGGTCTTTTTGTAAAGCAGCCTGCTTGTTGAGCTTGCATAAGAATTTTGTCATGGAATAGTGATTGAGCCAAAGTACGTTTCCTGTAAAAAGTGTTCTCTCTTAACAAATTTTTTCCCTTTAAGTCAGCTACTCTTATTCTTGGCATGTTGCAAGTCATCCAAGGACAGCTTTTCAGGAAGTTTTAGTTTGCTTGTGGAAGGAGTTAATGTTTCCTGGAAATGCACCTCAGAGTTGTGATGGTTTTTCTTAGAAAATAAATGAGGTTAAATCTGATAATTGTAAGACAGGAGTATAATAATAATAATAATAATAATACATGTATTTATATACCGCCTTTCTTAAAGTCACTAGATTTCTCTAATGATTACAACTCAAGGCGGTTTACATAGGCAGACTTTTTCACAAACCCGAAGGTTTTTACAATTTACAGAATGTTCTATCTTTCAAGAACCACATTCAAACAGATCTTTCTTTCTGGATTTAGCCTTCTTTCTTTAGCCACCCGTCTGTCGTCTGCTGGCTGATAAACGGCTTCCCTGCTCTCACCAGAGATGCAGCTGCGTTCAGCACACTCCTCCCACGGGCAGCTGAAACTCAGCTTTTAATCAGCCGCATTTTGCAAGGTCTGCCGCTCACACAGACTTCCGGGAGTCTCGAGCTCACGACCTTGAGATCTTTAGTTGTTATCTTCGGGCAAACGGAGGCATTAACCCTCTCGGCTAAATCTTCTGCCCGAAAAATAAGCTCAAATAAGTCATGTTTAAATTTTGATGAAGGCCAAATTCAAAAGGCTGCATTGCTGCAATTGGTGCCTATTTTGATATGTATTCCTATGCATTACAGGTGCATCCTTTGTATACTTCTGAATCCATGGAATTCAGGGCCTGTGCATATGTAGTGATGCAAGTATATTCCCACTTTTAATGGATCAATCAATCAATCACTAGTATTTATATACCGCTTTTAACATAAAGTTCACAAAGTGGTTTACAGGCAAATAATAACATTAAAGTTAAATGGCTCCCTGTCCCAAAAGGGCTCACAATCTAAAGGAATGGAGAACACCACCAGCAACAGCCACGAGAAAGACACTGCGCTGGGGTGAAGAGGGACAATTGCTCTCCCCCTGCTAAATATAAGAGGACACCACTTGAAAAAGTGCCTCTTGCCCACTTAGCAGGGGTTAACTGATCTTAACTGATGGATGGGGGAGCTGATCTTGATTCCCCAAATGGGCAAACGGGTGGCAAACAATGACTATTCGGAATTCCCTATAGGGGAGCAAGTGAAGTGGGAGGAGACTGAAGTGTTTTGTGGAGACCAGTTTTGTAGATAGATGATGAAGTGGTAAGTCTTGAGGAGAAAAACAAATCTTGCTGCAGTTGAACTGTTCTGTTCATTGGGCTAGGTGCTCATTTCTTACAGCAGCAGAATAGCATTCATGGCAGAATGCTTCTGGTGAGGCCAGAAATGGTGTCAATGATGGCCAGAAATAAGCACTATTTTCACATAGGAACTTATTAGTAGCAAATGACAGAAAAGAAAATGTGCAAATTGATATGGGAGAGCCTCATTATCACAAGTGGGAGAGCACAATTATCACATGGGCTGCTATATTAGCAGTACTGCTTCTGCAGAGATGTCACTTGGCAATTCAGTAGCTGAGAGGCGCTGTGGAATGATGCCTCACAGAAGCGGCACTGTTGAAAGGCTGCATGCATGATAATTTAGCTCTCCAAGCATCTCTCTCTCATATCTCTTGGCCTTCACCATCCCCTGTGGTTTCTTACTGTACTTATACTTTGTTTAGGTTTCTGGGAGTTACTTAACACTTGGGCTAGACCAAGGGTCTCCAAAGGGCCACATTGTGTGTATTACACATTTTTGTGGTCTGAAAAACATTCTGTTGCCCCAGCAGACTGTACACGGCATTCTGGGCAGGCACGGCTGGCTGCAGTGACAGTTGGGGGCTGTAGTCATGGCTTTGCCAACGCTCCCTGGCAGAATGAAAAGTGTGGGTCGCACCAGGGAACCCTTTAGGTGCTCCAGCAGTTTCCAGTTTGGAGACTGCAGGACTAGACCAAGAAGCTTCCAGAAGTGATTATCAGATGTATACCTTAAATCAGCTATTCACCAACTGTGGGTCCATGGCCCACCAGTGGGTCATGACCCAATTTTTGGTGGCTGCGAAACTGACAAAGCAATTAGGCTATGTTCGTCAAGCGTTAAACAGTCTGCTACTTGTCCAGAGCACTGCTGCCCAATCACCATTATAGCCACAGAGGCTTGAGTGGTTGGTAAATTGGAACAATTTTTTAGATGGGGCCCAATGCCAAAAAGTTTGGGAATCACTGCCTTTAATTAAGGTGATATTGCATATTTCCCTCTGACTATTTCTGCACCTTTGTGCTTTTACTAATCTCAGTGGGTTTATAGTTATAAGAAATGTTATGATTTTTCTACAAAGGAGAATTGAAAGGAAGCATATAGAAGGGAGGGAATTGCATTGCAACACTGCATGAAAAATGATAATAAACTAGACTGAAGATGAACCGACGGCTGGTGCCTGTGCACATGTTTTCCTGGCATTAGTTTTTTTTCTGTTTTTAATTGGAGAAAATTAACTTTATCCCACAGTAATTTCATTCAACTTTATTTTCCTAGAAGGTTGCTGAGTCTCCCTTACCTCTAATTTGCTTCTAGCTATTCCATGCAGCTATTTGGAAGTAAACATAGTAATTAATCATCTGGTGGGGGAAAAAAACACCAAAGAGATGAAATGTAATGTCTGCAAGGGTTCAGTATTGGGACTAGCGTACTGCCTATTCTAAAAGTCTGGTTAGGTTAGCACTGGAAAATTGTGGGAAATAATGAGGTGAGCAGAAGCAGTGTTGGAATTTTGCCAGTTGAATAGAACAGCCACAAGCAAAAAATTAAATTGGAACAACACAACTTGACAAGTTAAAAATGAAAATCAGTGGGACCTATTTCCAAATAAACATAGTTAGGAGGACTGTGTATGTCTTTGGTCAGTCTTCTAGAACACCAGTTCTCAAACCTTTTAGCAGTAGGAGTCAGCTAAAAAAAAGAGTTCCACTTTACTAGCCATTCAAGCCTCTGTTTAGGGGGAAAGCTCTCCAGGGTTTCCCTGGGCCTCATAATGCCTTTCAAGGCATTGAGAACGTTATGTCTGGTTCTCAGCAAAAACCAGAAGTAATTTTTTTTGCCTGAAATGGCCATTTTGAGGCCCACAGAGGGCCTCCTGTGGCGTCAGTGGGCCTCAGAAGAGCCTCTGGAAGCAACCGGAGCACAGCTCCAGTCGCCTTCAGAGGCTTTAGGTTGAGTCTAATTGGACGGGTCTAGGGGGATCCACATTGAGCCAAATCCGTGGATATAAAATCTGCGGATAATTAGATTCAATCTCTACAAGGTATGGCTTCAGCTTTTCTGGTGCATTTTGCATTTGCTGACTGGAGTGTAGATGAAATAGGAACTTCAGGGGGAGTTAAATGGCAATTCTCTCACACAAACCACTGCCACTACCCCTCTGAAATTTGGTTCGGAGACTGGAGACTTGGGACTTGAATGACTTGAATGACTTGGACTTAAGCCACTGCCCCTGTGACTTGACTTTTGGGCTTAGTGACTTGAGCACTAACTAACCCTGGGCAGCTGCTAGTCTGGTCCATTGGCCCAGGTCACAAATGGGGGGATTGATTCTGCTGCATATGCCATTTGGAAAGTGTCTGTATAGTATGCCACTAATGGCATGTATGCCACAGGTTGGCCATTCCTGGTGTAACAGATACAGCTTTTCCCATCACTAGACCTCCATATTGCATACAATGACATTGCATTGCAGCCTGTCGTACAGTTTAGAGTGCAATGTTTCCTGCTATAGATTCCTATAATTGCAGCTATTGTAGCAGCATAGTTTTTGCTGGAGGCCTTGCTTGTAGGCTGCATTATATTATTGCCCGTACAGGTGATAGACATGATAATATGGACGATCAATAGTTGCAACAGAGTTCCTGTGCCCAATGGGGGTTGGCAAGCACGTGACTGAAAGTACCACCAAATATACAGATGTACCCTGGTATCCATGGGGGATATATTTCTGCTGCTATCATGGATACCTGAAACTACAGATAGTAGCAAGCCCTTTTCGAATCTTCCCCAGTATGCTCATGACTCGCTTTGCAAACACTTTGCACATATGAACTTTTTTTCCTTTTGTTTTAGAAAAGGAAACAAGTAGCAAGAACCTAGGCTTGTAGCAGCTGGAGGATCACTAGAGGAAGTGCCATTGATAATGCAAACAAGAGGCGAACAGCAGAGGGAGCAGGCGGACAGCGAGAGCACTAGACTCTGTTTCCTGTTAGCATTCTCTCTGTCGTCTCCTCTAATGTTCTGGGCCTGACCAAGGAAGCGGCTGAAACAAGTCTGGTGGTAGCAGCTGCCAGGCCACTTGTTTGCCCTGTCCCTTGGCTGGACAAGTGAGTGGTCCAGCAGTAGCCACTGCTGCCGCCTCCAGCCTGCTTGCAAGGGCCAAGTGAGGATGGACCATGCTAAGAAGCAGGCTGCTAAGTCTACACAAAGAGCAACTCACCGCTGCCTCTGACCTGCCATCTAAGCTGGCGGGTGTACCCTGCCTCGTGGTGGCCTGACCTTTCCTCTGCCTAACATGGCTTGGATTTTATCCTGACTACCCTGTTCATTCAGAGAAAGGAATTATTAGCAGATAAGTCTGTCAGATAAGTCAGTCAAATTTAACTATTTGATAAGTATGAACTAATCTGAAGCTAATCTTATATTATTGAATCTTACTTTTAATAGATGCTTTTAGTACAAGGTAGACCTTATAGCTTTGTGCAGCTTAAATGGGTTTCAGCTTAACAGGGTATAGACATTTGTAAAGGAATAAGTAAACATGGGTTAATGTCGTACCAAAGAACCAAATTAATGGTTCTGGTGACCAGGATATTCTGTATTCCTATAGCTTTCTAATAACCGTGTAAACTTCTCTGAAGTGGAACATATTCATTTTTTCCAGTTTTTTTCAGTTGGAAAACTGGTTCTTAATGGATATTCATGTTTCCCCCCATCTTCGAATGCAGCCAGACATATACACAGTTAGTACATATCACTTCTGTGATGGCTCTTCAGTTCTTTTTAATGTTTTCTCTGCTATTCTTGCGTCTATGGCTTGGGATTTGTCCCATCCCTGCTTAGTAAGTGTCATCAAACACTTGTGCTAGGAGAAAAATGAGGCAGGACTAGTCTTGGCATGAAGCAGTGCCTTTAGGCTGTACTTTCATGGGATATGGCCAGCTGCATCTGAGGGTCATGCGTGTTGCAATCAAGAATAGAGTGATGCCTTTCTAAGGCTATCATTGGTTGAGATCACTGTTCATAGCTGTCATGGCATTAATTCTTCCTCTGGTGGTACTTGAAAAAGCATCAAGCAGTGTAGAATGGAGCTTGCTGTCAAGGCTTTTCTTTCATCCCTGTTTGTGGTAATCATGAGAGCTCTTAGCAGAAAATACATGAGGATTCCCTGGGTGCTTTAAGATTAATCTGGGGGGAAAAGACTATGTTAATAGTCTTGGAAATATTTTTATGCTTTTGTTTACCAGCTGGGAAACTTTATATATTTTTCCTGCAAGGAATGCTTGTCCTCCCTTGCATCTTTGCAGTTCAGCTGTCTCAGCTGGGATCAAATACATTCACATTGGTTCTCTTATAAAAGCTGTGAATTTTGATGTGTGAATTACATTAACCTCATTGTCATTAAAAAACACACACACCCTCATCTGTATCTGAAAGTAAGCAAAATGTATTGGATTTTGGAGCCTATTGACTTCCTGTTCAGAAAGCAGGAAATCTTTAGTAGCCAAAGGGGATTTAATCTTCCAGAGATGTCCATACATAGGATGCACATGAATTTTCTTCCCACATTTTTTTGGGGGGGGGGTGTCTTTATGGGATTGTTTCTGTATTCCTCAGGAGTATTGAGCATTCTGAAGTGGAAACTTTTAAGTAGGGAGCAGCCTTGAGGTCAGATTTCACTGCTTGACTATTAATATGGCTTTGAAGAGCTTAGGGCTGATTCAGTCATAAATGTTCATTACTTGATGGGGTACATTTCTGAATAAACAATCAGAAGTGAGAAGCACCATATAACTTCCACATGGTGTACCAATGTAGTGCTTTTCAATTGAATTGGTTTATACATTCTACTGTAAATCATGTATTGCGAAATCAAGTGATGAGTATGCATGAACCAGCCCTGTGGATATAAGGGTCCATGTCCACGATAATCCATGTTGTATATTATAAGGAGATGTACTTAATATATAATAGAAATTTTTAAAGACATTCTCGTTTTCCCCCCTTCTTGTCTCACATGATTTAGAGCTTAATGTTCTTCAGTATACAGAAATCATAATTTCATGGTGGCTCAAAAGCCAGAAAGCTGTCTTAGTATTTGGAACAATGGTGCTGTTTAAGAATGCAAGATGGTGAGCTATTTAGAATGGGCTTTATTTGAAAATCAAGGAAGATGTTCAGAAATGTATTCTGTTGTATGTTCATGCATTTCATTGATCACGCCAGTATATCAAAGGAAGCCAACTGCAGCCAAATAAACTTATGTAACAACTGAATCCTTAAAGTAGGCAAATATTCTCAGGTGGTACTGTTTTACTTGGAATTACCAGTCTGTAAGACCACTGAAGAATTGTTCCGCTTTCATTCGTTACTTCACTTAAAGGGTTGCAAGTCGTATGGCTTTTTTTAACAATTTCCTGCTGCTGGTGGTGGATGCATGTGAGTATTGCACTGAGGGGAAAAGCTAGCTTAGATAAGCTCCATGTCAGATGCACAATTCAGTGACCCTTGGTCACTTGGCCACCTTTATTAACTGAAGAGCCATATGTCTATACTAACTGCTGAAAAACATTGTCACATGTTTAACACAAACTCATGTTTTTATTTCATGACATTTGTAAACAAATGGAACATCAAAAGTTACATTGATGTGGTTCATCAACTTATTTCTGAAACATCTATGAAACATTATAGGATCTAAAAACTTTTGATTTGACATTCATTCCCTTGTAAAGCTGTATACATGCCCATGTATTATTGGTAAGCTGTCAGTTTACATAGTGACAGGGAAAGTAGATCCTCAGTTCATTGGTATATTGATATAGTTTTCTCTTCCCAGTGAATTAGGTTTTTTTGGCTATTGGGAAGATTTGGACCTTTTGTCTCAAATGGGAGGTCAGTTATAATGTAACCTATCCATATAATATACAGCCTTAAAGCTCAAGACTATCTCAGGGCCAAGTTAATAATGAACACTTCAGTCTAAAAAGGGGTGCTATATCAGCAAATACACATTAGGTGGGCGAGAGATCAGCCTGCTTCACATCTCCAGCAAGATGGGGATAGGGTTGCTTGTTTGCTGTTCAATGTCTTATATTCTCAAAATTTAACTTTTATTAGATAAGACATAGTTTTAGAACTAAGGTAGAAAATCTGATGCCATTCTTCAGTGGGACTGGGGTGTAGGGCATTACAATTTTACTCCTTTAGCAAGGTAGATGGATCTGTGTTAACTCTGTCATCAGACACATGTACTGAGTGGAAAACCCTACTGAGCTTGGGGAGACTGGGTAAAGGTAAGCTGGACTGCATGTATGCTTAGGATTACAGATTTGTAGCATGTTCCTATGCATGTTTACTTGAAAGCAAGTTGCCCTGAATTATGTGGGACATTCCCTGGCAGCTGGAGTTGGACAACTTTTAACAGTAATTTGCTTGTTTAATTAACATAAACAGTAATGTTTCTGATAGGGTGACAGCTTCTACATTGCTTCCTCTGAATGTTCTGTCAGGTGGCCAGGTTATTTAAATGTGTGGGTTCTTTGACTGTTATCCCTGCCTTTGTTGCATAAGTCTGAGCTTACTTCTTGGAGACATGCATCTGTTTTGTGTTGAAAGTGTTAGACATGTTTCACCTTTTAGAATCTTCAACCCCGGGGAACAATACAGGCAGATATTCAGCCTAGTTCTAGTTTGCCAGTAGTAGTGGATAGACCATTTCAGATCAAAGTCCCATTTCTCATAATTGTGTAGAGATATGTTTCTACACAATTGTGTTAAGAGATATGTTTCTATAGGACTTTCTTCAGCCATAAATTTTCACTGTGGAATTCCAAGTGGAACTTCAGGCTGAATTAAGAATTGTCCTCCTGGATCCTGTCCAATGTCCTGTTTTCCACAGTAGCTCACCTGCTATCACTGGGAAGCCCACAAGCAGAAGAGACAGATGTGCATCTCTCTTGCAACTTGTATTCAGAGGCATACTGCAGCTAAATCTGGAGGTAGACATGGATATCCACATACATTTATTCATCTGTCTGCCCCATTCACACATCAAGCTGTATGGATGGGTGAGAAGGTTAGGGTGTCTAAGTGTGTGCAGGTCTATCGCAAGAGGGATATACGGACAGTTGAAGCATCTTACTTCCTGCGTTCTCTCACTGAAGGAACTTTTGGCTCCAGTATATGGAATAAACCAGACTGATGTAAAAGTGCTTAAATCAAAATCCCACCTGCACTTTATATATGAGTAGGGCAGACATGCTGAGTAAACAAATCTGGCTGCCCTATCTTGCCTTTAAATTAGCTCATTCATGAAGTCTCTTGAGAAAAATCACCATCTTGTTGCCATTCTCAATGGCAACAATTTTTTGTGTGTGTGCCCAGTTTTCGTTTGAGACCGTCTAGGAAGGCCAGATGTATCTTGATGATGCAGTGTCCTTTTCTAACTATATAGGAGGATTATATTACTTGAGAAACAGAAACACTGGCTTGTGCTGGCATTTCTAAGTATGCAGTCACTCACATAAGTTGCACTACTGCAGGATAATAAAAGGTAGTTAACGTTTAAATGTGGTTCGGTCACAAGTTTTCCAGTTTGTATGAACTGTTAACATTTAGTTCATACAAACTGGAAAACTTGTGACCGAACCACTTCTGCAAATTCTTTGAACATTTTCTAGTATGAAATAACAAACATCTGAGATGTTTTTCAAAAAGCTGCCTTTGCTGTTTTGTTTTGTTTTAAAAAGCCCGTGGCTTCTAGTTTCAGCAAATTACAACTACACATGTTAACTTCTCTTTCAGATTTAATAACTGGATATTAAGCAAAGTTATTGCTTAATAATTTTGTTGCTGTTGTCACCATGGTCTCTGATTTAGCAACAGAGTTTCTCAGAGTGAACATTTCCCCCTTCTTTTTTGGCACAAACCAGTTTTTGCTTTGCCCTTGGTTTCCTCTATTGTGTCAGAGAAAACAAATCTCACCAGCAGGAAGAAGCATCTTGCATGTAAATGCTCCTGGCAAATATGATTAGTCTGTTCTGGTCTAGTATTGTCTGACTTTCTCTGTAGTCAAATCCACAGAGGCGAAAGACAAACCAGAATTTGCCTTTTTCACTGTTGCAGTACAGAGAATTGCTGTCTCCCATGAATTTTCCTTTACTACTCAATCACAGCCGATTTGCACTCTTCAACATATATGGGGTTTGGATTATTTTACTCTAGCATGCAGCATTTTGCACTCTTCTTACTGAATCTTAACTAGTGTGTTGGCTGTTCACTGATCTGTGAAATTTTTGTTGAAAAATGATATATAAATTATATATAAACAACTCGCCCAGTTTTGGAGTTTTGCAGTCTGCTGTGGATTTCATTGTTTGCCACTGTAGCTAGCTTATTGTTTGCTGCTAAATTCAGATCACTCAGGAAGAATTTGAATAGTACTGCTCCTAATGCAGATCCTTGAATTCCTTAATTCCCTCTTTTGTGAAAAGTCGGTTTAAGCTGTGTGCGGGGGTTGGTGTCCATGAGTTATCAATCCATGGGAAAGCTTGTTACTTTATCCAAGAAGTAAATAAAAACCTTGAAGAATCTGCTTTTGAGATTCTGTAAGTTGAAAATCAGTATAGCTATCTAGAATTCTCCCTCTTAATTTAGTTGCCTGGTCCTCATTATACTCTCCCCACTCATATTGCACAGTGAAATATTTGATTGCAGAAATGAGTTGCTATGCTGTCTTTCCATAAATGGAAGACAAAGTAGAAAAATGAAGTATTGTGGATGGTTTTTCTTTCGCTGAAGTTAAATTAAATAATAATAATAATAATAATAAATGTATTTATATACCGCCTTTCTTAAAGTCACTAGATTTCTCTAATGATTACAACTCAAGGCAGTTTACATAGGCAGACTTTTCACAAACCCGAAGGTTTTTACAATTTACAGAATGTTCTGTCTTTCAAGAACCACACTCAAACAGATCTTTCTTTCTGGATTTAGCCTTCTTTCTTTAGCCACCCATCTGTCGTCTGCTGGCTGATGAGGCTTCCCTGCTCTCACCAGAGACGCAGCTGCGTTCAGCACACTCCTCTTCCCAGGAGGCAGCTGAAACTCAGCTTTTAATCAGCCGCAGTTTGCAAGGTCTGCCGCTCACACAGACTTCCAGGAGTCTCGAGCTCACGACCTTGAGATCTTCAGTTGTTATCTTCAGGCAAACTGAGGCATTAACCCTCTCGGCTAAATCTTCTGCAACTGTTAAGGCAACTGTTTTATTGGGACCTATTAAAATAACAGTCATGAGCAAGCATTCAGGTTCTCTAGAACTGGCTGGATGTTAAACAAAACAAGGGGAGGGAAGAGCTGGGACTTTCTAATACATGTAATGTACAATGCATGCTTATCAGTTCCTTGTGTCAGTCAAAGCCTAATCCTGAATTAGGTCTTGGAACAGTTTTTGAAGTGTTCATGAAAACTTTGAAAATTACACTTAAGCAGGTAAACATTCAGGTTCCTTGGGGTCTGGAGATCTAAAAAGCATTGTGGAGGCGTTAAGATCAAGAGGCCTATAGGAGCAGGCATAGAGCTAGCCCTGCAACAGAAAAAATGTACACCCACCCACTTCTGTATGTAGTATTCGTGAAGCAGTTTTTCTATTCCACTGAGCATTTATTGGATGTCTTAATATTTTGTGTCCTTTCTGACCCTTCCCAGGATTACCATGTGATATTTGTAAAAATGATTTCCACTGGACATTGCTTTACATTTGTGTAGGAATATGGTAATCCCTAAACTGTGAGTGGCTCTTGTCTGGCATATGAATTCTTTGTCATGACATTAAAAGTTGACATTCCCCCCCCTTGATTATATATAGAACATACCTGTAAGAACTATTGCTTTATTAATGTGATTTGCACAAGAACAGAGGTGTCATACAGTGGGCCAACTAGCATTTACGGTGCCTGCTGCTGCAAGTGACAACATTAAGCAGATGATGACTAGAAATAAACATTTAGTTCTCATGTAGGAATTCATTCAATTAAATAACAGAAGAGGAAAATTTGCAAACCTGGATAATATTTTCAAGATCTGGCAGAGCCCAAATATCAAGTAGGCCATCCTTTCAGCCATGCTGCTTCTGCTGATACATCACTTTAAAGCTCAGGTGCTCTGCTCAGTGACACCTTGGCAGAAGCAGTGCTGCTGAAAGGGCAGAGCCTCGGCAATATCTTCCTCTTTCACCCCTCTTTGTCTGCACCTTCTCCCATGGCGTGCATTGCCTTCGTCTCTCCCTCCCAGACCCTCAGCAGACACAGCGCTAGAAGAGTGGTGCTAGAAGAGTCCAGTTCTCATGTGAGCTGGATAAAGGGCTTTTGTGGGCTGTACTCAGCCTCTTGGACTTAGGTTTGACATTCCTGTACTAGAATATAGGGAGGTGCAACTGAATATCTGAGATGCTCATAGACTAGTTTTATAATTGTTTCTCTTTCCTCTGTGACAGTGGTACTCAGAATGTTGGGACCCACTAGAAATGATGTCATTAATCTGGAAGTGATGTAACGGCCAGAAGTGATATCATCAAGCAGGAAGTGTCGTCATTGTAATGTTATCAATGATACTCCTGAAATGCAAACTGGCATTACAACAATTGCACAACCATGAAGCACCCCTGACAGAAAGCAAGGTTGGGAAAGAATATTATGTAAAAGAACTGAACTAAAAACCATTTAAAAAAAAAACTCACTTGAAAATTTAAACTGTTAACATTCACAAAGGAACATAGCAAGAGTAAGGTCTGCAGCTTTCAGGATGGCTGCTCTCAGCTTTCTACGACCCACTTGACATCAGGTTGTGACTCACCAAGTGGGTCGTGACCCACAGTTTGAATAACACTGCTCTATGCAGTGGTGAATATGCTACTTCTGTAGAAGTAGACAGGAAAAAGAATGAAGATGAGACTTTACCCGCCTCATCCTACCCTGAAGCTTGCTGACAGCATATGTGTTGATAGCATATATCAACGTATAGCATATAGTTGGCTGTCCAACTTAGCATCCATCTGTCTGCTTGGCCTTACTGACCAAAGTGCAGTTAAATGACCTCTATGCCTTTTTTTTTTCCTTCCTCAGGTGGCGACAGACAAAGTTACGGGAAAGCTGAGTTCTACTCTCTCATGGGTGAAGAACACTGTCAGTCAAATGGCCAGTCAGGTGGCAAGTCCATCTGCCTCATTACACACTACATCCTCCTCTACCACACTCTCTACTCCAGCATTATCTCCATCCTCACCAGGAGAGTTGAGTCCCGATGACTTAGAGTTATTGGCTAAATTAGAAGAACAGAATAGGTGAGTGGCAACTTGATTATGACATTGCATGTGAACACAAATGTAAATGTGTTCTGAGCATGGCATCTTGAGATATTGTTGTGCAGTGTGAAATGACAGCTTAAAATATTATTGATATTCTTCAGAATGATCTGAAGTCCTTAATTCAGCTGCATTCGCACAGGGTTCTGCCATCAGACATGACCCAGATAATTACTCTTATTAGATGATAAGCTTAGTCTGTCATTTAGCCAATTGCCTGGGGTATAACTGTGAGATGCTTCTCTTGCTAGGTGTGTAGGGGTTGAGGACAGCCTGTGACCCATAGTTCTGTGCAGGTGGGTGGCCTGATTTAAAAAAAAAATGCTGTGCTTGCTTTGACTGCTGGACTAAGTGTATTCAAAACACATCCATCATTTCAATCATTAAGCTTTCATGTTTCAGAACCTTTCCTGGCCAGCCTTAATCCATGCAATACTCTTCTCATTCAGGTCAAGTTCCATGCTATTCCCCAATCACACGAAGCCCACAGTTCTGTGATTTAAAAAAAGAATTGTGGTACTACATTCTCACTAGAGACTACTAATTGGACTATGAGGACTTTCATATAATTTTTCACCTGACTGACTTCTCGATTGCCTTGAAGGCAATTAAGATAAAAAACAAACCCTATTAGTATCTTCGAAGTACTTTTGTATTGACACTCTTCATTCCTCAAAAACTCTTTCTCATTTTATTTAGCATTTTTGTATTAAAGTACTGGTATCGGCATCTACAGGAAAAAAACACCCTAATACTTGTGGCTTTCTCTCTTTCTTGCCATGGTGTTTTCTGGCACATCATGCAGCTCAGCTCATACTTAATTGCCCTGATTATTTAGCTTATGGATCAGGGTTAATTTAGAGTAAATGAAGCAAGAACTAGACAGTGTTTCTAACCAGAATAAAGGCAGCCATCTGCACTGGAGCTCATTAAAGTAATCTCCTTAAATTTCTCCGTGTTGCCTTAATAGAGAGCAACAGATGGTGTGCTTTTACTGCCTCCTATGTGTACAGTATGTTCAACAGTCTATGCTGAGTAGGCTCCCCTCAGAAGTTGATTGCAAAATTAAGTCTTTCAAAGCCTAAGCAAAATAAAGAGACTTTGGAGTATTCCTTTGTGTTGGCAGGTTTTGTTTGCATCTGCCAAAGAAAACTGGTACTGCTTAAGTGACTGAACAAATACAGAAATTATTCTGTATTTCCAAAACTGCTTGTCTGAAATATGAAAGGAGAATTATATGTATTCTTGCATTTATACTTGACTTTTTAGGAACATTATATCAGAGCAGCTAACAATAATTTAAAATACTGAGCAGGTCTTCTAATTCAACTGCTTGAGAGAATTTTAGCTGACAAGTTGTTACAAATAAGAATTGTACAGCAGTGAGTTACTTTAGTTGCTGTTTTTATGAGCACTTCCCATGGCTTTTACTGTTCCTCAACCTGTTTCTTTGACATTCTTCTCTATAAATGGTTCAGTAAACTCAAGAGTCAGATAACTGGGATTTTTATTTCATAGTAAGTGGGATTTTTGTGGTTGTTGAAATGCACAATTTTTTTATTTTTTGTGGAGGAAATATTGTTCTTTTCTTTAATGCGTCATTTCTGTTGTTCTCTTCCCCTTCCCCCTCAGTTTGAACAGCAATATTTTGTTCCTCGAACTTTCTCCCTGCTAGCTCTATAGTTGCAAAGAACTGCTGTGAATATGTGACTGCTTGATTATTGCAGGCACTCATGGTTTTAGTATCTGGTTGGTGAGAAGTGGCAGAGCTATCCCTTCCATGCATTTTCTGAGTACTTGAAATGTTTTGGTGTTTTTTTACATTTTTATTGAAGAGCAGCATTCTTCTCTGATAGCATTCAGATATAGATAATCTCGCCTTCTAAGAGCAGCCAAGAAGACAGATTCCCCCCCCCCCCGTGCATACCACAGTGTCCTATAATCTTGTGAGCTCTTTTATTTGTGTCTCCTTTGTAGGTGATACTTTTTTCAGTGTTAAGGTACCTATTGTATTGTTTTACTCACCCAGAACTGGTCTAGTGCAGTACCACCTGCTGCAGACTTATACACACCTAGCTGAGAGGAGGTTCCATTGAACACAGTGGAATTTATTCCAGATATGTACCAGATTGCACTGCACATTAACTTCACAAGTTTCCTCTTTTGCTCCTATTTTGTTGCTGTCAACTAACCAACTTCAGGCTAATCAGTGTGTCCCTTATCCCCTTTCAGTGCTTGGTGATGCCTGTTCTCTTTGGAAAACAGAAGTCACTCTTCTGAGACACAATAAAACAAATTTGTAGGTCTCTGTTGGATTGTGCTTTTCAAAATGCTACCTATACTTTAAAGAACTACAATTCCTTGAATCATATCAGTGTTAGAATTGTTGACTGATGTGCCCCATTGAAAATGCAGTCTTTGGAACCTGAGAAATTGGTGCCTGTTTTTTTCACATAATATGTGACGAGAAACCACTCCCAGGAGTTCTAAAAGATTCAAATAACACACCTCATCACTAGGAAAAGCAAACTTTGACCTGAGCATATTCAAAGGAGTTGAGAGAAACAGGAAGTGTGACGAGAAGAAACTTTCTCTGGTCAAGCGATATAAAATCTTTTCTTTTGTAATGATATTGGATCACATCGTGGGTTAAGTTTTCCTCCAGAACATACTGGAACAGTTGAATCCTAATGAATAAAGAATCAACTTGTGAAAGGTAAATCATTGATAGGAATTAAGTAATTCTGTGTTATTCCTAGTGCTTTCGTTATTAAAAACAGCAGGTTTGAGTTAGAGCAATGAACTTTACAAGGTAAGATTTATATTGTAGAAATATGGTAAATATTTCAAAATATGTGTGTTCTCTGTTGTCCTTTTTACAAGATTTTAACTTGCTATGTTAAGTATCTTGCTTCAAGAGCGTATTGCGTTTTGTAAGCATATCTGGAGTTTGGACTTGTTTACCATGAGGCTTGTAACAAAAAGGTTCCTTTGGTGTTTGCATTGCAGTTTTGACTTGTAAGCTCAATAGCATAGGGGGAACCTTTAATCATTGTTTACTCCAGCAGTCTTTAAACTAGTGAAAAAGTGTCTGTTGAATCCACTTGTGTATTGTTGGCAAGAATTCCACCTATTTTCCAAGGTGGAATAATTCTGAATTTATATTTGGTTGCGTTGCTTCCCTATTGTAAATCTTTCTCCCGTTCTCTATACTTTTCATTTCTAATGTTCCTTCCTCATTAATCTGTTTTCACAGATAATCCACATGTTTGCTTGTACTGGTAAATAATTTCTATTTTGGCTGCCTTAACTATAAATATATTGGCAAAATTAGATTAAAATTCATAAGGTTATGATGACTTTAATGCCAAAACACTAAGGAATGAGAAATTGAGTACAGTGTCTCTCGTTGTGGGACCAGCTCAGTAGCCTTAATTCCATCTTCTCCAAAGTAATTTTAGGCGTCTAACAGCAAAGTGATCTCCTTGGTCTGTCATAGATAACTCATATCCCTAATTCTGTCCTTACCCATTTGTGAGAATTTGAGAGCATTCATTAGGCTAATATTGGATTTTTTGAAAAAAAAATGTATTGGCTTTAGCAATGTTCAGGATGTACCAACAGTAACGAGCATTTCTGTTGGATATGCTTTTCACTGCGGCTTTAAAAAGATATTTCTGTAAAGCCAGCAAGGACTAACACCCCTGCCTTTAAGAAACACTCTCTGGTCCACAAGTTATCTCTTGGCATTTGTTCAAAAACTCAGATTAAACATCTACCTCATACTTTCTATTCAACTTGGGCATTTCAGCAAGCAACAACTATCAACAAGAATTGTCAGATTGTTCAGAGAAATGAATCCCAGATTGATCATAACAAATTGAAGTGACTTGTAAGAAAATATGGAATCTGCCCCTTAACTGAAAGAAATGGCAAAAGAGTGAACCCAGTCAACTTCAGTTTATGTGTGAGCTGTAATATTTTAGTGACCTAATCATTCACTAGTTTCCATTTCTTACTAACCTACTTAATATTTAGATATGTCATCCATACAATAGGGTTGAATTTCACATTCTGTCAGCTAACACATTTAGTTTGCTGGGTGGGTTATACTGGGGACAGGGGAAAGAAGTGCTTAATGTTTCTGTGCTTGCCATTTTGTTTCCATTAACAAAATATTTCAACATCTTCATAGAAATTGAAATATGTGTGCATTGTCCAGGGATGATAAAATGCTTGTTTTCATGACCTGCTTTTATGGAACTGTTTTAAATACAGGTTTCACAATAGTGAAAGTTTGACTGTTGTGTATTTTGATAAGCTCAAACTGTGTGTGTCTACTGCAGATTGTTAGAGACGGACAGTAAATCGTTACGATCAGTAAATGGGTCAAGAAGAAACAGCGGCTCTTCACTTGTATCTAGCTCATCAGCTTCTAGTAACCTCAGCCATCTTGAAGAAGACTCCTGGATCCTTTGGGGGAGAATTGTAAATGAGTGGGATGATGTGCGGAAAAAAAAAGAGAAGCAAGTTAAGGTCTGTTGACTGGTAGTGACCAAACTTGTGTGTTGGGTTTTTCAAGGTATGCGTTAGAAATACACTTTGAATCTGGCCAGATGAAAACATTGTATATTTTTATTGAGGCTTGCACATCGCATTCCCCAGGTAAATTTAAGCTCCTGTCTTTAACACTTGTAGATCCACTAGTGTGTAGATCCAATCTGATTCCCTTTATTGCTGCCTTTCAGTTTTCTTTAATTGGAAAAAGGCAGTATATGTCAGTTTTTGTAGTTTGGAACTGACAGATGTTTCGGGGTGCAAGTCTAACCAACTTACCAGCACTGACATAACTGTGCCAATGGAGCATGGGCTGCATCCTGCAGTTGGGGGGCAGTCGCAAAGGCCTCCTGAAAGTAAGAGAATGTTTGTTCCCTTACCTCTGGAGCTGCGTTGCCCTTACCCTGGTGCTGGAAAGTTGATTGTGCCCTCAATGACAGTAATGTTCCACTACAGCCCTTCCAATCAACATAACTGGAAGGTTTAGGGCCAATTTTCTAAGTTGCAGTTTCAAGACAGAGACCAATAATACCTGCATGGAAGTTTGGCTGTGCACTACAGTGATCTTCCAAAGTACAGCAAATCCTCCACTTGTATAATTTTGACCCGGAACATGCCTTGGGTTGAAATGCAGCTCCTTCCTCCAGATCTCACCCCTTCTTTCATGCAGGCTGTTTAAACGAAAAAAGAAATGTGGAACATGCTCAATTGCCCCCAGTCTGCCAGTGATGCTGATAGTGACTGTACTTAAGTAGGGAACTGGCTGTATAAGCCAGGACTATCCAAACTTTTCATTACGCCTGCCATGTTGTGTATTTTACACATTTGCAGGGGCAGTAAAAAGAAAAATCAGGTTTTTAATGAATGACTGAAATTTAAGTTAATACAATTTTTACTTGGATCATTTTTGTAATCAGCATGATAGAATTCAGAAGAAAAGTTAAATCTGACAATTACAACAAAACGATACTATGTTTCTATTGAGAAATTATATATAATGAATTAAAATATCAAATATTTGCGATTGTTTTGACAAAAAAACCAAGTTGCTGCAGGCTGCATAAAATCTTGTGGCAAGCTGGATGTGGACCCTGGACCATAGTTTGGAGACCCCCATATAAACAATGGCAGTAACACCAATGTATCTTCCTGTGTGTCCCACTCTCCACTCTGACTTGCATAAAAGTCAACTTACAAAAGTGTTCTGGAATAGAACCCCTATGTAAATTGAGGGGTGCCTGTGCTGATACAGTAAGCACGTATTGTCATGTGCTGCAATATAATAAAGTGGTTGTTTAACTATCCTTACACTACAGTTATAGCTAGAGATGTTCATAAAACATTTTTATTTTTTTTCAGATTTTGTTTTTTTCCTCATGGGGAAAATGCAGAAAGCAGTGTTGTGTCTTTATTCCAATTTTTATAAATTATGATTATAGACTATATTTGCTTTAAAATGTACTAGGTAGGTGATATAGGTATTATTGTATCATCAGATGAGCTACAGTCATTACAATTAAATGTTAGAAAATGGTTTGGTTTGTTCAAAGTTTTGTGTGTGTGTGTTTGTGTGTGCATGCATGCGCGTATTCATGTTTTTGCAAAAAGTAGTGTGAAGTATTTTATTTTTCTATCACAGAAAAATCAGACCTCATAGCTCAAACATAGTACTTTCTGCTTCAAATCTGTGTTAGATTTTTACACAGTAGCTTACAGAATGTAGCATACAAGCCAATTTAATAGTACAAAGCATCCTACTTCTCTGACCTTGTATGAAGAGAACATTGTTTAAAATGTTTAATACTGGGCTAAACTTGCTGCTTTTTCCCTTGAAAGTGTTTCTTAAAAGAGACCTCTTGTAAGATGTTAATCATGACTGTTTGAAGTCAGTGGAATTTGAGCATCCCATTCCCAACTATGCTTAGGATTAGACCCCTAGTTATATATTGTGTCTCCACACATGCACAGTTATTTATAAAAATGGCATAGTAAATGTGTCATGAACCATGAACCTTCGCAGATATAACTCTTGATCATGGTTTCGCAACCATAATTCAATGTGGTCTGAATATCTAAACCATGGTTAAAGATAAAAACAGATTAAGAAACAATAGTTCGTAGTTTTGCAAAGTGTGGTTTCTCTTAAATGCAAATAAAATAAAGGTTGCATTTGTACTGCACAAAAGGCAGTTTGACCAGTTCTCTACTTGCAAGGTGACTGACAAGATGATCTTGCTGAGGTTTCTATTTGCAAACCCTCCAGGTAGGGTGAGGGCTTAATTCAATAAGCTAAGCCATAATTTCAGTGGACATTTAGAATCTTAACCAGGGTTACCACAATAATCAGAGGAAATTGTGATTGTGTTATATCTACACTAAATTAATCATTCAGATTTTTACTGTGTCACTTTCTGTTCTTTCATCTCAGAAGGAGGCACAGAAGACGCAATTATATTTTTTTTCTACTCTATTGGGGGAAAAAATGCTCATCCCTTTTTTCAATCCTTCAGGAACTTGTTCGAAAAGGGGTACCCCATCATTTCCGGGCAATAGTTTGGCAACTTTTATGCACAGCTCAAAGTATGCCTATTAAAGACCAATATTCAGAACTCTTGAAAATGACTTCACCTTGTGAAAAGCTTATAAGAAGAGACATTGCTAGAACATATCCTGAACATGACTTTTTTAAAGAAAAAGACAGTCTTGGGCAGGAGGTTTTATTTAATGTAATGAAGGTAAGTGAGCTGCTCATTTCTCTTTATTCACAATAATACATGCTGCTTTTAAACAAGAAAGTTTAGAAAGTGATTTACATAGCAATTTTTTTTTAATGGTTTTCTGTTCCATGAAGAATCTCATCTTTTAAAAAAAGACACAAGAGGCACCAGCAAACTGCCACTTGAAAAAATGTTGTACAGGAGTAAATAGAAACAACTTCTCTCTCCCTACTAAATACCAGCGAGAACCCCCTTAAAAGATGTCTCTTTAGCCTGTTAGCAGAGGGAAATACTGTATTAGGTGCTTACGATGTGTTGCATTTAGCCACGATGCCCAAGTAGCTTTTCCATATGTGGAGGGAAACTCCAAGTTTCAGTTATTGGGGGTAAGCAGGGAAAAGATGACACACACTATTTTATTAGCTTGCATTCCACTGATGCTAAAGGAAACAATAGGACTCTTTTTAACCTCGCTGGCAATGTGATAGTAGTGAAAGCAGCATTTACTGTAGATCAGTGAATTGAACAAATGTTTTCTTATGCTAAAGGTTGTCTTAGGCACAGCTTTCATTGCTTTCTTAATTCATGGGAGCGAACTGTTCTCAGTCTGTGTGGTGCATGAACTCACAAATCTCAGTTGCAGTGATTTCTGCAATCTGTATGTATATCTTAGAACTTGGGAGGTAGAAGACAGGGCTGTTGCCAAGATCCATGGCCTTCTGACTTGCATATTATATAATTTATGCAGCTAAGTGGTTTTCATCAGTGAAGTATTGGAATGTAATATATGAACATGCCCTTAGGAATTACTTGTTTCCAATGCCTTGGGAGTTTTCAGAGCTTATGACATCAGGGGAAGAACTAGTCTATTGTTGCAAGCTCCGCACATCTGCTGTGGACATGTAAACCAGCCAAGAGAATGAGCTCATGTAAACTCTCAATGGACTTTACTCCATTAAAATACACTCAGACATTCCCTGCTGATAGTTTCCTTTTAAACAGAAGCATGACATTCAAATGTTAGTAAATCCGTTAAGTATATATAATCAGACATTTGCTACATGCTTTCAGAAAACGTTAATTTTGCAGAAGTTAGGGATAACATGAAATACTAAATATGTGAGTATACTTGTGAAGCCAGGGGTGATAACATAGTTATTTTATCTTAATCATTACTTAATACTTAATCATTGAATGCTGGCCTAAATTTGTAAAAAGCCTTTTAAAGCCCATCTAAACATGGAAGGCAAGGGAGCCTGCTGAATTTCCCTGGGAGGGGATTCCACTTCTTTGCTCCCACCACCAAGAAGACTCTGCCCTTAGTGCCTGCCAACTGTGTCTTCAGTGAAGAGAGGCCAGACAGCAAGGTTCCTGTTACTGAGCAGGTTTATATGAGAAAAAAGGCTATTCTTAGTGTATCTTCACTTAGATATCCAACAACAGTTGGTCAATCAACAATATTTATATACTATAAATAGTATATACTATTTAGATACAGATGTTCCCCAGTATTCACTAATTTGGTATCCACTATTAAAATTCTCTCCGATAACATGGATGCTGTGACTCCTATTAAAAACATAGGGAACATTTTTATCCAAATCTGCACACATTGTATCTTTTGCTATTTTTACAGTATAGTAAACAGAGACTCTGTTTCTTTTTAAGCAAGGTCTTGTCACTACATTTGGTTGACTTAATAACAGAACTAGAAGCTATATGAAAGATTTAGGGGAAAAATAGTCAAATAGTAAAATAAATCCCTCATGCAAGTGCTTGTAAATTCCACTACAACGTAAAATAAGTTTTCAGATCAGGAATTTCTTAGCAATATGTTAACACTATTTCTAGTGAAGTGAGTGCACTGGTAACTGAAAGTGCAGTTATTGGATCAGGTCATTGATTTTTAGTTTATTGAATGTCAGTAATGTACCTTTTTGACTTCAAAAGCAATTCAGTGTTCAAAATGTTGTAAAGTTTCCCATTTCTTTGTTATGTGTCCCTCTGTGTGGCCAGCACTTGTAACCATTCCCAAACAATCTTAGAAGTTGATATCTCAAAAAAAATCTTAACAAATATTTTACGGTACCAATAGGAGTTTATCTTCTTCAAAAGGGTATGTAAGGTTTCAAAACTTCAGATAGGTTTATCCAGCCCTTTTCGCTTACTGACTGCACATATTGAAGATATGCCCTGGAGGAAGTATGCATCACATTCCACCTTTCCTGATTCCCTGCATAGTTTCCATCACTTGCATTTGTGGCCTAATAGCAAGCTCATGCTGGGTTTGGGAAAAAGCATTAGGCATAATTCCAGGCAGGTCTGTACTTCTTTACTCTTTTTCTCAGACGTCTTTTATATGTACAACATCATCAACCTTAATGCCTATAACCCCTGAATTTCTCACTAGAACAATTGCTTTCTCCACTTTGTTCAGATCTTCTTTTGATTTTGGTTCTTCGCTTGACACAAGATCTGAAGGTTAGAGCCACAATCTTGTCATTACTCCAATTTGCCTTTCCACCCCTCCACCTGTTTCTGTGACATCACAGTAGCTCAGCCAGTAACTAGAAGGAGCGCAGACTAAGACTTAACAGCCATTTACATATTCTTATCAATACGTAAATGCCAGATTAAGCATCCTTGCCTATATCAAATTATAGTAAATGCTTTGAAAGAAACTCTGTGCCTAGAAAAGCTTGATTGTACTGCTAAAATATATAATGAAAATAATTCTGCTTTTACTAGTGGTTGGGGCAAGGGCACTTGCCCCCTGCCCCCAAACACTAAAAACCTTATTCAGCCACCTCTTTGGCTTAGGACGATGAGGGTTAAAGTTTTACAAACACTTTCAAGCATATGTCTGTCATAAGAATCAAAAATTTGCTTTTAAAAAGATAAACCAAGCATTGAACATATACACAATATGCTGCTTGGAGGAAGAAGCTGATCTCCTTGCTTTTGTAAAAGTAATTGCAAGCAACTTTACTGTTCGGTGTCTTACCATGTGTTTCTTCTAGGCATACTCTTTAGTGGATCGTGAGGTTGGCTACTGCCAGGGGAGTGCTTTTATTGTTGGATTACTCCTTATGCAGGTAGATAAATACTATAGTCTGTATGTACTTATTTATATAATGTAGTTCTTAGAATTCTGCATTGTTCAAGAGAGCACTGAATAATAATTAGAAAGCAGAAAATCCATGAATTAAGACTTCTATAATATAATGGGCCAACAGATGTGATACATTTAGTAATGTCTAAGCTGCTAGATCCTGAATTCTAGGGCTTAATTTGAGCCATACCTAAGCCCTGCTCCTTCTTTCTATTGTGGAACTCTGCCTTAGACTATAAATTGAATATTAATGTATATTTTTGCTAAAAACTCTGGTCACTGTTACTCTTTTATGCTCATCTGCACATTTTTCAAGGCTGTTCTGGAATGCAGTAATAGAAGTTAGCTATTTTGTAGGAGAGTCTGTTAATGAAACTAAGCATCCTTCAGCTAGGTTTATATAGCCAAGTTACTGTCAGACAACATCATAGAAAAATTTGCTCTCGGGACTTAAATTTTGTCAGGACTTATCAGAGTTAGAAATCAGTATTTCAGAATCTAGATTTCTTTGTAGATTACACAGGCCTGCAAAATTTAGGGTCAGAAAAACCTTTTTTTCCAAATTTATGGTGATTGGAATGATTCAAGTTGCTTCCTCACAAGGGAGCCATGGCATAGGCGTCCCCATGAGGAAATTGCTTGAACCACTCACTAATAAAGCTATGCCATACCTCTAAAACTAGGAGTGCAATTCTAACTGGGAGTTAAGCTGGCACAGTTAGACCAGCAAAGTTTGGCCAGCACAAGGGACACGATAAAGCACGTTTGGACCACTCTCGGAGTCAGAGAGGCCAGCACACAGACGTATGCCATCCTCCCTGATTCCGAGAATGGTCCAAACGTGCTTTATGGTGGCCCTTGTGCCAGCCAAACTTTCATAATCAGCACTCCAAATATACCCAGGATTAGGTCTAACATTTAAGACAGTAAAATATGTGTTGGCCTATGTTATCAATGTCTAGTATCTTGCATTATCTCGGATAGTATTTGTGTTGATGAGCTAAAGGTGAAGGATAGCTCCTGAACATCAAAAATTCCTTTCTCTTGCTCTACTCCAGTGGTCACCAAACTTGCAGCCGCTATGTGCCAGATGATCTTCCCCATCCTGAGTGATGCTTATCATTCTATGGAAACCCTGCTCCATTTTCAAGCTGCACTAGTGGCAGGGACGCTCTGGGCAGTCACGTCTATGTCTGGTGTCCTGCTGCACAGCCTTCTGGGACACCCGGGCGAAGACATAACTGCCCAGAGAGTCCCTGCCAGCAGTGCAGCTTGAAAATGGAGCAGTGCTTTCACTGAACGGTAAGCACAGCTCACAGATGGGAAGGGCGTCTACAAACCTTGGATCCTGCCCATAGTCCAGCGTTTGAAGGATACTGTAGCCCCAGCTAACATAAGATGGGTCACTTTCAGGAAGGCCTGAGAGCCAACAGTTTTCGTTTAAGACACTGCAATTAACATTTAATACTTCAGATTGAAGTATATGGTTTTAGCAGTTATGTTTTTTCTACAAGTACACCTGTATTACTCCTACCAATAAGACTGTGCTTTCCTTTGAAACAGATGCCAGAGGAGGAGGCATTTTGTGTGTTCGTTAAATTAATGCAAGATTATCGACTTCGAGAGCTCTTCAAACCAAGTATGGCTGAGCTGGGCCTTTGTATGTATCAGTTTGAAAGCATGATACAGGTATATGTTACTCCTTGTATGTTGTGTAGATAATGATTGATTTCTGTCGTTTTTCTCAGTAGTGAACAGGGAAAATAAACTGGATTGGAGTGAGCTGGAAGGTCATAATGATGTACCTGTAAAAAGAGATAAAAATTATGTGCAGAGGAATTGACACAGCATAGGAAAGGGGGGTTGTGTTTCATCTCCTCACAATCTCTGCTTAACTAAGAAATTTTAAAAACTTGGCTCCCCCTCTGTATTTATCACAGTTTAGAAGATTTTTAAAAAGTCTGTCCTCCCTGCAATTCCATAGGCTCTCTCCTTTTCCTCTCCTTCTCTTTTGTGATTTTGTGTTTTAGCAAACTATGGTTTGTCATGATGATTCTGGTACCTCTAAATTAAGAGGTAGAATGCCTCTAAGTACTACTTGTTGGAAAGTGCCAGTGGGAATTGGGTACCTCTGAAAAGCCAGAAGATCAGCCAGCAAACTTCCTTGTTATCGCCAAAGCGTTCTCCAACTCGGTGCAACAATTAACAGGAAGAAAAATTCCACAACAAAGCGAAAAGAAGCCGATTGGCTGCAAGCTATGCAACCAGTGCAACCATTCCTTCAGCTGAGCTGGGCCAGTACTGGTAATAAAAATCAGCCCCTGCACTGAGGAGAAGCCATTTAACTGTCAGCCCTACCTAAGCTGATACGAGGGGCATTCCCTAACCGTTAAGGAATTAACCGCCTTGCTCTATAAGAGAAAATAGGAATTTACTTACCAGGTGAGTTCTTGTTCCTGGTAGAGGAAGCGCATTCCATAATAATGGGGCAATCATGGAACGTGCTTCCTCTACCAGGAACAAGAATTCACCTGGTAAGTAAATTCCTATTTTTGTTTACATGTTCCACTTCTGGGATTTCCAGAGCTATCTGGTTGGCCGCTGTGGGAAAACAGTGTGGTCTCCTGACCCCATGCTCCATTATGCTTGACTTGGATCTGTGAAATAAAGATAGATGCCACCATTTCATTCTTCTTTTTTTTAAGTGTACTATAGAATAGATATCTTCCTGAAGGCCCTAAGTAAAACTGAATAATTTTAATTCTCTTTCAGGAGCAACTGCCAGAGCTTTATGTGCACTTCCAGGCTCAGAGTTTCCATACTTCTATGTATGCATCATCATGGTTTTTAACTATTTTTCTTACAACCTTTCCACTACCAATTGCAACAAGAATATTTGATATTTTTATGTCTGAGGTAAGCTGTTATCTCAAATACATTTTCACACTGTCGCACAATCCATATTGGTCAAAGCAACAACAACCAACATGAAATGTGGCTGTTGCTTGGGTGAAACTTGAGGTTTTGTCGGTTAAAGCAGGTTCATCCCATTTCTACTAGAATTTTTTTGGTTAGGCATTAAGGTAGTATCCCCTTCCAACAAACCTGCTTGATAATGTAGTAGTCTTAGAGTGAAATCCTATGCTGTTTGGGCTGGTACAAGTCTCTTGTAACGGCCCAGGAATGTTGCAAACATGCCAGAGTTGGGGAGACCAGCGCAAGTGCGTATGCTGGCCTCGTGCTGATTCCTGGACCTGCGCCAGGACGGTGAGGGAGGCCGGCATGCGTGGTTGGGGAGAGTGGAACGAGGGCAGATCAGAGTGGGGAAAGGGTGTACCCTTGGGCAGACCAGCCCAGGCAGTGGGTGGGACCAGACTGGCTGACATAGGCAGGATCTGAACTCCTTCCTCTGGTCCATTTGACCTTCCCTGGGCCCCGCAGTTTTGCATCAGCAATTTTGCTGGTGCAGATCCAAGGTACTCTATTGGGATGGCTGCTGCAAGACACAGAGTAAGGGGAGCCCCAACCCTGGGTTGTGCTGCAGCGAGCCCCAACCCCATACTGGATAGGGGGCATGCCAGCTGGCCTCACTGTTCCAGCACGGTTTAGGATCAGGCTGCCCCTGATATTTCTAGATATGAGAAATACTTTTCTAAACTATTTTTCCACAGTTCTTCAAGTTCAGGGAAGTACACATAGTTACACCTCCTCATTTTATTCTCACAACAATTATGTGAGGTAGTTGAGGCTGAAGCAGTGACTGACCCAAAGCGATCCAATCTTCATGGCTGAGCAGGGATTTAAATCCAGGTCTTGCTGGTCCGAGTCCTGTATTCTCACCTCTGTTTACTTTAATTCCAGGGTCTAGAGATTGTGTTTCGAGTTGGAGTAGCACTACTCCAGATGAATCAGGCAGAATTAATCCAACTTGACATGGAAGGGATGTTACAGGTAAACTATTCCAGTATAACATTTGGTCAACTTTAGGTATAATTCATACGACATTCACTTTTCAGTATTAATCCACTTGTGTCTGTGATCTGATTTTGGGTTTTAGCACTTTCAGAAGGTCATTCCACATCAGTTTGACAGTGGGCCAGACAAGCTAATCCAATCAGCTTACCAGGTCAAATACAATGCAAAAAAGATGAAAAAGTAGGTATTTCTTTCTGCAACTATACCATTAATGGGCTATTTTACACAGAGAGAGAGAGAGAGAGAAAGAGAGATCAGTGCTTGGGTTATACTTGCTTTAAATTATGAATTGTTTAATATTCTTTAAGAGAATGCTCTTTGTACTAGAAATGTTATCTAGTGTATATTGCACTCTGTAGATCAAAATTGCAGGCCATTGGAATACATTCCTGCAGCAGCAGTAGTAGTAGAATACCATTATTTGGACCATGTGTGTGAGCTAGCTTTCTAGTGTCTCAGAACTCATTCTCAGGCTTGATATGGTGCAGAAGGGAGAAGACAAAAAGGCACTTCTGATAAGCAGCATAATGAAAAATTGGGACACTTTATAAAACAGAAGTCTTCAGCATATGGGTCAGGGCTCTAGAACTGGGTCACAATCTAGCCTAGTGTGGGTGACAGCAGGGTGCAGTGGCAGCAGGGTGTCTCAGGCTTACACTGGATGAACAGTGCAGTGAGTCTTAGAGCAAGGGGACCTAACTGAGGACTTTGATCAGTTCTCCCTAAGGAAGAGAAAAAGTGTATATGTGTGAAGATTGGTCTATTTTGCCAGATTCATCCCACATTATGGGAACGGTAGTATGTTTTTTCTGGAGAAAATGCTATCAGAAACCCTAAGTAGAGTTGCACACTCCTGGAACCAGGCACTTTTCATGCTCATTATTTAGAGAGTGGGGGGATCTGATAAGTTTGAAGTCTTTGTTCACCTTTTAGGTAGCCATGCAAATCAGTTATCTGTTAATAGGTTTGTTACCTATTCTGCTAATTACAAAAATCAGTTTGTGTAATGGCTTTCAATTTTCTTCAGGTTAGAAAAAGAATATACCACTATAAAAACAAAGGAAATGGAAGAACAAGTTGAAATTAAGGTAAGCAGAGAATTTTAGTGGGTTGAATAAATAATTTCAGTTACAGTATATGTCATAAATTAGCAGGGTTTTTTTTTAGAGTTAATAGAGTTATGCTAACTCCAAAATAAAGTTTTGAAAGGTAACTAGTGTGTTACTTCTCTGGAAGCAAACGAAAATAGACTATAGAATTTTTCAATGTCTGAAGACTGCTTAAAACAAAATAGTAGAGGAAGTCAGATATAGTAGAGTATGATGCTATTCTAGGTGCCAATTCTTTCTGTCCCTCCTTCTTGAAATAACTAAAGTATGTATCTAAAATGTGCACAATTAGAAGCACTTGAAATCTTGTGTGTACTGAAGAATGAAATAACACCACTTAAGGTAGATTTGTGCTTAAATCAGTTTCACCTAGGTTCTAATGTATTACTTGACTTGGTTATCCAGTGGTGTGTAAGTGGCACAAAAAAAACAAACGGTGATAGGCCTGAACCGGTTGGCCACAAAATCCCTGTGCAAGCTTAATTCCAAATCCACACAATCTCACACGTAGGGTCTTTGTGGCTATCCTGTATATGAAAGAATGTGCATTCTTGGAACTGATAGAAGTGCAAGAAATAAAACCCTTAATTTTTTTAATGGATCTTGAAATACCTAGAAATACTTCATTTCAGAAATGTCATTTGCACATTTATACTGAACAAGTAGCTGCACCGTTTCTTAAAGACTCTGAATGTTGGAAGCTAATGGGGAAGGGGTGCAGATCTCACACACCTTATAAGCTTCCAGAAGCAACAACTGTCCCCTGTTAAAGTGACAGTCATGCATGTTAACCATCTAACCATATCTGTTCGTTTAAATTATCGGAAACTTTTTTTCTATCCCTTCAAAATATAGAAGTTTCAAAGAGAACCTTTTGACAAGACCTGAGAATCTACTGTAGACAGCTGCCATGTGGCTGTATGCCCAGGAACTTGAACAGATTTTGCAGGAGACTACTTCCTGTTACTTAGTTTTTCCAAGTCCAGTGTTTTAAAAATATTTGTTACCTGTCCTGTCTCAGGAGGTAACATTCTCAACTGAGATATTTTAAATTGCTTTTAAAATAAAAGGAATATTGCTTCCATTTCAGAGATTACGAACAGAAAACAGACTCTTAAAACAGCGCATTGAAACACTAGAAAAGGTAAGTATTCTAGTATTGTGAATCTTAAATTCAGCCTGCTTCCTATTTTGTATTGGAAGTAACTTGTGAGTAACTGCACTAAGATGAATAGCCTAGCAGCTGCTATGTTAATGTTTGCTTTTGCTTATGGTGTATCAGTTTATAATTAGATAGTTTAGAAATTTTTATTATGAGCATTTTTACTATGAGCATCTGCTGTATAACCACAATTTAATAATGCAACAAAATGTTCTGTGGCACCTTAGACAAACAATTTCATTGTAGCATGAAGTCTTGGGAAGACCTTGGGACTGGATAAAAACAGGTTGTTCCAACCATACGTTCTACCAGTTGTATTTTCATATTTTGTTCTGCGAAATTAAGTTAGCTGTCTGAAATTATTGTGCGCTCTGCATATATTAGTCTTTTAAAGTGTAAAATATTTTCAGAAAATTTCTTTCAATTTCTGCTTATAAGCAGAAGAACAGAATACCAAGCATAGAAGCACAGATTTGGTCTGCAGCCTTCTTCCCTAATTTGATCGCATTCTGCTCAAATTCAACTCTTAGATCAGGTAACAGGACTTGGAAATTAAAGGTGTTCAGTTTAGATCAAAGCAGATGCCCATAAAAAGTTGTGGTAGGATAACATTGCTATCTAACAGATTGAGAGATGAACAGTAACACTTCTGTGCAGAAATGCTGCAGTTAATATGAACTTAGCTACCACCCTATTGAGGTCTTCACAGCTCCTGAGCTAACTATTGGATTCCAAATGTCTGCCCTCTTCCATAGGTTCTGTGTACCTTCTTTCATAACTTCTCAGGCAAAGGAATGGCATATGTATGAAGAATTCTAAACATACTTGGGACACAGTCCTAACCTGGAGTTCAGCTGGTACAAGGGACAACTGGCTTCAGGAGTGTCGCAAGCTGTAAAGTGCATTTGGACCACTCTCTGAGTCAGGAAGGATGGCGCACATCTGTTCTTGGACCGGCCTAACTCCAGGTTAGGATTGTGCCTCCAGTGAACCAAATCTTTTTGCAAAAGCGTTGCCTCATTCTCCCTTTGGCTTCTAGAGTCACTGCACTTTTGCTCTCCTCATTCTAAGCATGTGGCTTAATCGGTCAGGGAAGGGAGAGGAGAGAATGTGCATGCTGGCATAATCAGGTGAGCCACCAAACAGAGGAAATGGTCACCTCTGATCAGAGGGCTGTTGCACAGTAAGGACAAAAATATTAAACAAGAAAATTAGGTAATACATGAAACATGTTTATATTTTGGAATAACTGGCACAGGCCTCATTAGATGGAAGATGTTAAGGAACTGTCACTTTTACTTCAAGAAATTAAGTGCTACATATGCTTCTATTGAATATCTTAGTTTGAATACTTCAGATTAGCGGTTCCCAGTGTCTTACTTGGACCTTGGGACCACTGTAAGTGCTGGCGGGGGCAGGGGCTAGGGAGTGTGCCTGACAGTGCTGCAGCAATTGCAGTGCTTTTTCCTGGGGGTTCTTGCCTCATGGGCGGGTGGTCGCTCTGGCCTCTGACAAGTTCTGGAAGGTCCACAGTCCACTCTTCAAGCCTCCCCGATGAGGTAAAAAGCCCTGTTTTAGTTCCGCAAAGCACTTCCTGTTGAACCATTTTCATTATTTTTGAATATTACCCAATTTGTAAGCTCTCCACACTCAGATGTCTTAAGGCAGTGGCTCTCAAACTGTTTAGAGGCCCTCTAAACACACACCTGTAGGTAATGTTGATTGGGCAGTATTGCTCCCCACCCCAAGTAGCAGCTTGTTTAATCCTTGATGCACATAATCTGATCAGCCCTGTTAGTTTTGCAAATCACCAAAAATAGGGTAGCAATGTACTAGTGGGTCCTGGACTCACAATTTGTCTTAAGGAATGTTTATATGTAGCTTGCATATTTTAAGCTTACACTATCCACAGCGCACACTCCTCATAAAAAAAGGCAAGAAGTGCTACTGCTTTTGAGAGCCTCTCCTCACTTTGGAAGACTTGCCAATTGAACACACTGTTTATTATATCATTGAATGCCTATCCTGTGATAAGAAGAGTTCTTCCTTGATCCTCACATATTGGTAACGGGTGTTGCAGTGACTGTGTTGCTCCTAGAGCTCTCTCTCTCTGAATGGCAGTTAGTTGTTCTTTATTCTCTGCTCCCATAAGGCTTTCTCAGGAAAGATTTGTCATATCTGAGAAAGCTTGCTGTCTCCTAATGTTTTGTTTTTTGATTGTTCCCTTTCTTGGACTCCTACACCAAGAGGGAAATTATTCAGTCTTCCTTTTTGAGTTTGTAGCCAAGACCCTTGATCACAAATAGATTAAGGGCACAATCCAAGAGCGCCCTTGGGCCGATACGTGTGTGTTGCGTCGGCCCAACACTGTCATGAAAGTGCCATTAGGCCGCATCCAAACCCCTGTCCATGTGGCCAAGATTCAGACCACCATGGCATGCTCGGACTTGCAGACACAGATCCAAGGACGCCCATTGGGGCAGCTGGGGCTTACGTCCCCTTGCTGCACTGTGAGCTCCCGAGGCAGGAAACCTGTGTTGGATAAAATGCAGGCCAGCTGGCCTGCCTGCTCCAGCTCAGGTGTTACTTGTTAACCTCTTTCTCCTTGCATAGCTTTCTTTTACAGGATTTGTATAACTGCTCAAGGGTGTGTGTGTGAGAGAGGGAGAGAAATAGTTGGTGGAAGTTTTAATTTTTTTACCTATCATGGATGTAAGATGTGGCCCTTCTCCTTAGGATGAATGTAAGCCTCTTTCAAAAAGCATCCTAGCTCCAAAGGGGAATGGGCCTTCTTATTTGAAGTGTCTTGCCTCCTCATCATAAAACAGAAGCAAAACGATGAGGGGGAAATTTTGTTCTTCCCACTATGAAAAACGTAATCTTAAATTGAGGGGTAGTCCTTATGCAGACCAAGACATTTCTGCATGCATTTATAAAGCTAAAGTTTTAGAGCCTGCTCCTGTCACACAAGGTGCCATAAAGTGCTTCCAGCGCCAGCAGTAAGCCATTACCGCCAACACTGGGGTCATGCCATGGCAATGTCGTCCCCATACAGCCAGTGGCAGATCTAGGGGATGCAAAGGGTGGCACGAGCCATGGGCGCCATCTTGGGTGTGGGTGCCGTTAGCATGGCGCCTTTCACGCCCCCGCAACTCCCCAGACCCTACACTGCGTTCTCCTAAGCTCCCGCTGGCCTTAAAGAGCTTCTTAGAGTTGGGGATGGGGCGCCCCCCAGCTTGCTGCATCACCCCCAGAACTGCGTGGACCTTCCCCAACCTATTCATAACATCTTTA
Organism: Lerista edwardsae; assembly: GCA_029204185.1. Taxonomy (NCBI): domain Eukaryota; kingdom Metazoa; phylum Chordata; class Lepidosauria; order Squamata; family Scincidae; genus Lerista; species Lerista edwardsae. The sequence goes on along the minus strand of JAJKFI010000105.1, from coordinate 3,025,162 downwards.
AAGTGCCAAGGCATCTTTAAAGTAGCCTGAAAGCCAGCTCTATAAGCTTCATGGATATATAAGCTTCAATGTCCATGCCGAGGCCCTGGGAACAGCTGCGGCTCAGGATTTCATGGCCTCCGTGGCAACCATGGGTCTATCTCAAAGAATATCTGCCCCAACGCATGATGCGGGACACACGCTGGGCCTGGTGTTTACTGCGGGGCAGACTGATGATGATCTGGAGGTGGAGGACATTAAGATCATTCCTTTGTCATGGACAGATCACTGTCTGGTGGGATTTAGGCTTGTTGCAGCTTCTCACCTCCGCAATGGCGGGGGATCGCACTCTATGATCCGCCCTCGGAGGCTGATGGATCCAAACGGATTCCTGAGGGCTCTGGGGGATTTTCCTGTTGCCAGAGTTGGAGACTCACCCGGTGCCCTGGTCGACCTCTGGAATATGGAGATGGCCAGGGCCCTGGATGAGATCGCTCCTGAGCGTCCCCTGCCCAGTCGCCGAATCAGAACGGCTCCTTGGTTTTCTGAGGAGCTGCGAATGATGAAGCGGCAGGGCAGATGACTAGAGCGTCGGTGGCGAAAGACTCGTGCCGAATCTGACCGGACACGGGCCAGGGCCCTGTTAAAAGCTTATTCCAGGGCAGTGGTGGCGGCTAAGAGGGCACACTTCTCTGCCACCATTGCATCTGCAGAGAACCGTCCGGCTGAGCTCTTCCGTGTGGTCTGTAGTCTTTTACATCTCGCCCCCCCCTGCTGGTGGGGAGGAGCACACGGAGGCTCGCTGTGACGAGTTTGCAAAACATTTTGCAGAAAAGGTCAATCAGATTCGACATGACTTGGACGCCGCTGTGGGCATATCTAGTGATGTCCCTGGGGCACCTGTCTATCCTACCATTTGGGATTCTTTCCAGCTTGTAGAGCCTGAGGATGTGGACAGGATTCTCTGGAGTGTGAGACCTGCTGCTTGCCCGCTCGACCCTTGCCCGGCATGGCTAATTAGAGCTGCCCGGGGAGGGCTGGCCGAGTGGACGGGGAGGGTGGTGAATTCATCTCTGAGGGAGGGGGTGCTCCCGCCTGCTTTGAAGCAGGCGATGGTTCGCCCCCTCCTGAAGAAGCCCTCCCTGGATCCCACAAATTTAAACAACTTTCGGCCAGTCTCAAATATCCCATTTCTGGGCCAGGTGATTGAGTGGGTGGTGGCGTCCCAGCTTCAGTGAGTACTGGAGGAAACGGATTATCTGGACCCATTCCAATCTGGCTTCAGGCCGGGGTTTGGGACGGAGACTGCCTTGGTCGCCTTGGTGGATGACCTTCGCCGGGGGATGGACAGGGGAAGTGCGACCCTGTTAGTCCTGCTGGACCTCTCGGCGGCTTTCAACACCATCGACCATGGTGTCCTTCTGGGTCGGCTGGCCGGGCTGGGGCTTGGAGGCACTGTTTTGAAGTGGTTCCGCTCCTTCCTGGCTGACAGATCCCAGAAGGTGGTGCTGGGGGACGCTTGTTCGGCACCCCGACCTCTCAGGTATGGGGTGCCGCAAGGTTCCATCTTATCCCCCATGCTGTTTAACATCTACATGAAACCACTGGGAGAGGTCATCCGGGGGTTTGGAGTGGGGTGCCATCAATATGCTGATGACACCCAACTTTATCTCTCCTTTCCCCCTGATTCTGAGGAGGAGGTTGAGGTCCTGGATCGCTGTCTGGAGGCGGTTGGGGGCTGGATGTGGGCGAACAAGCTGAAATTAAATCCGGATAAGACAGAGGTGCTTTTGGTTCGGAAATCCACAGCTCGGGTATTGGACTATCGTCCTGCTCTGAATGGGGTAGCACTTCCTCTGAAAGAGCAGGTTCGCAGCTTGGGGGTTCTCCTGGACTCACAGCTACACCTGGAGTCCCAGGTGGCGGTGGTGGCCAGGGGAGCCTTTGCTCAGCTTCGGCTGATTCGCCAGCTGCAGCCGTACCTGAGCTGTGCGGACCTGGCCACAGTGACCCACGCCCTAGTGACATCTAGATTAGATTATTGCAATGCGCTCTACGTGGGGCTGCCTTTGAAGACGGTCCAGAAATTACAACTAGTACAGAACGCGGCGGCTCGGGTGGTTGCTGGGGCACGTCGGTTTGACTCTGTCAAGCCACTGCTTCGGCGACTGCACTGGCTGCCGGTTCTGTTCCGGGCCCAATTCAAGGTGCTAGTTTTGACTTTTAAAGCCCTTTACGGCTCGGGTCCGGGGTATTTGAGGGACCGCCTCCTTCCATACAATCCAACCCGTGCTCTTAGATCATCTGGGGGGGCCCTTCTGACTGTGCCGCCATTAGGAGAAGTGAGAGGGGTGGCGGCCAGGAAGAGGGCCTTCTCAGTGGTGGCCCCCCAACTCTGGAACACCCTCCCCTTAGAATTGAGAACTGCTCCCTCTTTGTTTACATTTCGGCGGGGGCTGAAGACCTTTTTATTCCAAAAAGCTTTTAACTGTTGACAGGCTGGCTGGCTGGCTGGTTTGTGTATTTTTAGATTCTATGATCCACTGCGCGTGTTGTTTTTTAAATTGTGTCTGTTTTTAATTTTGTTAATTGTATTGTTTTTTAACATTGTTTTTAATTGTTTTTTAATGTTAATTTTATATTGTACTTTTTTATACTGTAATGCCGCCTTGAGTGCCTCCGGGCAAAAAGGCGGGGTGAAAATCAAATAAATAAATAAATGAATAAATAAATGAATAAATAAATAAATATAAGCTTCATAACTTTTAAGGTTATGGTGAGCTTAGCCTTAGTTCTTTTGTAGTTGGTTCTTTATGTTTGCTGAGTACAGTTTGAAATCCCTGTGTCTCCACTTTTAGCAATCTGCGTCAGTGTCTGAAAAAGCCACATGTGAGCAGAGACCATCATGCAATGCTTCTAATTTGCATGGGAGATTAGCATGTGCCCACCCACCCCCAGTTATATAGGCAAATTGGAAGCATTGCATGATGGTCTCTACTCACATATGGCTTTTTCAGACATTGCTGGTCTAGATCTTCAAAATTACTGGTCTAAATCTTCAAAAAGTTGAGGACTTATAACAGAGTCCCCCTCTACTTGTTTTCTTAAAGGAGCAGTTTTCATGTGGATATGTTGGCTGCTGCCCTGAGTATGCAGATTTGTAAGAATATCTGATGCATTCTTAGATTTAGGTGAATTTCTCTGGGTGGTAAAATACCTGAATGATTAAGTCTTTATGACAACATTTTTCTGTTGCAAAATTGAGCAGGAGACATGAAACTGTAAAATAGCAAATGGATCTATTGCTAGAGTTACCTGAAACTAGCTCAAATTAATTTGCATATTTCAACGGCTATTCTCCTTTTGCATTTCTGGACCTCTCTTAAATGCTGCTGTTACACAAATACCTCTGCTCTTGGATAACTGAACATTTATGCATGCTCCATTTCTACCTCCTTTTACTTCATAATGCTTTCATCAAATAAGTTCTGTATGAAACTTTGTAATTTTCCATGGAATAAGTTTCCTCTTGAATGTTGGACTGCTTCTCCCCCTATACAAGTATTGTTGAATTTGGAATTTGCGTTTTCTAAATCAAGTCGTCTTGTTCTCCTCTATGCTAATGAAAACTTTGGGTAGATCAAATTGGACCACCTTTTAATGTCTGAAAGTAGGCAGAATTTGGGGCAGAATTTTTCACTCTTGATTTTATCGCTTTGTTTTCCTTTTCTTATTCCTATCTGAATTTTTCCTTTTTGTAGGAAAGTGCTTCCTTGGCAGATAGATTGATACAGGTATACTTCTTTTAGTATTTCACTCCTCTCCCATGCTCAAAACGGCTTTCTGTTTTTAATGCATGCTTTTTACATGCATTTTACAAATGAAATATGTACTCAAATGACTTGGAAAAACTGTTCTATCAGTTCTGTGTTAGAATAATATTTAGATGTACATCTGCACGTTGCTTCTAATGGCATCTGAAATTCCTAGTAATTGGTGGGTTCTAATTCCTAGCACTAATTCTGTAGATCAGTGCGAACTTGTAACAGATGTGCATGCACAATGGAGTGATAAATGCATGAGCAGAATTTTATGGAATGCAAGTGCACAATCGACCATGCTGAGGACACTAAACATCTTAATGTGATGCAGCACTAAACTGCTATACTCTGCTAAATTTATATATTGGCTGTATCAGTTCTATGATGATTTGCAAGACTTTAACCGTATGGCAGAATAAATATGTAAAACTCTCGGTCTTCCCTGGATCGGTCCTCCAATTGCTTTAAAAAGAAAATTATGTCCTAAGGGACAAGTGACAAGGGCCCAGGAGGCTGAGGAAAACTACCTTATAAAACGGGAGCTGGCCACCATCAAACAGCAGAGTGATGAGGCCATTTCCAAACTGGAGCAAGCTGAGAATACCATCAGGGAGCTCCAGCAGCAGCAACAATGGGTAAGGCACCTGGTGGCACTTCATCTCACCTTTCTCATTCATTTGTGTTTCGTTTCAGCTTGTCATGGCATGATCTCTGGGCCATTCTTCCAAATATATTGCTTTTTGTGCTATTAGAGTTTAGGAACATTCGGCAATTCATCTTGATTCATTTCCCCCCACCCCCATGATCATTAGTTCATTACTTGCAGCCGCTCCATGCTAATCATATTTGCTCAGAAGCAAATTGTGTTGCTTTCAATGGTGCTTGCTTCCAAGTAAATGTGCTTAGGAGTCCATCTGGTATACATGTGCTGTCATTTTCTGTATACAGAGTTAATAGATTTCTTCTCCCCTGGTGGATATTTCTCTTGAGATTTTGAAAATGGGGCTGGCTAAAGAGTATTATGCTATGCAGGTCAACTAAAGAAATTGATTAGATTTAAGGTAAAGGTTTCCCCACAACCGAATGGTCTAGTCATGACCGACTGTAGGGGACGGTGCTCATCTCCATTTCAAAGCCTGTAGAGCCGGCGTTTTGTCAGATGACAAGCTTCCGTGGTCATGTGGCCGGCATGACTATACGCCGTAGCGCACGGAACGCCATTACCTTCCCACCAAAGTGGTCCCTATTTATCTACTTGCATTTAGGTGCTTTTGAACTGCTAGGTTGGCAGGAGCTGGAACAAGCAATGGGAGCTCACTCCGTCGCGCAGTCTTGAACTCCCAATCTTCCGGTCGGAAAGCCCAGCAGCAGCAGTTTAACCCGCTGCGCCACCATGTCCCTTGATTAGATTTAAAATGGTGCTAATCAACCAAGTTCAAAGTAGTTCAGAACTCTTCTGTACTGGTTTTCTTTGAAAGTAATCAGATTTATGCAAATATAACTAGCTTACGTGTTTGCAATTAAAATAATTTATAGTTAACCCAGAACAAGACTAGGGATGTCTTATTTTTTGAAATATGGAGAGAGGTTCACTGCAAAAGAATTGGGAAATCTGTACGTTGGTGAGAAAATAGTGGCTTTCTGATGTATTTGGAAGTACTTAATATCAAATGTGGCAGACAGTAGAAAGATGGGAAAGACGCTCTTCGCAAGCTGCTTTACTTTAGCTGCATTTTGTTATGCAGGACAAAATATTCAGCACTGCATAGGCAGTATATATCTTATACTTTTGTATAAGATATAGTCATTATTACTTTCTTGTACATGGTGACTTTTACCCAAATTATTTAGAATATTTAAGCTCATAGGATTCTGCCTGGTATAGAGTCAGGCCATAGGTCCATCTGCCTTAGTGCTATGACCAGTGACTGCTACTGATTCTGGAGTTTTAGATAGGGCAGAGAAAACATTCCTATCCGAAGATGCCAGCAGTTGAACCTGGAACCTATTGCACATAAAGCAGGCACTCAGCTATGACTTTTCCCCTCATCCTGGCAACCCTCAAATTGACAAACCTTTTCCCTTAGTCCATTAATCTCGCCCTTCCACTGCTTGGTACAGTGATCAGGGCTCCTAGTATGCTGCACAGCAGGTGAGAGGACACACGAAAGGAATGAGGGGAAACCTGATGGAAGGAGCCGCAGCAGAGACTTCCACAACATTAGATGTCAAGGCATAACATCTCGGTATCTGAGACAAAATGTGATAAGCCTAAATAGCCTCAGCAGTTCTAATGTGTTTTGCAACCCTGTCCTAGGCTAGCTAGGCAGTACTTGCACCTGTTGACAGAAGAGAGGAGGGGCTATACAAGGGGACAACAGAGAGCCCTTTTTTAGAGAAGGATATGCTGACAACAACTTTATTTGCCTGGGGTGGGTGCCTCTGCCCCCTGGCCAGTGAGTCGTCCATGCCTGCTAGACCGAAGAAACGACAAGGTTTTTTTTTTGTGGGGGGAGGGGGGAAATCCAGCTGGTTTACCCACGTTGTCTTGGAAGTTTCCTGCCAGTAAAGCGAGATCCCACCTCTCCATCTTTCCAGGCTCGCAACAAGTGTAGAGGGAGATGTGGAGTCTTCGTTCCAGGGCATTTTGAGAGACCTTGAGGGAAGTGCCTGTTTCCCTCTTGATGTCTCTGTGGCAACGTGCAGGCCAGAGAAGTCTTTTATTCTCCCTCCCTTATGTGCCCCCAGGAGAGACCATTCTTCTCTGGCTTGTGAGGAGCCACAAAACACTGAGAGGCACTCTCTCACTCCTTTTCCCCTTGTTCTCTGCTTCCTTAGGCAAAACCAGATATCTCTCCATTTTGCTATGTTTTCTGTAGAGGTGGAGTGAAGAGCATCTCTGTCGCATGCAGCTTTGGAGAACACGGGGAGAGGAGGGGAGGGAAACTTCCTATGTATTGCTGCCTTTTCCATAACAACTTGCACGTGAGAGACTTTGCCTCTTTAACAAGCACAGAGAACTGGAGGGAGAGACAAAGTCTTCCTTATCTTGCAAGGGGATGCTAAGAAGGCAAGAGCTGAACATGCCACACCCCATCTTTCTGTCATTCTCCTCAGCTGCCTGCGAGTGAGCAAAGACCCCCCTCTTTCCAGTCTGTAATGAGCATTGAAGGCTTAAGAGCTGGGCTTTTTCTCTTTTTTAAAAAGCATTTATCCGGTTATTCTTTTATGCTTCTGGCTTGGGGAAAGGAAGATGAGATGTGTAACTTGCACAGCAGTTTGGGGGAAGGTTAAAAATGAAAGAAGCAGACAGGTCCCAACTTTTTCTGCAGCATACATGGGAGAAATCATTGTGAAGTCCTCGCTTCATGCCAAAGTGTAATGGGGTGGAATAATGACAAGGACTGAGAGAAGCTCAGCTTGTACGCTGCGTTGATGTTTAGAGATCCTTGCATATACTTTTGAAGACCACTTAGACAAATAGGTTTCAGAGCGCTCTTTGGTTGGCTTCCCCATTCGTAATAGGATAGCATTTAAATCATACCAGACCTCTTGTTTCTTCATCGTGGTTCAACTTAGGTGGTACTAAAGGGGGGCATTGGGTGACCATCTGTGGTGGTATGAAAGATGTAGTCCAGTGGATCCAAACCTTTTTAGCACTAGGACCCACTTTTTAGGTATGATAACCTGTTGTGGGGGGACTCCCCCAAGACCAGAATGTCATGAAGCAGGAATGACAATGACATCATTGTACCTTGTAAAAATATATGTAGAATACCATAAGTTACCAAATGTAACTGTTGTTTTCAAGTATGTGAAAACATCTTGATTTCTGTTTAGAGGTTATCTGAGAATGTTAGAAAACTGCAACTTTTTAATGTGGTGCAAATGCATCTGAAAATCGGCTCCCATCCACCCACCCCCACCCCAAGGGAATCACAACCCCCAGGTTGGGAACCACTGTTGTAGACAGAGCATTACGCTTTTGGGATATGAGGGCACAAAGGAAATGTAGAATATAAACAGGTTTTTGTTAACACAAAAGTGTGTGTGTGAGAGTGTGTATGCGAAAATGCTTTATATTCTAGCACAGTTTGTTACAAGGGAACAGCAGCTATCTAAATCACTGAAGTGTCTTGGGAATGTTATGAAGCAGGCTAGCATAGTAGATGGGAGAAAGTCCGTAGAGTGGGAATGAGCTATATATAGACACTAACTCTTAAGAGGAAGGCATTTTTATGAATGTGATTATATCTTTGAACATATAAATCTATTCAAAAAGTTGTGCATTATTGGCATCTCATGTTTGACATCAACATCAAATTCATGTTTAATTTGGAAGATGCTTACCCAAGTATCAGTTCTTGGAGAATCTGCATATGCTTCAATATTACTCTAATGGTAATTTAGCAAACAGTAAGGGTTGGTCAGTTTCATTTTAAGGTGTGTGTGTATGTATGTGTATGTGTGTGTGTGTGTGTGTGTGTGTGTGTGTGTGTGCGTGTGTGTGTGTGTACTGTATATAGATGGATAGATAGATAGTATATACTATATATAGATGGATAGCTTTTTTAATTAAGTAAAAAAATGAATTATAGCAGCTGAACTTTTAAAATCTAGGTTGGTGTCTTAAACCTTAGAGTTATTTAGGGGGTTGAATTTCACTTTCCACCTCTACTTTGCGTACTTGCTATAATACCATTGATCTTGAGTCTGCTGCTGTTCTATGTTTAATGTCGAAGTTCTTCCAGCATTCACAATAGCTTTGGATATTTCAGTGTAGTATCAATTAGTACTATTTCACTCCATATCTGCTTTTGGCCATCTCCTGAAGAATTCTTGTACATGGGTGTTAATGATCTAGAATTTTATTAGTTGATGCAGCCTGTGAAAGTCACTTTTTAGCTTCTTTTCTCAATTTCAGCTTATATGAAAGCTTTTAATGTTTTTCTTGGGGAAAGTTGCAGCTTTGGTCTTAAGGGTAAATCCAGTCATCACATCTATTAAAAAAAGACAATTTGATTTGCATTTATAGTAAGTGTTGAATAGTTATCCTGAAACATGATTTGGAATTAAACTACAGGCATGCCCCAGTACCACTGATTCTGTTTCTGTGGGTTCAGTTACCTATGGGTTTCCGTGGCTTCAGTTAACCTTTTGTTAAGGGAACATTAAACAAATCTCTCCTTTTTTAACCTTGTTGCAGCAAAAACACTGATGTTCCCCTATCTTTAAAAAGGTGTCCCCAGTATCCATGGTTTGGAAGATGGGGCGAGGTCTGGTACAGAACCCCAGTGGATACAGATACAGAAACCTAAATATACATGGACTCTATTGGGTTCAATGCTTGGTGGGTGGAAATGAAGAGAGTAATTAGTCTCTAAAAGCATAAATGTCCAACTTCACTGTGTTGGGGAACTGCAGAGGCCCAAACTATGTGTTATAAAGAATGTAGGGATTAAGCCTTTTTTTAAAAATTGTGTAGTGTGGGTTGCATATTTTGCCATAGAAACCCTCTGTGAGGCCTGCAGCTAAATCCTCCTATTCCAGCTGTGCTTTTGCATGTATCCCTCAGCACTATTTACAATCAAAGGTCACACCTTCAATTGTGTATGTTTTTTAACATGTAATTTGCCCTAAGTGCATAAAGGTAGTGTACCTGAGAAAGCTGTTGGGTAACAGGATTGAATTGTGATATGTACCAAGCCCAATTTTTTTTTTTAATGCTTTGTGCTGCACTTTAATTCCAGTTGCATTTTTGGTATCTTGGAAGAATTCAAAATGGCACAATATGTTCTGCAGAGCATAGGAAATGCTAAAACATTCAGGTTCAAATATTTGGTCAGTTATATAGCAGACCAAATGATCTTGGGCAAGCCATTTAACTTTCTGAGTATTTACAAGAATTGTTTTGGGTTTTGCACCCTTATGGCGTAGATCAGGGTAATGAAATTGGTAAGGAAGGAGGCTGGCCTGGACTTGATGAACCCGCAGAGCATGGTGAGAAATGGAAGATAAGCACCACAAGAAGGAACACGAAACTATACAAAATGTCTGTTTCTAAACCAGGGTCTGTCTGCACATTTTGAGACCTTGTATACTGCAGTGACTACAACGGTGTTTTGTTCTTGTTTTTAATAAAAAATGGATGTTCCAATGTTGTGCTTTCTGCCTACTTGGGATTATTTTATTGTGCCTTATATTAAAGACACAAATGTTTAAACTTGATCTTGGGTGACCTGGCTTTACGACTGGCACTCATACCTTAAATTCATTTACTTGGAAGCAAGTTCCACTTAAATCATTATTTCATTAGAAATTCCAGGTAGGCTTATTTAGGATTGCCACCTAAGCAAGCTAGGCTGTTAACAGAGTTGTCTTCTTCATACACTGCAAATATTTTTATGCTATGATTTTGGAATATTTAACTTCTTAAATATGGGTACAGTAAGTACACTTTCATAAATGATACTCAGAATTTTTTCATATTCCTCATGTATGTAATGTGGTGGTGGGGAAAACACAGTTCAAATACTAATTCCTAGGGATATGCCTGTTTAACGAAGGGCTTATCTTCCATGAACAGAAACCAACTTTGGAGAGGCTCTTAGTAGCTATGGTGAAATATAGCTAGCACAGGACTTAATTTGATGAATAATGTTTTTAGGATGCAAAAGGATATCATTAGGACATCTATAATATGGTGGTACTGCACAGATGTGGGAAAGACAAAAATAGTATGAATGGATCCCTAGAGGCACCTGAGATTTTTAGCTATTTTTCCAGCCTCTGTGCATTTGTATAACCATGGATGCCACCAAAGTCTTTTTCCATGTGTCTCACCAGTAGCATCTAATAAAATAAATGAATGATATGTCATGTTTGGTGTTTTCTTTACTCCACTTGAATTCACTGCTGCTAATTGCAAAATATACTAGCAAGAGATAACTGCAAGCGATATCCCACACTACTTTACTAAATACCAGGTTGGGACATGCAAGTCTGTGATTGCTGTGCATTCCTGATAACGTGTAGTAAGGGTAACAAATGACAATGGTACAAACACACAAGTGAAGAGAAACCTTCTGATTGGCATGGGTCAAGCGCCACTGTTCCATTCTGCCAAGCATGCTCTAACTGCTGTGCCAAATAAAGATGCCCTAGGAGGGCAAGGCCTTTCATTAGTCACCACAGCAGACTGGCTGACTCAAATGATCTGGTACTCGGAAAAACACAATGACTTAATGGCTAGCTGGAGAAGTAAAAATACTTAAGTCTTAAAATACTTCTACAAGTTCGGGTGCGTTTTGTCAACTGGGACAAATCTTTAGTGGCGCCACAAAATGCAAAAAATTTCTGACTAACAGCAGGACTGAAATAAGACTTGGGAAAACTGGAGGTGTGCTTCTGGAGTCTTCAAAACAAACCAGTGTCCTTTAAACCTAGGTTTGGGCTATTATACAAATCACTGTCAGGTTTACTGCCTTCAGTTCTTCTCAAGTTACATACTTTTTGAGTGTCTACTCATTAGTAGGAACAAAAGCCCTGAGTGAATGTATAATATCGAGATAAAAGTGTAGTAGGGATGCAAAAGAAGCCTACACTGGACACACACCTTTTTTGGTCATCTTTGTCTTGCTTTATGAGCTTGTTGGTGAATGAACGTGGTGTTTTCCTCACTTAATGCTAATACTGAATTTGCTCACTTTGCAGCACAAGCACAGTTCCCGTTATAGTGAAGACTTTGTGCTGCAATTGGAAAAAGAGTTAGTGCAAGCAAGACTGAGTGAAGCAGAATCTCATTGTGCCTTGAAGGAAATGCAAGATAAAGTCCTTGAGATGGAAAAGGCAAGTCAAACTAGAATGCTTTGTCCAGCATGTCCCTAGCAAATAGATGGTTAAGGACTTTTCAGTTTTTGTTTAACATGTGGTTAAAAAACTTGTTGCCAGTGCCATGTCTACGTGGCTAATTTCTTAAGTGTTTATCTTGTTGCAGAGGAATAACTCTTTGCCTGATGAGAATAATGTAGCTAGGCTTCAAGAAGAATTGATTGCAGTGAAGTTGAGAGAAGCAGAAGCTCTGATGGGTCTGAAAGAACTTAGACAGCAAGTTAAAGATTTGGAGGAACACTGGCAGGTAAGTCTATCATGTTTAGGTGAAATAGCCCTAAAGTCTGATTTGATAAACCAAAGTTACAAGGGAGAAGGTTAGGGTCTAATGTTCCAGATGCTTGTAGTTTGACATGTCAGTTTTTATCCTCTGAGCTTTAGCATGCATTGTCGATACTTTGCTCTATTATTTTCTAGAACAGTAGTTCCAAACTTTTTAGCGTTGGGATACACTTTTAAAAAGTGTTTTATTTCCCACATTTCCATGCCGAAATGCCCGCCCAAGGCAACTTACAGAACTACATAATAAAAGTACACTGTAACACAACAAGAGTATGGTTTCTCAGTTGAAGCTGGGAAAATGCACTCCTAGCCACCACTGCCACCTCCAGCTCCAGAGAGAGCTGAGAATCCAAGAGCACTTCCAGACTGCATGTCCATTCTTGAAGGGGGGGGGTGCCACCCCATTAAGAGTGGGGAGATGCTCAATATCTGCATTGAGGATTTCCTGATCAGGAGGACTTCTGTCTTCTCTGGATTTGGCCTCAACCTGTTGGCTTTCATCCCTGGGTGATCTCCCCCACCGTTTCATGTATATATTGAAAAGGATGGGGGATGGAATAGAATCCTGCGACATTCCACACTGTAAAGGCCAGAATGCCAAGCAGGTGCCCACCAGCATCACCATTTGGGATCTGTCAGCCAGGAAGCAGTGGAACCATTGCAGAGCAGTGCCCTTTAACCCAGCCAGCAGATACTGTGGTTGATGGTATTGAAAGCTGCTAAGAGGTCCAGCAGGGATGCACTTCCCCTATCTGATGCACTGCAAAGGCCATGAGGGCGGCCAAAGCCATCTCTATCTCACAACCTGGACTGAAGCTGGATTGAAAGGGGTCAAGATAATCCATCTCCTCTAGTAAACCTTGGAGCTGGGATGCCCCCCCTTGCTCAATCACCTTCTGTGCAGCTCATATTGGCCAAGCTAGGCAAGGGTCAAGCGGACATGAAGATGGTCTCAAGTTCCAGGCAATCAGACTTTATCCGTCACTCAAGACTCTGTGGCTATAATAGTGATTGGGAAGCAGTGCTTCTCTCCCCGCCCCCCATAGCAGGTTGATGCACATAGCCTAATCTACCCTGTCAGTTTTGCAAACCACCAAAAATTGGCTTGTGACCCACTGGTGGGACACAGACCCACAGTTTGAGAATGCAAGTTTCTATGGCAATAATTTTGCAACTTAAGTGTAAGCATGCCTACTCTTCCACTATTTATTTCAGTGAGACTTGCCTCCAAATAATGTACATGGAAGCCTGGTAGAAGTCTTAAAATGGCTTCTGTAAATGTTTCAGACAAGACAAACTGTAAAATAATTCTCAAGCCATGCTTTAGCAGCTTGTTCTGAAGTGAGAGAGCTAATACCTATCGAGCACAGTATTCGCAAAAACTCAAAAGTCTGGAAATATTTTTGTGTGAAGTTCTGTTGTATAGTTACGTAACATTACATGCATTACATTCACTCAGTATTAAGTTAAATAAATCCTCTTGCAACTTCCAAATCAGCTGAAGAATGTTTTAATATTAGAACGGGGCTTGTGTTAATACACAGTTCAATTTTTTAGCGCCATCTAGCACGCACTACTGGAAGATGGAAAGACCCACCTAAAAAGAACACTATAAATGAGCTGCAAGATGAGCTAATGACAGTCCGACTTCGAGAAGCAGAAACCCAGGCAGAGCTGAAAGAGGTAAAACAACGGATGATGGAAATGGAAACACAGGTAAGAACATTAGCGATCAAAAGAATATTGCACATCACTGTCCAAGGAATCGAGGGTGTTATACATGGTTCCTTTCTTCCCTTTGTCATTGCAACAACCCTTAAGGTGGGTGAGGCTGAAAGATATTGACTAGACTGTAGTGCCAACTGAAAATTTTGTGTCATGCTGTCAAATTCTCCTTTCTTATTGCATTTTATTTACCTATTTTGTTCTAGTGTAGTAGAACTGGTCCTGTTCACACCTTGTAATTTTCTGGAAATACAGGCATGCCCAGGTATCCGCTGGTATCCGTTCCAGACACACACGCACCAGATACCTGAAACCGTGGATACTGGGGATGCCTTTATAAAGATCAGTGGTTTTGCTGCAACGAGGTTAAAAAAAAGATTTGTTTAGTGTTCCCCTATCTTTTTAATAGGTGTCCCAGTATCCATGATGTCTGTGGATAACTGAAACCATGGATACCAAATCATTGGATACCGGGGCAGGACTGTAATTCTCAATCAGATATTGCTCTTGGGCATGCACACACTTGATTTTAACATTCCCCAACATTATTTCTGCAGAATTCAGTATTGTTCTTAGAGACAGTTGTAGAATTTGATGGTGAAGGCTATTTTATGGGTTTGGAAATCGCCACTGGAGAAACCTTTGAATAGTACTAGATCAGGGGTCAGTAACATTTTTCTTTAAACAGGCTAGATGTTCAGCAGTGAGGTCATCACATCTATGGCAAACTTCCGGGTTGCGAAGCATCCAGAAGTGTGGAGCTAGGCTTGAGAGGCTTTGCCCTCCTGCCCAAGTCATTGCGCACCCATGGAGAAATGGTGGCGCCACCTGCCCTGGGCTCAGAACTCCCTGGGAAGCCAATTCCAACTCCGCAGACCTGACTTCGACTGGCAGGCCAAATCCAGCCTACAGGCTGTAGGTTGCTGATCCCTATACTAGATTGTGTGTTTATAATATGAATTCTAATCCACTTTGTTTTCCCAAATAATCAGCTTAAGAAAGTTGGCATGTATCTAAACTGCTTTTTGTTTTGTATTTGCTTTTGCTTTTTGAAGTCTTTATGAATGGCTAAATGTGGAGTCCATATCAGTATGAAACTGGGTATGAACCCAATTTCTTGTCAGTGCATATATTGCCGTTATGTATGCTCTTGGTAGTGAGAAAGGAAATCATTAATTTATCTAATGAATGGTGCCAGGTTGGTGTAGTGGTTCTGGAGTTGGATATAGACCTTGGAAGATCAAGCTTTGCATCCCCCACTTAGCCGTGAAGCTTCCTTGGTGACCTTGGGCCAGTCACTATCTCTCAGCAGAAATACCTGAGTAAATATCTAACTCACTGGGTTGTTGTGAGGTTAAAAGGAAGGGAGGAACTATGTGCACCACTTGGGCTCCTTGGAGGATGGGCAATATCAAAAAAGTAAAAATAAGTTGATGTGAAATTTAATTTTGGTATTCACTATGTGTGCTGTAGAACAGGCAAACCAGTCTTCCTAATACTTTCAGCCACTAGGGGGAGTAGTTGTTCTGTTTAAGCATGCCTGAAAATGATACAAGTCACAGTACATGTGTGATCAAAGTTGCATATATAAATGTGGGCATGTAATTTTGATAAGCAAAGCATGCTAGAGTGCTTCTAAAATATACAAGGCATGCTGTTTTGCTTCCCTGCTTCAACAAAAACCTGGTTTAGAAGCTTCTTTTACTATTCCTAAAAGGTAAAGGTTTCCCCACGACCAAATGGTCTAGTCGTGACCGACTGTAGGGGGCGGTGCTCATCTCCGTTTCAAAGCCTGTGAGCCGGCGTTTTTGTCCGATCATGGTGGCCAGCATGATTCTACGCCGTAGCGCACGGAACGCCGTTACCTTCCCACCAAAGTGGTTCCTATTTATCTACTTGCATTTTTAGGTGCTTTCGAACTGCTAGGTTGGCAGGAGCTGGGACAAGCAACGGGAGCTCACTCCGTCACGCAGTCTCGAACTCCCAACCTTGCGGTCGAAAGCCCAGCGACAGCGGATTAACTCGCTGTTAATTTACTATTAATTTACTATTCCTAAAGTGACACTAAATGCATAAAACCATAAGATAACTAGATGAAATACTCGGCCAGTATCTCTGAATGACAGATGCAAGGAAGTGGCAACAGGATAAGAGTTGCTATCTTGTGTGCTCCCTGAGGCATCTGGTGGGCCACTGTGAGATAAAGGAAGCTGGACTAGATGGGCACTTGGTCTGATCCAGTATGGCTCTTACGAACAACTTGCAAGCTTCTGTTATAATCACTCATGAAAAATTATGTAGGCTATCTATCATGGTAGTTACACTTTGGAGTGCAAGTAGCTGGATAGCAGGAAATCTGTGAATGTTTTGTGCTAATTAAGGCTGCAATCCTATAGGTACTTTCCTAAGAGTAAGCCACCTTGAACACATGGGACCTACTACTGAGTAAATATGCATAGGATTGCACAGTAGGATTTCTGTTCTATGTGTACAAATAATATTCCCATAGGACATATTTTTTCTTGAGAAATAGAACTGTAGTTGTGTTACACTCAAGTGCCTAATGTCTGCTAGGCTTCATAAAAAGGTAGCATCAGTGGAATCTGCCAATAGACATCCTTCTAGTAGCAAACTTGGTGGCTTGATCACTAAGCAGATTTTTTAAGGTTACATAGTGCTTCTGTAAGCTCCCATCAACCTTATCTACAGGGAAATGTACACCTAACTTTACAGAGCCAAACTATTATAATTCACATACATACGGCATATGGAACAAGCAGTTCCTTGACCCAGTAAATTAATGAATGAGGCCAGTGGTTCCCAAACGTTTTAGCATTGGGACCCACCTAAAAAAAAAAGTTTCACTTTTTTTAGCCATTCAAGCTTCTGTGGCTATAATGGTGATTGGGCAGCAGTTTAACCCTTCATGCACATAGCCTAATACACTCAGTCAGTTTCATGAACTTGGAAATCGGGTTGTGACCCACTTGTGGGCCATGGACCAACCGTTTGGAAACCACTGAATTAGACCGTGTTTGAAATGTTCCTATTCGTGTTGTCTACAGGATCTGCCGATACTCACCAATGTGTCTGCTGGGGTAGTTCCACAGACCTCTTCAGTTACTTCCCTTAGATGTTCAAATGTTGCATGTTTTCTACAATGAAGTATGTATATATTAGAGCTCATTAAAAATTTGTATGTGCTTTTTGAGGCACCCTGATTGTGCCTGTGGTCAATCCTAATCGCAGTCTCCCATTTTCTCCTTTGCTAGTCAGTGAAAGGGCAAGATGAGTAGTACAGGTTGGATGAGACCAACTTCTCATGATCTATCATTAAGATGCCTCTGCAGACATAAGAAAGGAAAACCCCATGGCAGGCGCTGAAACCGCGGCCTCCCCTCGTCGCCCCGCCCCCACGCGTCAGTCAGACATGCCTCCCTTACCCCGGAAACGCTCTATTTCCAAGCGTAAGGGAAGCGTGGGCAGGCAGGAGGGCTGAAAACTGCACGGTCTCTCCCAGACCGCGCGCAATGGTGCCCCGCCGCTGCCCCGCGCCCCATGGCTTGCACCATGGGGTGCTACAGGTAAGATACGCGCCTGAGGAAAAGGGTCTGACTTGGTCAGTAGCTTCTTCAGGCCCATGGTATGGCTATTCTTCCAAAGAGCTGCCTTAGTCCTAAATGGCTAATTGCCACCTTCTGGCAGTATGATAACAAAAGAGGAGATGGTGAGTATAGACATGGTCAGTTTCTATCAGGGAGTCAGTTGTGCTATATACAAATGGTAAGTGCACTATTGCACTAGTTTGATAACTCAGCTAGAATGCTTGGCGCTCTCAATAACCACTCTAGAGAGCACTAGAAATGTTTAATTATCTGAGAGTGCATACATGATCAATCTGCTGTCCGTGCTGTGTATTGAACTGAAATAATTGTTAAAGTAACAAGTAAGTGCTATGCGTTTGCTAGTTTGACTAGCAAACTAGTCAAAGTCACGAATCATGAAATTTACATTAACTTATAGGTACTACTGCATTGTGGTGCAAGAGTGTGCTTTAAGAGTAATTTTTCTGCTTTTTCTCCCCCCCCCCCCAAAAAAAAATTCTGAATTGTCAGAACCAGATAAATAGCAACCATTTGCGGAGAGCAGAACAAGAGATTACCCATCTGCAAGAGAAGGTCCAGCATCTGTCTGTGCAAAACAAGGAACTTCTAGCTCAGCTCACTGAATCAAAGCGAAAACACGCCGAGATTGAATGCAAGGTATACAACAGAAAATTGAAATGTCATGTGTGCAGTGCAGATGCACATTTTAAAACAAGCTGTATGAGAAATGAGCACAACTAAACCACTTGATTCATGTTGACTTTTATCTGACAAATTTCTTACAGTGAATATTGGGTTTAGTGCACAATCATCATGGCAAGGTAGGGTACCAAGTATACATTAGATAAACATGAGTACAGAGAATCTGATTAAAAACTATGCAGTTTCTGATTTTATTTTGATTGTAACTTGATTGGGTAGCTTTCTGGACACTGTCCAGGAAATGCTATTGAAATGGCATTGTTACCAAAAGGCCTACCAACTTGTTCTGAATAGGGTTGTGTTCTCCCCAGGAAAAGGTACACAGCTTGGGAGTCACAACTGCTCTTGGAGCCCCAGGTGGTGGCTGTGCCTGGAGGACAGCTGCCAATTACCTGAGTTGTCAGGACCTCACCACAGTGGTCCAACCCTTATATAGCATTATATACATGTGCATGTAGGTATGCACCCAGCTGGGGTTGATGTGTTTTTAGATGTATGATGGCAGAGAGAATAGGTGCTTTTTTTGGTTTTTAATGTGTCCCCTTTAGCTTGTCCCTTTATTTGTTTCTGGCTGTATGTTGTGCATATGCATAATCTATTAAAGAAACAAACAAGCTGATTCACAAAAATGGTTGCTGTCATTATACTACTACTATACTGGTTCACAGGGGTGGGGTGCAGGGGATTGCTTCATCAGCATTGCAGGGTTTTTTCTGAGCATTCATTTTTCTGATGTTTAGACACTGGAATGACTTGAGTATCAAATGCAATGGAAAACACTGGAATGCTGCAATATCAAATGCAGTTTGAGGTTCACTTTTAAAGGCTGATATTATGTGCTTCATAATAGAGCAATATTAGTCAAAAACATTTCCTGTTCCATTGTATTCACTAACTGGCTATACTTGGTTCCTTTACCTCTCTCATGTAAACTTTAAAAAATCATAAATATCTTTAAAATTCATAAAACAAATGCAGCATTTATCCTGTTGAGTATTTTGAAATTATAGTCAGTTGATACACTGTAGTAACTGTTAAATGGACTTGGAGAAAAACGGTAGTTTTCTTCCATCAAATCAGTTTCTGTGCAATGTAAGTCAACTGGCCATTTGTATCTCTTTGTAGTCATTTTTTCTTATTTTCTTTTTTTTTCTTATAGAATAAGGAAGAAGTGATGGCAGTTAGACTCAGAGAGGCAGACAGTATAGCAGTGGTTGCAGAACTCCAGCAGCATATTGCCGAACTAGAAATCCAGGTAAGAATGAAAACAATTTGTCCATACCTCTTGGTTTTTCCCTTCCCTTTTGTTTGAAGGGTCAAGGTTGGCAACTTTGCCATCACCTGCACATGTAACGCTGCCTACCCACTAACCTCAATTAAGGGATCAGGTGTAGGCTATAGAGTTGTATGCTGCCTTCTTCCCCCAACCCACAGTTTGAATTTCCCTTTGATGCCCAGCCATGAATTGGTATAGTAGGTATTTTCATCTTGAATGGGATCATAGCACAGTGATGCTTTGCACGTAGAAGGTCCTGGGTTCAATCCCTCCGTCTAAAACCATGAGGATGCTACTACTCAATGTAAATAATATTGAGGTAGATTGGCTGATATTCTGACTTGGTATAAAGTTGGTTCATATGTAACTGGATGGGTATTCATAGGTATTTGGTATTGCCAAACTGCATTTTGCTTATAACATAGAACGTGGTGTTTCTCCTGCAACATATATCCCACCCCCCAGAAATACAGATCTAGTAGCTCAGGATGGGAGTTCACCATCCCCATTTGCCTGAGCATATACCAGCTTGTTGACACAGCATGAACATAATTATTTGGATAGTTATTTGAACATATAATAACAGCTGTGTGTGTGAATTTCCTTGCTAGAGAAGGGAGTTGTACATATTAAGGCCCCAATCCTGAGGCTCTAATTGCTAGCAGCATGTGCATACTGCTGGCTAAAAGTCGCAAACGTGCCATAAAGCATGTTTGCGACACCATGGGAGAAGGGAGCACTGGCACTGGAGACTAGTTAGCACCTGGCCTCAGAACCAAGAAGAAGGACCATCAGTGCTCCAGTAGCACCAGCAACTGGGAAGTGCATTTGGGGCAGGAGAGAGGCAGGGAGGAGGCAGAGCTGGTGAAGGCAAGGATTGGCCTGTGCAGGGAATGAGACTAGGCAGTTGTTTCCACAGCTGGAACCTATGCCCCACTTTGGATTGGGCAGCGCCCACGAGACTGATTGTATCTCTGCCAGCAAAATAGACAGGGGACAATCAAAATAGACAGGGGACAATCAAGGAATCCCATTGTGGGGGCCAGGGCATTCCCTAGAGGAAGGGGACAAATGTCCCCTTCTCTTGAGGAGACCCCAGCGGCGGCTGCAAATCCCGCGGAATGCAATGATAGCCATTTTGCTGCTGCTGCTCCCCCGGAAGCTGGGTGGCTCAGGATTGGGCTGTCAGTATACCACATTGTCGCATTCGTGTTAAGTTGACAGACCTCTTCTAACATGTACTTGCTGCTTTTACAAGATACTAGTGAACTGTGTCTAACTACAGCAAGTTTATATAAAATAGTAAGGCAAGGTAGTAGAGTCTTTGTTTGGTTTGTCCACCTCTGAGAGGAAGCCACAGAACATTTCACCTGTCAGATCTTCTGTGAAGAGGAGCAGCCGTTGAAACGAAAATGTATTGTCGCCACTTCCTATTCTTCCATTTAATAGCTGATGTTACTGAGTACCAGTAAACCAAGACCCTTCAATGTTAAGATAAAAGTTTTTGACATTGCAATAATGAATTATGGTTGTTCAACAGTCTGGTTGAACTGCACTTTGAGTAATAAAGTCCAACTAATTGCTGTGTGTCATAAGGCTGATTAAAGAGGCAGTGGAATAATTTACCAGATAGTTTTCAACTTCAAGGTAGTTGCACTCTTCTTCGGAAAGACTAGAAGTTATAGTATTGGGTCAACTTTGGGGCACACCAGTTGCCCTAAATCTTGATGTTTTTTGTGAAATGTTTGGGTGTAAGTATAAGACACACGTAAAGCATGCTTGGTACTGCTACACCCACATTACTACTGAAATGACTTTATTTACATGTCCCTAGATTAAATCACAGTTTTGGGGCACCATTGGGTGAATGGGCTACGTGGTTTTTTTGTTAGGTTTTTTTTTTCCAAAATAACAAGTAAAATAGTCTTGTGGTTTATCTTACTTATGGCTTATGTGGGTACAACTGATGTTCAGCTACAGAAACCTGAATGTGTTCTTGTTCTTAATTAGGCTTAATTTTATAAATTTGTCAGCCCCTCTAAGAAAATGTCCACTGGATATCAGGATCATAAGTTTCCTTTTTGCATCAGTGAAGAAAATGACATAAGCTACTATGATTTTTATAATCAAAGGTTTTTAGAGTTGTACATCCTTCGTAATACTGGATGATAAAAATCTTGTCATTTTAAAATACATGCCCTTCAAAGTTGGAAGCTTTTGAGAAATCTAACTTGCAGCTTTGTAGCAGAGCTATAAGGTTTTGTGTGTCTAATTGAATGAATTATCAGTGGTCTTTAATGTTCGCTGCATTACATTGGCAAAAATAGCATCACCACCACCAGTAAACGCTTACTAGGAATCACTTTTTAATAAAATAACTTTTTAAAAATTTAATAATACCTTTAATATCTATCTGTGCAGAACCTCTACAATCTACAAGTCCTGAAGTTTTAAAGAAATTTCCATCCTCTCATACAGGAAACTTTTTTTACTCTTCAGCAGTGTGATGTGTTTTTTGAAAGCCTAGAATGAATCATCCCAGAGTCACTGAAAGGCCACACATCCCCCACAACTGCCCTGATGAATAAACTTTGTTTAGGTGTTCAGTGCAAAATGCCGCTGTACAGCAAATGCTCGCAAAACGGTGCAAGCTGTGGCAGACTACTCCATTGGAGCAAATTTTCAAAATGTGCCCCAGTATTTAAGATGCAAAATACTTCTGTGTCTACTGTTTTCTCTTCTCCAATAATCTTGAAAGATAAGCAACTTGTTGGGTATGAAATAACAAAAACCTTTGTTATTTTTAGAGGTGACTGATTAAAAAAAATGGTTTTGCCATGTGCCACCATTCTTTGGGGAAGGCATGGCACTGTTCGTCTAGCAAATAAGTTGTTTGCTTAAGCCTAGCTAGAATTCTTCCTTGGATATGCTGACAGTCTTGGAACAATATCATTAATGAAAGAATTAAAGTGGCTTTTGCAAAACAAAATTTTTAATAAAATATACCAAAAAAAGATTTCATAATATAACTAATAAAGATACAAACATTCTTTAGTCTTTCAGAAACGTAGGGTTTGAATTCATCTCCCCGCCTCATAATTTGATAACTTAGTGATTTTATTTGTGGTCTTTACCCACAGAATTTTTCTGCATCCTTCTTCTCTAGTCTGAATACTAGGGTTTCTCCCATTTCTTGGTGGTGGTGGTGGCATTTTAGCAGCTGCCGATAAGTTACTAATTTCTTATCTAATATCTTTGAATCATTTTATTTTCTACACAGCGATATCTAGAAGACTTTTTTCATTAGGTGTTACATGATCTACAAGGAAGGCTTTGTATGATTTCCAGGAATCAAATGCATTCTCAAATTCTGTGAATTTATCATAGTTCCAATGATCTTACTCCATTTCCATTTCAAAAACCTTTATTGGCATAATAAAAGAATAAATACAAAGACAAGCCTAACCAATAATCTTCAGAATTTCTGACAAAAACATAGCAACGTCCAGGGTAATAGCAGGCTGATAATCACATAAAAGAAAAAAAATAGTGTCAGAAGAAGAAACGGAGAAAGTAGAGAGAATAGGTTGAAGCAAAGAAACACGGAGGGAATGGTGGAAAGGACAATTTAGGAGAATGTGTTGAACGGAATCAGGAGAAGAGTGATAGAAAAAACAAATTCTTTGATCACGCGGAATCCGAGAAAAGCGCCCCAGATGATAGGCCGTTGGAAATATGTTGAGGCGCGCCAACATAAAGGCTCTACGTTGAAGGGGATTGGTAAGTTGAGAAAAGTAATTAAAAGGCCGACCACCTGAAGATCAAAAAAGGAAGGAGAACAGATCGAATTCATAAGTCGATTGAATTTTGGTATAAAATATACCAAAAAAAGATTTCATAATATATCTAATAAAGATACAAACATTCTTTAGTCTTTCAGAAACATAGGGTTTGAATTCATCTCCCCACCTCATAATTTGATAACTTAGTGATTTTATTTGTGGTCTTTACCCACAGAATTTTTCTGCATCCTTCTTCTCTAGTCTGAATACTAGGGTTTCTCCCATTTCTTGGTGGTGGTGGTGGCATTTTAGCAGCTGCCGATAAGTTACTAATTTCTTATCTAATATCTTTGAATCATTTTATTCTCTGGAATGAGGAAAGGGGGGGCACTCTGCACAGATGGGTTTGCCCTCACACCGGAAGACAGGGTCGGATTGACAGATCTTGACTCCTCCTAGGTGGGAGGGCTTCCCACTCTCCCAGTCCGGCCCTGTCTTCCGTAGGGCTAGGTCGTGATTCTGAGCTCGGCTGAGCTCTAGACAGATCTATTGGAGTATTTTTCTTTTCCTTTTCCTCATCATTCCTGTCGTCTTCCCTACCTTCTCCTGGATTTTCCTTCCCTCTATATCCCTTCCTGGAAGTTTGAGGAGGTTTGCAGCGGCGGCAGTGGGGCTTCGCGACGAGGCAGAAGCCCGCGTGCGTTTGCTCTCGCCGCGCGCTGAGTGGAGACGAGCGTTGCGGGGGAGGAGTCTAATCAAGGCTTCTGCGCCCGCAGAAGAAGGCCGGGAGGCCTAGCAGCGATCACGGAGGAGCGGTCCCCTAGGAACCGTCGCCGCGATCAGTTGCAAGCCCGATTGTGAGAGAACGTGACCGGGCGGTTGGGCAGCGCGGAGGAGCGGCTAGCTGGAGCCGTCGCCGCGCGTGCTTTTCAGACGACCCGTTCTGTGCGGCTGAGGCCCGGAACGTCTCCGTGGCTGGGAGAAGCGCGCGGAGAACTGCGGCTGCCACGGAGGTCTGAGGCTGCTGTCCGGAGACGAGCAGGAGCGTCCAGTGGAGTGAGATCGCTCCTTTCTTCTCATTTTCTGAGCCCTGAGTTTTTCCCGCCTTTTTTGTGCCTGTAGGCCTAGTTCAAGATGGCGGACGATCGCAGCGAAGGGGGGGCAATTTCTCCTCAGGCTGAGGGAGGGGAAAGGCCAACCATCCAGCGCGCTAACAACCCGATTTCCCAGGAGGTTTCCCAGACTTCCATTAATCAGATGGTTCGGGAGGCTATGAGAGAGGTCATGAGGGAACAGGGGTTGGTGGGGGCCGGTAAGGCTCACGTCAAGCAGGCCAGAGAGAAGCCTGGTAGGCGTTATAAGCGCGGCGCTTCCTCCAGCGCGGATGAGCTCTCGGTCACTGATGCAGAGAGAGCTGTCAAGAAACGCAAGAAACAGAGGAAGGGCAAGCTTTCTAAGAGCTCCAGACCCAGGCATGGGCATAGGAGGAGACGTAGGAGGGACTATTCTAGTGATTCCTCAGTCTCTACTTATTCTGATGACTCCAGCTCAGACCGGGAGGAGGGAGAGCTGTCGGGAGAGGGGGATGAGGCACAGCACAGGGATCACCTCTTCCCGGCTGAATGTTTCACCAGAATGCTGTCTAAGGCTACCAAGGCTGTGAACCTGGAGAGTGTCTGTGATGAACCAAAGCCCTCTACCTCCCAGAGTCTGTTTCCCCAGGGGCCGAGTAAGCCTTCTACCGTGCCTTTTCCTGCCTCATTCCAAAGGGTCTTGGAGGATGAATGGAAATCTCCTACTATAGCCAAGCACAGCAGGAGATTAGTTAACAAATTTTATTCCCTTCCGGAGCAAGTTTTGACCTCATTACAGGTTCCGGTGGTAGATTCTCCTATTGCGGCACTATCCTCCTCGGCTGTCATCCCTGCTGAGGGGGATGGGGGGCCGAAGGACCCGGTGGATAAGCGTGTTGAGGCGGCACTGAGAAGGGATTTTTTGGCCTCTTCCCTTGCATTTAGAGCAGCGTCAGCCAACTCGATTATGGCAAGGGCGGCTTTTCAATGGGCTGAGGACTTGTCTAGGACAGAGCCAGGGCTTTCTAGCACAGCCAAGAGTTCACTTAGAAAAATCGCATTGGCCTCCGCTTTTTCGGCGGATGCTTCATTGGATACATTACAGTTCTCTGCTAGGGCTATGGCGGCCAGTGTGGCAGCAAGGCGCAGCATTTGGTTAAGGAACTGGGAAGTTGATGCTGGTTCCCAGTCCAGATTGGCTGCTGTGCCATTCCAGGGAACTAAGCTGTTTGGGCAGGCGTTAGAGACTGTCCTGGTGGAGGACAAGGATAAACGCAAGGTGCTGCCTTCGGGGAAGAAGGAAGTTCCAAAGGCTAAGGTGCACTCCTTTCGTCCCTTTCGGCACGATGGAAGGGCCAGAGATCGGACCAGGTTTCCATCTAGATGGAACAAGCCACGCTTCCCAGCCAAACAGCGCGCTGGGTTCTCGGGCCCCAAGTCCAAGCCCTCAAAGGACCCTAGGGCGTGACATCTTGTTAGAAGGCTCCTCAGGAAGTATAGGAGCTCGCCTTTTGGGTTTTGCAGATTTTTGGGGGGAAATTACTTCAGATTCCTGGGTGTTGGACACTGTCAGGACAGGTTACACCCTAGAGTTTACCCGAAAGCCCCGCAAGAGGTACTGGAAGGTACCCTATTCCAAGCATCGTCCCAAGCATTTGGCGAAGTTGGCAGCGATTCAACACCTGTTAGACATTCAGGCAATCGAGCCAGTCCCGGTTCGGGAGAGGAAACAGGGGGTCTATTCCACCTTGTTTCTGGTTCCGAAGAAAAACGGAGATATGCGGGCAATTTTGGACCTGAAATGGCTCAACAGGTTTCTCAGACGGAAGAAGTTCCGAATGGAAACCTGGAGATCCATTGTGGCGGCTCTGGAGAAGGGCGATTATTTGGCATCGATCGACCTTTCGGAGGCTTACCTCCATGTGCCCATCAGGGAGCGCCATCGTCGCTATCTCCGTTTTTCTTACGGCAACCAGCACTACCAGTACCGGGCTCTGCCGTTTGGCTTGGCAGCAGCCCCCAGGGTGTTTACCAAACTCTTGGTGGTGCCAGTGGCTCACCTGCGCCAGAGGGGCATCTTTCTCTTTCCGTACTTAGACGACCTGTTGGTCAAGGCCGGAACGAGATAGAGGACCTGTCAGCATCTGCAGGAAACCATTCGGTGTCTACAGAGGCTGGGTTTCGTGGTCAATTTTGCCAAAAGTGCTTTGGAACCATCCCGCCAGTTAGAACACCTTGGCCTTTTTCTAGATACGCAGGCATTTCGAGTGGCCTTGTCAAAGGACAGGATATCGTCCATGGTAGCTCTTCTCAATTCGGTATACAAGAGCAACTGGACCGATATCATGACACTAGCCTCCTTACAGGGCACCATGGTGTCTTGTCAGGACGTTGTGGACTGGTCCAGGTTCCACTTGAGACCGTTGCAGCGGTTCCTGGGTCCGTTCCAGAGGCAGATAGAACAGAAGTGTCCGTTAGTGGTGAAGATGTCAGAGGACACCAGAGACAGTCTCAGGTGGTGGATGGATCGAGACAGGCTGTCTCGGGGAGTCAGTTTAACAGTGCCAGACAGAGTCATCCTGACGACGGACGCGAGCCTTTTCGGCTGGGGAGGTCACCTTCTCGGTGCGTTTTGCCAGGGCACCTGGAGCGAGGAGGAGTTGTTGTTGAGCATCAACGTTCTCGAGCTCAGGGCGATCCGCTTGTCATTGGAATTTTTTCAAGGTCAGTTGCAGGGGCTTCACGTATTGGTCCAGACGGACAATATGTCAGCGAAGGCTTATGTCAACAGGCAAGGGGGGACCAGGTCCAGCAAGCTTCAGCAGGAAGCAACTCTGCTGATGTCCTGGGCGGAGCGGAACGTAGCTTCTCTTCGGGCGGAACACCTGGCGGGCACGAGCAATGTTTGTGCAGATTGGCTCAGCAGGAGAACCCTGCTGGAGGCAGAGTGGAAGCTGAATCCAGAGGTCTTTCAGATGATTGTCCAGAGGTTCGGAACTCCCATAATGGACCTGTTTGCGTCCCGCGAGAATGCACAGGTGCCCAGGTTCCTGTCTCGCACCCTAGAGTGGGGGGCAGAGGGTCTGGACGCGCTATCGGCGAGCTGGCCTCTGGGTCTTCTATATGCCTTTCCACCAGTTGTGCTTCTCCCGCAGGTGTTACGCAGAATAAAGTTACTCAGGGCAGAGGTCATTCTGATAGCTCCCCGTTGGCCCCGCCGGCCGTGGTTTCCGGAGCTACTTCGCCTTTCTGCCCAGAAGAGTTGGAGTCTGCCAGTGCGCACCGACCTTCTCCTGCAGGGACCGCTGCTCCACCCCAGGCCCCAAATGTTCCAACTCACTGCCTGGAGGTTGAGCGGCGGGCTCTCCGGGGGCACGGATATTCCAATGAGGTGTTAGACATCTTGTTGGCATCCAGGAAACCATCTACTAGGGCCATTTACAACAGAGCCTGGCTTAAATTCTCTTACTGGTGTAGGGGGAAAAACATCAGAGAAACTAAGCCCAAGATCCGCCATGTGTTAGAGTTTCTGCGGGAGGGTTTTCGCAGAGGACTCAGCACAAACACTTTAAAAAGGCAGGTGGCTACTTTGAACAGCATTCTGGGGGCTGGGAAGAGTGTGGTCATCGCGGCCCATCCCCATGTCAGGCGTTTTCTCCGGGGGGTTTCCCTTCTTAACCCCCCCGTCATACATAGGTATCCCTGCTGGAACCTTAACTGGGTGCTTAATGCGCTAACAGGCAAGCCTTTCGAGCCCATGGCCACGGTGGGTATCAAGGAGGTTTCCTTTAAGACTGTGTTTCTAGTGGCCATTACATCGGCCAGAAGGGTATCGGAACTGGGGGCGCTTTCCATCAACCCTCAGCTCTGTATTTTTCATCGGGATAGGGTGGTGCTTAGAACAGATCCGACCTTTATCCCAAAGGTGAACTCAGTTTTCCACAGGGCCCAGGAGTTAGTTTTACCATCCTTCTGTCCCGAACCCGTACATCAGAAGGAAAAGCTCTTTCATACTCTGGATGTACGTAGGGCCTTAAGGTTCTACATAGATCGGACCAAGGAGTTTAGAAAGTCTGAGGCCCTTTTTGTTTCTTATGTTGGGGCTTCCAGGGGAAAGAGAGCGTCCCCGCAATCTCTTGCCAGGTGGTTGAAGGGAGCCATCGCCTTGGCGTACGAGGCAATAGGCAAGCCTGTTCCGGAGGGCATCTTGGCCCATTCAGTAAGGGGAGCTGCTACATCGGCGGCTTTTGATGGACTGGGGTCCTTAGGGGACATTTGTAGGGCCGCCACATGGGCCTCAGTGCACTCGTTCACGAGGCACTACAAAGTGGATTCCTTCGCCTCGGCTGAGGCAAGGTTTGGCCGACGGGTCTTAGAGAGGGTGGTCCAGGTTTAGGTGAACATGCCTCGCCTGCCCGCCCTTTCTGTATGGCTCTGGTATGTCCCATCTGTGCAGAGTGCCCCCCCTTTCCTCATTCCAGAGAAAAGTAGGAATTCCTTACCTGGGAATATCCTATTCTGGGTTGAGGAAAGGGGGGGCACTCGTCCCGCCACAAATCAGGCTCGGCGGGTAGACGGATCAGACATCAGGAGTCTTGGTTTGGGGTGTGGGTTCACGTCCCTTTTTTCTCCTCCTTTACTATCTCCTTTTGCTGTTGCGTGCCTCTTGGGGCACGGTTGCTGTTACCTGAGTTTTCAGTTATAGGAACAAGGTTCGTATGAGAGTCCTTGTTAGGTTCCGCATCTTTAAGGAACACTTTCGTGTGTTGGACGTCTGCTGGTGGTGGATTCCTGCTCGGCTATCCGGACTGGGAGAGTGGGAAGCCCTCCCACCTAGGAGGAGTCAAGATCTGTCAATCCGACCCTGTCTTCCAGTGTGAGGGCAAACCCATCTGTGCAGAGTGCCCCCCCTTTCCTCACCCCAGAATAGGATATTCCCAGGTAAGGAATTCCTACTTTTTTCTACACAGCGATATCTAGAAGACTTTTTTCATTAGGTGTTACATGATCTACAAGGAAGGCTTTGTATGATTTCCAGGAATCAAATGCATTCTCAAATTCTGTGAATTTATCATAGTTCCAATGATCTTACTCAAAAGAGCTGGTCTAGCCTAGTGGCTATGATACTGAGATGTGAATCGGAACTTCCCCATCTTTGAATCTCGCCTTTGCCCCAAATTCATTCTTGTGACCTTAAACAAGCCATTCTTTTTCCGCCTCAGCTCACCAGTTGTGGTTTGGGGATAAGTGCTCACCTTACAGAGTTCTTGTAATGCTTAAAAGACAGCCATACACATGAAGGATTGAGTTCACCCACAGAAAGTTCTATACAAATTTTTACCCTTTCTTCTACAACAATGTTCCTAACTTGTCTCTCTGGGTATCAGGATGTGCAATATTGTGGCTCATTTAAAAGATGTAAACCAATCACCGAAATAGATAGCAAAATCTAATGACTAGGTTGAGCTCATCCTGCAGAATTGGTTTTACAGCCAATCCATCTATGACCTTATGATGATACATGGCTGAAGTAATTGAAGGCCATCCTGTGATTAAATCTCTTTATATTTCACCTATGGTTTTCTTTGTTAGATTAGACCACAACATATCTTGATGTCTTTTCCTTATCCATAAACATACATTCTTTCAAAGGTTTAGTAATAGCCTATATCCAAACACATAATTCCCACATCTCTTATCAGGTACACAAAGATGAAAATACTGGTATATGGTTATATTTAACCAACTTTGGAATTGCTAACTGTCCTTCCATAAAATGTTGATGCATAACATATTTCATTTGCCGATTTTAAAATTCCAAATTAACCATATCTTAACAGCATGGAATTAATTGCCACACGATTGGCTTATCTAGGTAACCTTAAGAAAGAATTAGACAAATTCATGGAGGACAAGTCTATCTATAGCTATTAGTCATTATAGCTGTGTGTTCTCTCCAGAATACAGTATGCTCTGAATTACCAGTTGCAGGGCAGCAATGGGCTAACCTTTGCGGGCTTGGCAACTGCATCTGTCTAGCCACTGTGAGAAATGGGGCTGGGCTGGATGGATCTTTGACCTGATCCAGCAGTGAGTGTAAGATTATCTTATATTGCTTGTACAGCAGCCCTAGGTATCCATGGATCCAGTACCCATGGATTTTATTATCCACAAGTTCTGACCCCACGGATGGCCCCCCTGCAGGCTCTGCAACTGGAGGTGAGCTCTGGTTGCATCTGGGAGGCTTCTGAAGCCCGCAGAGGCTGTGTGCGACCTCCTGCAGCCCACAGAATGACTGTTAAGAGGGGGAAAAAAGTGATGTCCCATTTTGCCAAAAAGTCAGAAGTAGTGTTTACATGCCAGTTCAAGGCATTTTAAGGCGTTTTTGTTATGGGGATCTGCAACTCTAAGGCTATCTTTAAAGAAGATGCAATTAACATATAAGGAGGGGTATGTGTGGACTTCCTGACCTTGGTTTATCATTGTTCATATTTGTTAACTTTTAGGAATAGGACAATTAGCAAATTGAAATGCCGTCTTGGGTCAGACTGGAAATGTCCATATTAGCCAATAAAGCATTTATATTAGCATAAATGGATCACTCTGGGATCTATACATGTCAATATTCGACAGCTACCTGTTGCTTTCAACTCAATTTGGTATGTTTGGAATACGATGGCACAAAATTTGATTTTGATTCACATTCTAGATTACCACTGAGTTAATCCAATCTTAAAGATCTCTAGGCAACCCTCCTTTATGGAGGATGTGATCCAATAAAGCAATTTTTATGCTGGATCAACTTATTGATCAGGACCAGGAGTGTTCTCTTTCGAGATATTAAGAGAACTCTATGATCTTCCAATGACAGCATCCTGGCAATATTTACAATTGCGGCACTTGTTCATTTCCAGATTCAGCCCTTCAGCATTATTGGCTTCACAAACCCCTGAACCTCTGAATATATTTATTCAGTCCTCTTCAAGGACAAAGTCAGTAATTTTTCAGTACTTACTGTCATGTAATGATATGAATGGGTTATGAGAAAAGTGGAATTTGGAATTGAATTGCCCTGTCTTTAGTAATGAATGGGACGTGGTACTTGAGAGTGTACCTGCAATATCCATGGATCTTAGAATATGTTTTTTTAAGGTATTCTGGACACTGCAGAGACTATATATAAAAGGCTTAGCAGTGAGTCCAGATGTTGGTGATGCAGGAATATGGATGCTTCTTTCACGCATGTTATGGTCATGCTCAGTTATTGTTAATGTTTGGGGAGAAGCTCAAATAGTGCTACAGCGACCAGTGATATTAACAGATATGTACATAATCTTAAACTGTCTGCCTATAACTTGGAGATTAACATTGGGTCAATGAAAGTGGACTCTATGTACCCTCATGTTGGCAAAAAGACATAGTACTTAATTGGAAGGAACGAAGCCCACCTATTTGCGTCCAATGGATGAATGATCTTTTTTGCCTGTCTGTCTTTGAGTGAGCGGCCTATCGACATCAGTTACATATGGACATATTTGAAGCTATCTGAAGGCCATTCTTTGACAAAACATTTAAAACCACTTGAAGCATGTAGATTCACTTATTCAATATATATTAGACTGCTGTTTCAAAAAAGGACAGAATCCTTGGCTCCTCCTCTATTGTTGCCCAGTAAGAAAGGCAACTGGGCTAGAATGAGGTTGTGGCAAAGTTCCCACATGCCTCCTTCTTACTTTTATAAGAAATATAATCACTGTCTATAGTCAATGTATAGTATTGTCAGTGTCTCCTTCTGTGGCTATGCCCAGTCCTATTGAAAAAATGGGGTGAGTGGAGCATGCTGGGATCTACTAAAATCGCTGCAGTCCACCCATGTGCCTGTAAAATTGCCCAGATCAAATGATCACCTTTTATAAAATCCCATTTATTCTATCATATGCTTTTTTGGCATCTTCAGACAGCCTTATACCCATCTTAATTGTGTGAAATACGTATAACACTTACAATATTATAA
The DNA here is from genome assembly GCA_029204185.1 of Lerista edwardsae. NCBI lineage: Eukaryota > Metazoa > Chordata > Lepidosauria > Squamata > Scincidae > Lerista > Lerista edwardsae. Next base: position 2,993,013 of record JAJKFI010000105.1, on the reverse strand, counting down.
TACTTTTCAACTTCTGTAATTGGCATCCTATAAAACAGTGGTTTCCAACCCTTGCAAGGATGGGACACCTTTTTAATATACAATAATGTCACAGATGCCGACATTTATTTAGGATAAATAATCCTTTCCCCAGGCAACAAACATAGTAATAGTTTTGTATCTGTTGATTGAGAAAATACATTAACAAAAAGCTACTATGAAGTCAGTAACACTTTTAAATGCATTTATATATTACTAATCATTACAGCATGTGAATGCATTTGCAAAACAGGAGTACTTATATGTGCAAGATATTTATTTGGTCTACAGAAGGTATGTTTGCTTACTTATTACATTGACAGTACAATCCAATGCTGCCCATTGTATTGACACTACGTCATAGCGTTGAAGCAATGGCCACATTGCTGATGTGGGGGGCGCCGATCGGCACCCCCGCATCAACGCTAGAGCAACAGGACTGGCGAGCCTCCCTTGCGTCGGCTGAAGCCAGCTGGCGCGAGAGAGGCTTCGTGTCCATACGGACACAGGATTGGTGGGAGGGGGGAGATTGGGGGTGGGACATGGGAGGCGGCCATAAGGCCTAATTCAGCTGTTTAGCAGGCGCAGGTCTGAGGAGCGCATGGGGGAGGCTTGAGCCTCCCCTAAGGTAAGGGAGTGAACACTCCCTTGCTGCGAGGAGGCTCCAGCTTCTCGCTCCTAAGCAGCGCTGGATATAGTGCTAGCCCATCAGCCTCACCATTCCAGCGCTGCTTAGGATTGTGCTCTAAGTCTTTAATGAGCTATCTGGTATCTGTAGCTTTCGGAGATTTGAAGTCTCACTGAAGCAATGAGTCTCAGCCTTCCATCTTGTTCCATATCCAGCTTGTTTGGGTATTTAAGTTGCAATAGATGGAGAAACCCAGATGAAAATGACAATGTTTAATGCACACGTGAACTTGTGAATCCCTTGCAATAACTCCACAGCCCACAGGTTAGGAACCACTGCTCTGAAATATAGCTTTCTTCTTGAATCTCCTTCTGTTGACTTCAGTTTCTCTGACATTCAGAGTTGTTTTTTCTAACTCTTCTTCAGCTGTTAATATATTTAAAGTTCCTCTATCTGCTTTTTTGCTCTAATACTTCATTGTATCAACCCATTTTCTCCAAATTTTAACTCCAAATTCTGCAGTTACTTTACTACATCATGTTTAAAAGGCTTTAGTTCATCCTTGTTTATAAAGTTAATTTACCATGAGAGTTTTATTAGATTCCTCAAAAGTTAGTGCGATTCCCTCTCTGATGCCAACATCCAGTTCTTTTATAGTGCTAGTAATTGCCATCCGCTGTCAGTAATGAATAACCAGACTATTAAACATGCACAAGGAGATTTAAACGCAATCCTAACCTGAAGCTGGCACAGTTAGGCCGGCAAAGTTTGGCCAGCACAAGGGACACCATAAAATATGTTTGGACCACTCTCTGAGTCAGAGAGGCCAGCACACAGCTGTGCACCATCCTTCCTGACTCCGAGAGTGGTCCAAATGCACTTTACGGTGGCCCTTGTGCCAGCCAAGCTTTGCTGTGCTGGCCTAATTCCAGGTTAGGATTGCACTCTTAATATCCCTCTTGCTAAACTCATTGGCTCAAGAAAAGTGAAGCAATTCAGGAGTATGCAGAAAATGAATATTGTAATTGCTTTCAAATGTCCATCTCAGCTTTTATTGTTAGGCGAAGTATCTGACTACAGTTTAGGGGTCTGAGGGCTAGAAAGGATATTTCCCCAAAAGCAATCTTTTCATAGATGCCAATAAGTTTCCAGCTCCTCCTGCCAACAAAACAGAAGATGAGATGAACAAAAGCCGCTCTTGGTTCAAAACGTTCCTTTAGAGGTTCCATTTTCTGTTGTTAGCTACAGAGTTCTGGAGTCTAGAATGGACCCTGTTAAAAGCCAGTGTCCTTAAGACATTGTTGCTTGCATGGACCAGTGATGTACACTGCTGGTCTGGCCAGAGGCTAAGCAGCTGATACTATATTGGATGTCCTGGAATCCTGGTCTGGGCAAAAATGGCACTTCTTGGCCCAGCTTCTTTTCCTCTAAGTTAGGGGAATGAATGGGCCAAGTCCTAGCCTGCTGCAAATCAGATATTCACAGCAGGAAGTAGCTACTGCTGGAACTTGTCTTTACAGATGGCATTTTGCAATACAAGATACTTTACCACCACCATCCCCAGATTGTAGTTAAATAAGAACATAAGAGCCCTGCTGGATCAGACCAAAGGCCCATCTAGTCCAGCTTCCTGTATCTCACAGCGGCCCACCAGGTGCCCCAGGGAGGCATGAGACAACAAGATGCTTGCATCCTGTTGCCACTCCCTTGCACCTGATACTCTGAAATACCCTACTACTAATGTAAGGAGGTTGCACAATCCATCATGGCCTATAGCCCACGATGGAATTTTCTTCCAGAAATCTGTCCAATCCCCTCTTAAAGGCATCTAGGCCAGATGTCATCACCACCTCCTGTGGCGATAAGCCTCCCTTATCCCAAGAGTACAGAATTTTTACTCCATATTTTCTTCAGAATTTTTACTCTGTTGCATTTTCTATATTATGATTTCCAGAGACACTTCTATTTTTACTGCAATCACTGCTCCTGAGAAGAAAATCAGGGCATATGAAAATTAACTGTTTGGCCAGTTTGTAAAGTCACCAAAAGTAATGTATCCCTCAAGAATGTATTTCCAGGATTGTGCTTCCAGACTATGTTTAAGCCTCTATATAGAGCGTTTGTGCCTGTGTCCAGCTATCATAGACTTTCTGTATTCAGGCCCTGTAATACCCCAGAAATTCAGACATGTACTCGTATCTTTCTAAAATGGCAGTTCTATGAATTGTGTCCTTTAAAAACCTGTTCCTATATTACCCTAATGACATGACTGCAGTTGGGAAACGAGATTGCAAGAGCATGCCTGGCTCTTGTATGGAGAGTAGTCATTTAAATTTAAGCCAGCAAAAGTTCATCCAAACCCTCCAAATGTGAATTAGGTGTGTAGCCTGTCATACAAACGGTGAATGTGCTAGATGCAAAAGCATTCGGTTCCATGGCAACAGTCGCACCGATGGCATAAAAATATGAATTGGTTTCTAGTCACTGCTGCTGTTACCAGTGTAATACAATGGGCTCCAAACTCCGGCCCATGGGCCTGAGCCGGCGCCCACCTGCACCTTTCCCCAGGTGAACGGTGCTCACAGTTATACGGAGTGGGAAACCATATAAAGACCCTCCTACAGCCTCCAAGAGACACAGAGGCCAGCTGCTTCCATCGCCTCAGCATATGTTGCTTCCTGAGTTCTGGACTGATGCAGCTGGCTGGCAGTGATTCTTGGGAGCTTTAGGAGGGACTTTACAGAGTTTCCCCAGTGTAAGTGCCATTTGGGCTGGGGAAGCTTTTCACTGCAGCAGCAGTCTCCGGTTTGGAGACCACGAATGTGATGGATACTGTGTGATCCATAATGTGAATATGGAAAGCTCCACTGCAATGATTTTCATCTCGTAGCACACTGACAAGATGCTAAAATGGTCAAGACACAATATCGGGTGTTGTTTTTTTTTTACAATTGATAAGTCACACCACACTACTGGGAGGGGAGGGGGAGTTCACATCCCCCAATGTCTGTACTAATAAATGACCCTCTCCCAAACTCCTGCAACACACCTGCGGTCCATTCATGGCACATGAACGTGCCATGGCACAATGGTTGAAAATTGTTGCTCTACTGACATCATATGAAAGTTATGGATAGAGGTACTGGGGCTGAAACTTTATAATGAAACTTTTTCTTTTCCTGAACAGAAAGAAGAAGGGAAAATTCAAGGGCAGCTTAATCATTCTGACTCTAGTCAGTATATTAGAGAATTAAAAGATCAGATAGCAGAGCTGAATCATGAGGTAAGTAAAAAGTTATCACTTTTGCTCATGAATGCTTCCTTCCAGTATTTTAAAGCAGCAGGTTTTTTTCTTTTGCTAATTCTGCATAACTTACAGTTTTTTTAACTTTTTCCATTTAATTATTTCTTTTTAACTCTAAACATCTGTAATCTTGGCAGTACTTCGTAATAATGTGAGGTAATGAGTTTTCTATCAATAAGTACACCGGAGAGTCTAGTGCAAATGAACTAACGTGTACTTTTTGAGAATTCTATGCGGCCCCCTTCAAAATGTAACACTATCTCAACAATAGTACCACAACAACTGACTATTTTTATAAGGGCTGTACCTGCTTAAAGAAATATTAATTGGTCAGTTGACTTGCATTTGCATGTGGGTATTATAATTTACTTCTGAAGCAAGAAGCACACTTCCATTTTTCAGTAATGTGCACCAGTGTAGTAGCAAACATTGTTTTAGGGGTATTTGTTCCTATATGAGAGAGAAGGACAAATGCCTCTATTGAAATAGTAGTTGCCTCCTACACTTGAAGTAATATTAAAAACTATCTTAAAAACCTGTCTGATGAATCCAGGAGCAGCTTTCTAAATTAGTTTTTTAATCATATACTGCAACTCTTAAGACTTAGGAAATTCCTTTGTAGCTAGCAGCATGTTGTTGTTACACAATCAATAATATTGTCTATTAATATTAAAGGTGAGCACTGTTCAGTGGTGTCATTCAAATGATTTAGGAACAGGAACTCACTTTTGATTGGCACTTGTCGGGAACCCGGAACCAGCCACGGAGCCTGTTAGGATCCGGAACGCCCGTTCTGGTCCGTTCCCCCTGAATGACATCACTGGCACTGTTCCTATGAGAGCTGTTCTACCCAAATTCATGTTGATTTATCACCAAGAAACGTAAAATGTCTGGGTAAACCATTTCTCTTGGGGAGTGTTGTTGTGTTAAAATGCAGCCATACACATCACATAGGGCATTACTTGAAACACTGAACGCAAGAGAATGCATTGTCCTTGGTTTTTTCTACTGTGTTTCTTATAGTGACATCATTTACCTTTTGTTATGTTGCCGGTATGTCTGTGAAATTAACTGTACTAATAAGGGGAAGTATAAGGTACCTGAAATGTCAGTGGAGGCAATCTCTTAAGATTGTAACAATGAGGAACCTTCCTTTACCTTTATCAATGATACAAGCTGTAATCATTCCAGTACCTTTAACAACCGCTGAACTCACTTGAGAGAAATCAATATCCAGCCATCTTCCATTAAACATTTATGCCCCAATCCAGCAAGCAATAGGCACAAGTAAGCTGTTTAAGTGTGCAATGTCCTTAGCTGGATTGGGGACCTTGGACAAAATGCATCATCCTCTGCATCAGAGGATGCAGATCATCTTCCCTGCATTGCTTTGCATGAGGTGTGCTTTCAGATTTTTGCACTGCTAGTTGCTTCCCTGGGCCTCAGAATGCCTTCTAAGGGTTCAAAAACGGAACTTTTGAAAACTTCAAAATAGAACATCAAAAATGGAACAAAAACCAGAACTTTTTTGCCCAAAATGGGCATTCTGAGGTCCGCAAAGGCCTCTGGCAGTCATACATTGCCTCCGTGGGCCTCAGAAAACCCTCTGGAACTGACCAGAGCTCGGCGTCAGTCAGGTTCAGAATGTAAGGATGACCCAAATTTGGGTGGCCCAAAACCACGTGTGAATACCCTTGGATTTTGGTGTCTGTGGGGATTCTTGGAACAGGGCCACCTGTACATTTGTGCATATCGCATAAACACCAAATATAGAATTTAGTGTTCATGACTATTTCAGGCCTTACAGTTGTGAAGATGTATAAGCATGTGGACTGTCTTTTAAAATCTGAGAACTGAAAATGCGGCTGTGGTAAAGATCCAAGGTGGATTGGTGAGGAAGTTCTGAGCATAGCTCAGCAGTTCCCCCCCCTTCCAATATAACATCCTCAAATGTTACCCTCCTTTTTTCCTTGTGACTAAATCCCTGGACCTTTTGCCAAAATATTTTTGTTTCTGTGAAAAATAGATTTTATTTAAATATTCAATAGGGGTTTTTTTGCCTGATCAAGTATGGAAAACAGGAGCTTACTCCAAATTGAATCCTGAGAGCATACATGGCTCTGTTTAACAAATAAATGCATACTGGCAAGTGATCTGTGCGTGCGTGCATATATTTCTCCTGATCTATTGATTGCATCTGTGATTCTCCAAACATTCAGAGACATGCTATGGTTAATCTTGTAGGTTCGTTTTATGACCACAAACTTTTGGCCAGCTAGATGTCGGGGAGATTAATAACTAACTAACCAAAAACCTGGGACTTGCAGGATGTTGTTTTCTGAATGTCTACAGCCTTCAAATAGAAAGATAAATCAGAGTTGATAAATCAAAGTTTTACAGAACAACCTGTTGAGTAGAATTTGAAGTTCTCAAAAATCCATACAATGTAGCAGAATACGACTGAATTTTCCTAATTGGTGCCCGGTGAAGTCTGGGGTTTTTGTTCTGTTATACTTGATTACATGTATTAAACTTTTACAGCTATCTAGAAAATGTGAAAACTAAGCTTGCCTACACTGCATTATCTGACATTCATTTTTTGATAGTTCTTGTTGTTTCTTCAATGCTAAGTTCCAAAATATTTTTTTAAAAAAAATATTCCATGGTGGCTAAATAAAAACAGTAAATATGTTAATAACAGCAGCCACACAGGAATAAAACAGTGAAAGAACAAGAGACAGAAATTGGGCAGCCCAATCCTAACCTGTGCTGTAACAGGCAGGCAGGCCAGCTGGCTGCAGCGCAGCTCAGAATAAGATGAATGATTTCCCTTTGCTCCATGTCATGCAGCGGCCACCCCAATAGGGCTTCTCGGATTTGTGCCAGCAAAATCGCTGATGCAAATTCAAGCAGCCCAGGTAAGGCCAACTGGCCCGAAGAAGGGGGTTTGGATCTAGCTTATGTCGACCAGGCCAGTCCCACGCACCCCCTGGTCTGGTCCTCCCACAGGTCCCAACCCCCATGCGGGCTACCCTAGGCCAGTACTTCTTACAGTGTTCGTACATTGCAGGGCCTGGATCCGGCCTCATTGAGCCAACGCACATCTGTGTGCTGGCTCTGCCAGAGTCATTGCAGATCTGTCTTACGGCACATTTGCAACATTCCTGGGTTGGTGCAAGGACTTGTGCCAACCCAAAGAGCACTCAAGATTGTGCTCTAAATGATTCATTACACTGTTGGCATGACTGCATAACACTGGAAAGTGGGATAGGATTTGGCTTTCAGTAGATTGAAGGAAAACATAATCATCAAGGTATACTGTGGGTGGGGGGGGAATTGACCATCTCAACTTTCGGAGTATACCTTGATAAGTTGCTTGAAAGGGCTGGCATCACTAGATACTCATTCACAAAAGCCAATGGTAAGACTACAATGGCTGAAGTTGCTTGTGAATATCTGGTTGAAGGAGGAGGCACTTGTAGAATCTTGGATTTGTTTTCTTATTGTTTGAAATAATATTTTATCAATTGCTGTTTGTTTGGAGTATAAAAAAATAGGCATCTCATGGAAGGAGCATTGAAACTACCATTGGCTCAAACTGGGTCTTGAAGAGAAGTCAGCTGAATAAATACTGAGTTAAATGCCCTTGCCTAAGCTGGTCTAAAGGAGGCTTGTTGACCAGGGAAGTGTGTTCCCACTTGTCTTTTCTCCCAACTCAGCCTGAATAATTTATAGTCAGTCAGTCAGTCAGTCTCTCTCTCTCTCTCTCTCTCTCTCTCTCTCTCTCTCTCTCTCTGGGAAATAGAAGTAAGGAATAGTGGTTTGCTGTTGTAAAACTGGAGAAAACCTTTGATTTGTACACCTATATAAAATGTTCTGAGTTATATATAAGCAGTTGTTAGTTGTTCAATTATTTCACTTTCGTTATTTTAGTGGCATTTTCTTTATATAATGGAAATAGTTGTTATGCTCTAATCCAGTGGTTTTCAGACTGTGGGTCCAGGATCCACCCAATTTTTGATGTCATGAGAATTAATGTCAATTACCTAGAAAATTATAGGAGAAGAGATTCTCCTTTTTTGGACATTCTTCAATTACCATACTGTAATGTTCAACACTGTTTGTATTTTTAGTAGCCTTTTTTGCAGATAATTTATAAATCAGGCAGCAGCCTCTAAAAGGTTGGAGAACCGCTTCTCTGAGCCCAGTAACAATATCTGGTTTAAGAGGCCATTTTACAGGTATACGTTATAAAGCAGAAACAAATTTTTACTGTTAACTTGTCTATGTCCCCAGTTGCAAGTGGTTTATAGTTCAGATTTTATCTGGCATGAAGCATAGTTAACCTTGAATTGAAAAGCGTGTTTCAGAACAAGAGTTGCATTGAGCATGTTCCATGTTGAGAACTGAAGTTCGTAGGAGCTAGATGCACGAAGCTTTTCTGCCAGCAGTAGTTTTCTTGTAACTAAATATTCACTGTACTTGGTAACAACTGCCATTTCAAATTTAGTAAGTGAAAAGGGCAACAGAATATAATTAACCTTGTCAGGTTTTCTGTGTGCAAAGATTCAAACAATAATGCCTAGACTTGTTGAGAAACAATTGCATTCAGAAAACTGACCTTTTGGGTGGTTAATGTGAGCAGTTTCCCTCTACTACTATACACACAACAATTTTCCAGTTGTGATCTAAGAACGCCTTTCCCTTTTATATATTGGCTTCTGCTGCTGCCTGGCAGCTGCTACAGAAAGAGGGGTGGCAAGCATGGGCCAAAAATTGCTCCAATACAGGCTGTAATGAGAATGGAGTTGCTTTTCAACCCTAAATCGTATAGAAAATATTTGTTGGACAACTAAAATACACTTACTGTAGACTTTGGGCTACACTAAATATGCTTGCGTAGATTATTCAGATAGGGAAGAGTTTTGTTAAACAATTACATTTCCTTTTTTCAACATCAGAGTTAGACTCGCCTTCCTATCTCCATGCACCTTATGCTTTAACCCATCTGATATTTATGTCCTAAAAACCTGATGCAACCGGTAACAGATTCTGATATAGGCACTATCTCTTCTTCAGATCATACATCTGTTGAGCTAACACAAGATGGGCTTAATGAAGATCGACATAAGTTGGAGATCAAGCGCCATGCTTTTAAACGATTCTGCTTGCAGAAATAAAATTGTAAACACTAAGTAATTACTTCTAGGTAAATAATTCATACTATGTATAACAAAGGGCTACTTTTGGAGTGGGGCTAAGAGTAGTGAGTCAGTAAAACTTCAGCTTTAGGAAATGGTAGCCCAGAGAACCAGCCAAACGCATTAGGAAATGGGATTTAAAAATTCCCATTGTGAGTAGTCAGAAAAGCTATTAGCAGAAGGAAACAGAATTAATATGCCCATCTAGACAGTCCAAATTATGGGTTCCTAAATATTGTCGTGGAGTCTCCATGTCAGAAAAAATTCTCATGACCCCCAACATACGGTATATTTTAGATGCAACAGTGGCAGTTTTTACAGAAAACAAACTAATCCAAATAGAAAAGAACACAGAAACATGGGCCAGCAATAATGATTGTTTAGTACTTGGAAGATATACCCGGGGAAGCAAAAGAAGGGAGAACACTGCAGTATGTTACCCAACCAGGTGCATCACTCTGTTTTTATTTTGTTCGTATTCCTTTCAAACCACTCTTGGTGATTGGGCTGGAGGTATTTGTTCTTCCCTTGGCAGTCTTTTCAAGCTTCCCTACACTTTTCAATCCTCTTCCTCTGAAACATTCAAGCTTCATGGAAGAGATAGTATGAGCTAAATAATGGCAAGATTGTGAGCATTCAGATTGCTGTATTGAGTTGGATCAAAACCCTAAGAAGTCAAATGCCCAAAGAAGGTTTCAAATGACATTACTGTAGATCAGTATTGTGTGCTCCCTCTGGCCTACTGATAAACTGACTGCTGCAGCTCCCCAAGAAGCCACAACTCACTGTTTGGGAGTGATCACTGTTATCTGAGAATAGCTGTATTTTACTTATTTAGTCAAAGTTGGTAAAATGCGTTTTTGGCAACAGCTGTCACATCAATTTGAGTGCACACCCAAGCGATGCACCTGATCCTATTAGTAGAGATATGGACAGGAAGACAGCACTGTCTAATCTCAGCTCAATCCTACTTCTTGGCATTAACATAGCAAACATTGCTGGATGGAGCTCCATCCAGTCCACCACCAAGTCCAGGCAGGATTCTATTGCTTCACATGGTTCATATGAAGCAGAAATAGAACTGAATGTCACAAGCATAAAGGTAAAGGTTTCCCATGACCGAATGGTCTAGTCGTGACCGACTGTAGGGGGCGGTGCTCATCTCAGTTTCTAAGCCTGTAGAGCCGGCATTTTGTCCGAGGACAGGTTTCTGTGGTCATGTGGCTGGCATGACTATATAATACGCCTCAGCGCACAGAACACCGTTACCTTCGCACCGAAGTGGTCCCTATTTATCTACTTGCATTTAGGTACTTTCGAACTGCTAGGTTGGCAGGAGCTAGGACAAGCAACGGGAGCTCACTCGGTCGTGCAGTCTTGAACTCATAAGCATACCACTCCCCAAATCTCTGGACATAATCTCTAAGAAGCTTCATCGTGTAGATCAGCAATTTTCAATCTTTCTCATCTTGCGGCACACTGACAAGGCACTAAAATTGTCAAGGGACACCATTGTTTTTTTGACAATTGACAAGGTGGTGGGGAGCTTACATCCCCAAAGCCTCTACTAATAAATTACCCCTAAACTCCCCAGCAAATCTGCAGACCATTCATGGCGCACCAATGTGCTGTGGCACAATGGTTGAAAATTGCTAGGGGGCGTTCACAAGACAGTTTTCATGGGTTGGAACACTAATTCCCCAGAAGCACTTACCTTTCTGACCGGTAAGGGTGGAAACACTGCAAAGCAGTTTCTCCATTAGCCAACCTAGTCTCATGGCCTAAGAAACATTACTGTGGATGTTTTTTAAAAAATGTTCTCTGTGATGGAATTCTAGGAGTTTGGTAATATAAGTGTATTATAATGCTTGATGTTTTTAACATTCTCTTTGCCTTCGTACTCATCAGCAAGCAGAGTGATCCTTGTCAAGCTTTCACGAGTAAAGGTCTTTCAATACATTGAAATGCACCCATTGTGATAATCTAAGATAAGCATTTAAAAGCTTTGCCTGAACTGAAAAGATTAAGAAGCAGATTATTCTCTCTAAATAAATAAAAAGTAATATGCAGTTTACCCTCAGTTGGTGTGTAACAAAACAGAATAAAAAATGCATGTGCAGAATGTTAATGTTTTCTGCTTCATAACCTTCTGCTTGACACTGGGAGGAAATATGTTAGCTCTCAGATTTAAAATGTTAGCTTTTTCAACTTGTGGTTAAAGCTTACAGAGCAATAAATCATGTGCTTTCCTTGTACGGTATCTTGCAAGTGCAGTAAGGCGAGACCACCAGATTTGCCCTCCCACAAGTCAGCAAGGTTATTGGACAGCTAAAAAGTTGCTGTTTTTGCTAGTACGTGTCAGATATGGAGCATCTATGCTGGTGGAGTCTGATTTCAATGGTTGTGGTCAGTCTAAGGAACCTGTGATGTGATAAGATAGCGCTTGTGAGGTCATGTGGTTAGCAAACACCCAATCTAACATAGCAGCTTTGTGGACCCAGCTATTTTAAATAAGTCTAGCATCTCTGCTGTATATGTGGTATTGTTTTTGTGTTCTTAAACCAGGGATTTTGTGCATGCTAGATAATTAAGATTAAGATGTAATGGGACCCTTTTTGATGGAGCAAGAAAAGCTGTACTGTGTTTTCTGTCTCTCCCTTTTTCTCAATGGAGAAAGCTGGTGTGTATGGCTAGGCGTAGAGTTTTGGCAAAATATCATCAGTCCTAGGAAAGAAGTTTTTGTACACATTCTGGAGCTTAGAGTTCTTCCAAAATGCATAATTGACTTCCAATGATGTTGTCTACCTTTTGGCTGTTTGTCATTCTTGGCAGAAGCTATGATGCACAATAATTTTTTTTTTTCATTCATTGCTGAGCCAGGAACAAAATTTAAGAGAGGAAAGAAACAGGATGCCTTAAAACAACACATTTCACTTGATAAAACTTGCTAGAAAAACCTTGAGAGTCCAATCTTATGCGTATCTCCTTTGCTTGGGGTACGCTTCCTGTGCTGGTTCTGACTGTCGTAAAGCATTCAGCTCCAGCTGCAAAAGACAGTCTGGCAGCACACTATCCCCTGAGTAAGGGACTGATGGAGTCCTCTGCAATTGCTCCCCCAGCCATAAAATACAGCGGTTGCCATTTTGGCGCTACTGCATCAACAGGAGAAGAATGGATAGGATTGGGCCCTGAGAAAGATACAAAAAGAGGCTGTAACAAGCCCATTTATTCCAGAAAAAAACTGATTGAGGGCCTGTGACTAAGAATAGTGTTATGCATTAGCTGTTATATCATTATAATTGCCTCCAACCCACATTGAGATCAGAATGAAATAGCAACTGGATTAAGGACACAATGTTCAAGCTCAAGCGTGGTCAAGTCTAATTTTGATAAACAATTTGGAATATACACGAATCACAGAAAGCAGAAGGTTGCTTTTTCTTTGTTTGAGTATGGCTGGATATCCTGTAGCCTGCAGGATAAATATTTTGAAAGAGCAAAACTTTCATTTCCTTTTCCAGACCAACTGAAGATATCAAGGCAATAAACTGGCTTCTTAGAACAACCTTCCTCTAACAGTTCAGATGTGGGAAGAAAGGGTAACACCTAGCAATACACAGGTCTTTGGCCATCTATCTGAAATTCACTGTGACAGCTGAATGTTGGCCATCCTACCATTCTTGCCTCTTTCACTCTCTTGTCAAAGGGGAGGAGTTTCTCTTTTATAGCTTTTAAGGGCCAGTTTCAGCTAAAAGCTCTGAAAACGTTAATTTTCAAACAATTCCAATTTTCAGTTGGCTCATAGTTGCATGCACCAAAAAATGCATTTTGGAATTCCGTTCTTCTGACTCCTTGCAATCATTTCAATCACGTACTTTCTTTTCAGATTTCAGAACTTGTGATTATATGGTGGTAGTGCAGTGATCAAAAAGTCATGACCCTGCCTGATCAAGTTACTGGTTTCCTGTTCTGACTTGCCTGAAACCTTCTGGTCTCCATGTGTCACTAGCTGTAATCTTTGTCATGTTAGCAATTCAGCAACCTAGGCTTAGCATCTTGTTTCCTTTTGGCTTCTTAGCTCTCGATAATGTGATAAGTGGCAAACCCCCGTCATGATTTTAACAGAGAAAAACTACTTAGAGCAGAAGAAAGGAACTTTTGGAAACTCTGTCCTTTAAAGTGGTGAGGAGACACGCTTCTGTCTAATTGATGGAGATTAGAAACAGGAATAGGTTGCCAAGGCCATCTACTGAAGGTCTAAAGTGATAAGATGAAGGAGATCTGGGTGCTGGGGTCATGCATAAAAATATAAAATACGCATTCTCTCGGTGGCATGTACGATAGAAAGCAATGCGGGAGACAGTTTTAAGTCGGGAAAACAATTTGAGGACCAGAAGTTGGAACATGAAACATTCAGATGTGGTTCAGTTTCATCAGTTTTTAAATCTCTTGGTTCATTTATGAACTTAAGAAAGTGGGTCAGCAACCGGTTTAGGTACATGCCATGCAAAATAACATAGAATTATTTTGCTTGTAGTGCAGCCTTAGGGCAATTAAGCAAAATTAGGCCCCGTGCCGGGAGGGGCCCTGTGCCCTGGGCAGTGAGCGTAGCTCTCACGGCCAGCACCTTGGTCTGTAGTTAAATCTCCAGCATGGAACCTTCCATGCCAAGGAGTTCCGAGGAGAGTATAGCAAGTGGATTGTAGCGGCTGGGCAGCCCTCACTCCTGGCTACCCCTGGGCCCAATTGGCTTCAAATCACACACACACTGAGGCTGTTGGCGGCGATGACACTGCTGGGTGCCTCGCTGCGGCTGTTCATCTTGGTGGGGCCCTGCAAAAATGTTTTGTATTGGGCTCGCAGCTCTTAAGGCTTGCCCTGAAAATAACATTCATTTGAGGGATGAACTTAATTTTTAAAAGGTGTTTAAACAAGGACCTATAATGGGATTTTTAAAAGCAGAAAAATATTTTCATTGGGACAAATGGCAAAATACTGTAGCAGCAAGGAAGAATAGCAGTGCCAAGGAAACACATAGCGCTTCCCTTGTAACTTCAAGCATCCTCCACACCGAGACCTTGTTGCTGGGTAACTCTTTACCTCTAAGGATGAGGAAAGCTGCTAGCTGTAGAACCAACCTGCCTACTACTGTAAAATCTCCTGATCTTCCACTTCTTTTCTGATGTATTTCACTGGGAAATACATCAGATAATAGGAGCAGAGAGGCACCCCTGCCTTCTCTCAAGATTTCCAAAGTGCTTTGTTGAACTAAAGTTCAGAGGTCCAGGCTGAAAACAATCAAGAGATTTTATGTTCATGCTCATTCTAGGTTCACTGGGAAAAAATTATAATTTGCTTTTGGGGGTTCAATTTGTCTCCCTGGTGAAGGGAAGAGGTAAAACCCCAACTGCTCTTTCAAAGGAGCAGGAATCTCTAGTTGCTCTTAGGACCATCAGAGAACAATTCTACAAGCATAATTTATTAAGGCTTCCTCCAAACAACTGTTTTTGTAGGAATAGAGAAATGTCCCAATCTTTAAAATCTACAGCATTAAGGGTGCAATCCTAGCCTGGTGTTAGGCCAGCAAAGTTTGGCTGGAATAAGGACCATTGTAAAGCACATTTGGACCACTTTCGGCATCAGGGGGATAGCACACAAATGTGTGCTGGCGTCTCTGACTCCAAGAGTGGTCCAAACATACTTTATGGTGTCCCTTGTGCCAGCCGACCTTTGCTGGCCTAACTGTGCCGGCCAAACTCCAGGTTAGGATTGCGCCCGGAGTGCAAGCGTTGTGGGCCAGTCAAAGTTGTTTTCAGCTAATACAGCTACTGAAGGAATTAGCTACATAAGCCTCATGTATCAAATTCATGTGGACATTTTGAGTATAATGTTTGCTGCACCTACCTCTTCACATTGTTGTAGAATACTATTTGTTTCACGATACTTCATCTGATTGTGCTTCATAACATTAATTGGAATGAAACCCGGATGTTAGTTTGCTTCATGTTTTAATCTGATGTTTTAAAATTTTCTCTGCTATCTTTTTTTCCCCTTTTGCTTGTGCTTGGGGGTGACAGTCAGCAACAGGTAAGAGCATGCTGTGAGTTTCAAGCTGTGTTTCTAACCATGGCTGTTCTGTGTTCTTGAATGTTAATCCACAACCTAGTAAATCATAAAAATATATAGAAAGTGGTAGTATTGGTACTTGAGGCCTCTGCGTAATTCTGGCATTTTCAGTTTATCCAAGACTAGTGATAGTGGAGACAATCAACATTTTTGCTGAAATTAAAAAAGCAATTGGACCATTGGGACCAGAGGCGTTTCTACAGGGATGGCAAAGTTCTAAGTGTTGCAAGAAGCCTTACCCTGTCATGTAAATCCCTCCTCTCCCTTGCTGCTGTAGCCAGTAAGCAATGCCAAGATGTTGCTGTTCCCTGTGAGGATTGGCTAAAACGGTGCAGGAGAGGAGTGATTTCCACTGCAAGGTAAGGCTTCTTGCAAAACTTAGAGCTTTGCCATCCCTGTAGAAACGTCACTGATTGGGACAATAGCTGGTGCAGGTTTGCCCTTCTGATATTTTCTGAAGAGATCTGTGTCTCCTCCAGCCTCTCTGTTCCTTAGTTCCACAGACTCTGGGCCAGACTTCCTATGCCATATTTCTTCTCTACAGCTGAGACCTGGCTGAAGAGCGCTTGAATCCACCTGTTTAGCTGGAGAAGTCAATTGTGTGGTGGTAATCGACCAAAGGATATTTCCACTGGCAAGCTACTAAAATACGACTAGTTTCTCCATGGCCCCTAAAATCTCCTCCCCAGGAGAGGCAAAATAGCAAAGCTTGTTTCAGTTCTGGTTTTAGAGGGACACTGCTTTCTCACAATCTACACAACTCCCTGGGACACTATTCTTTAGCTGTGGTCTAGGAAAGTGTTCCACAACTTTATGCAATGTTGAGATTAAATGAGTTAAAGGAATGAGCATTGGAGCTGGGGATAACAGACTGGCTGGCTGTATCTGGAGGTGACTGTTCTTTCCCTTCCCCATGCTTGGTGGGAAATATGCCTCATTCTTCACTTAAGGTGAACCCCTACCTTCTGCATTATTCAGCAAGAGGAAATGGCTTTCCTTGGTAGTGATTTGAAAATCTAAAATCAAAGAACTTGCTCTTAATGTGTACTTCAAGCACTGATCATCCAGTTAAGAGCATATCACAATCATGAAGGATCTGAACCCAATAATTTTTATTATTTCACTTGTTTTGTTTACAAACCGTGCACAGTTCTGAAGCTAATGTGCAATAATTGGTATTTTATTGTGGATAACTCATTAACTGCTTGTATTGTAGCTGGTTATAACTGCCACTTATAGAATGCAAAAAATAAGCATTATCAATTCTTCACTTAATTAATCAGCTTCAAATTTTACAAGGAATTCCTGTAGTGTGTGGATGCTCACTTAAAGATGTTTTAGATATGGAGATCTCAAAACATGAAAGTTAAACAAAAGGCCTTAGGATTGGTTTCCAAGGTCGCTTATTAATGCTTAAAATGAAGATTGTCAAAATGAAAGACACAAGGTCCCTTATTTCATATGACAGAATCGGAACTGGGAAGTTCCACAGTTCTGTTTATGATATACAAGATCAAATTTAGAGAGGGGTCCTACTTTTGTCAGTGATTATTTCTGGTTCCATTTGAATATATTTCACGGTATGTTAGTATGTAAGGTACTAGTTAAAATGGAACTGAACTGAATGAAATAGCTTCATCCTGACTGGCTCATCGTTCAGAATTGTAAATAAAAAGCATTTTCAGTGATCCCTCGTTTGCAATTTAGCAACTATGTAAGGCCTTGTGCATGTGGATCTGAGCATCTGACTCTTTGATTTTGTGTGAACAAGAAACCAGCAGGGCTTCTGAAATCTCTAGAATGCAGGTTGGTCTTTCCATTTCCAAGAATTTTGTATCATGCATTTGTTCTCTAGCCTATCGATCCCATCGTTAGAATCTTGTTTATGTTTATTTTATTTATTTGAAGAATATATGTCCCGCCATTCCCATGCTGAAGCAAATGCCCAAGGCAGCTTACATGGGCAGGCTAGTCTAAACCACCATTTTTCAATGAGTTTTTCTTTGCAAATATACAGTATTCTGTGATTCACCAAATCCTCAGTACCAGACGTAGTCTTCACAGTGTGGTTCTCTCCTCTGGCTGTGTGCCATCAAGCTTCAACAGGCAATTGTAAGTCAAGCCTGGACAGGTCCTCAAAGTCATACTGTTCTTTTGTCAGCTGGCCTCTTCACACATTCCCACACTGGCTAATCAGATCCGCAGCAACTCCATTCTCCCACAACAGGCACTGCAGCTTGTCACAGCCTTTCTGTCTCCCATCCAAAAAACAAGACCACAGATTCTCCAGATTCAGTACCAGCAGCTCAACCATCAGTCAACACCTCCTGCCACATCTATCCACACCTCTCATCAGTCGGCATCAATATCCATACGTCAATTGCCCCTTATAAATACGTTCAAAGACTGGACCTCAAAATCTTTCAGGAGTAGAATTTCACACAGTCACAAAGCCCTGCTAGATCAGGCTAAAAGCTTGAGTTTTCAAATCAGCTAGACCAGTGGTTCCCAAACCTTTTAGCATCAGGACCGAGCTAACACACAAGATCCACTTTATCCAGCCACTCAAGCCTCTGTGGCTATAATGGTGATTGGGCAGCAGTGTTTCCAGGTTGTTTAACCCTTGATGCACGTAATCTAATCTACTCCGTCAGTTTCTCAAACTACCAAAAAGTGGGGCCACTAGTTGACCAGGGACCCATAGTTTGGGAACTAATGAGCTAGACAATAAATCTGGACAGAGCTTAAGCTGTAGGTTTAGTTCTCTGAAAGATCCATTTTTAAAAACCAGAGTGCAGAAAAATGAATCATGGCAGGCAAACTAAAAAGTTAGCCAGATCTTTTCTTTTCCTTGGGGCTGATACAATGGTGGTTGCCTTTTTGATTAGCGTTCAATTTAGCGCTGTCTAAATGACTCTACAGAAGGCAGTGCAATATTTCAACATGCATGTCATATAAATGTTGGTGCATTTTTACTTATTTTGATCAGCAGTGTTGACCTAAGTGTGTCTTCTGTAGCAAAACCTTACCATTCTGTTTTCTCTTCCATGTGCAATGGTACTAGCAAGGAAAAATTCGTTAAAGTAAAATCTGCTTTTCTGAACTCCACTTACTCCAGCTTCGCAACAATCCAAAACTGGATTTCCACACAGTGCTTGGATTTGGTCAAACTTCTGATTTTCCAAACTTGGGTGATTCCAGAAGGCAGGATTGCAAGACATTTCCGTAAAGCAGTGTAATTTTAGCTTTGTATTGGTTTTAAGACAGAACTTATCACTGAATATGGAAGCACTATCCTTTCCTGAACAAAGATGATATGCCTCCTATCTAATTCTTGTGTGCTTTTCTTCTACAGATCAGATGCCTAAAAGGCCAGAGAGCCTTCTCAAACCGACATGCTTTTGATGGGATTCATATCGTGAATCATTTGATAGGAGATGATGAGTCATTGCCTTCCTCCGATGAAGACTTTATATCAAATCACATTGAGGAGGGCGGGGTTCACTTTCACTTGCACAAGAGAACTGGCCAGAGAGACATAAATCCAGTTGGGGCTGACAGTAGTGAAAGTGATACTGAGAATGCTGCAGATACAGAAGCATCAGGGCCCATCATTCAGAAGGAAAACAACCAAAAAAGAGTGGAATCTTACTCTACCACTGTGTGATCACTGTGAATGGTGTTGGACTGAATTCTGTAGGTGCTTGTTCCTGGTCAGATGAATTAAAGCATTAAGCTCTTGGACTGACTGGCTCTTCTGACATGTGTGCATCTTACAAGCTGCCTTTGCATTTGCCAAATCTTTATTCTTGACTTGCTGTGGCCATATAGTAGATTGGGAGGAGGTTGGTGGACAATGATGCTAACAGTATTAATATTTCCTGTTTGCTTCTCATGTTAGAAAATGTGCACTCACAATTTCTTCTTACTCAAGAACCATACTACAGTTCATAAACCAGGAGACTCCCTATTCTTCAGGAAAAAGGTTATTGTGCAATATTTTAATGCTCTGTGAACAAATGTGCTCTTTTTACATAGTTTGTGATCAAGATGGGAGTACACAGGATGGATATATTGAATATGGCATATATTTGATCATCTTGGGTGTCTTATTTTTAATTAAAATAGCTTCTATTATCGGAGACCATCAAAGTTTCCAAACTAAAGCCTTTTCTGTGCTATTTTATACAATAGTGATCACACTTTGCCCTAAAAAGTAAAAAAAAAAACACTTTTATGTGCATCTGCTTTTAATGTGTTGCTAATGAACCTGATCAAAGTACATTAACTACAAAAAATGTCTATTTTGTATATATTTATATCTCTGCCCCTACATAAAAATGTACATTGAATTTTATATGGGAAGTGTAAATGTTGCAGTATGACTGGTCTTAGCATTTTGAAATGAACATGGAATTCTGTGTATACAAGGTAAAATAGCAGAATGTTTATGGGCATAAACACTAACTCGAGGTTTAAGACCTCATCTTACCAAATGTCACACAGGTTCGTGTCTTATTGAAATATGTGTTCCAAATGAAACTATAGACTGAAATTTTAACTTTGTGTATATGTAACTATATAATAAACTTTTTCATGATTTCACAGATTGCTACATTTAACTGTTTCCTAACATAAAACCATGCATTAAAACAAATGAGTTAGATGCCTGCCAAATGGTGGAGTGTGTATCAACATGTTGCAATCCAATGTCAGCAAGGAGTTGCTTGTTTGGGAGAGTGCCAAAACCAACTGTGCTCCCCAGCTAGCTTTGCTGCACATTATTTTTCTCGAGCTTACTTCTGCTAGCTGTCAGTCCCAAAGGGCAATCTCCCCTCTGCTCATTCCTCACCTGCACCTCGTCTATTTTTTCCTCATAATCTATTCAGTTGTAACTGAAAAGATTGTGGCAGTGGTTCCCAAACTGTGAGCTGTGGGTCCCAGGGGAACCACAGAATCCTCACAAAAAAAACCCACTGCCCTGTACAATGTATATGATTGTAGCCCTGATGGGGAATCACAGCCAATGGCTAGTAGGTCAAGGAAGCCACCAGTCGAAAAAGTTTAGGAGTCACTGGATTATGGGGAACTCACTATGGTTGTGTTTACAAAGACTGACCACCAAATTCTATTCACATGTGACCTGCAAGTGGAGAGTCTTTGCATAATGTGCCGTTTGTGTTTGTCCCTTCCTTGGCATCTTTGCTTCTTTCCTGGGCAGGGCAATCCAAACCCACACCCTTGAGCCAACACAAGCTACTTGCGTTGGTCCAACACTGTCATATGTGTGCTGCAAAGCATGTGCACATTAGTGCAAAGCTCGCTGTGCCGACACAGGCATCTGTGCTGATATAGCTGTGCTGAAGACAGCCACTAAGCTTCTCCTGCACTGGCTGACTTCAGCCAGAGCAGGGGCTTTTCTGGGTGGGGGGAAGTTGGGAGGGGTGGAACAGAGTGGGGGAGGGCATTCCAGCAGATGGAGCAGCCTAGGGAGGCGAGAGGAACCCAGATGCGGCCATTAGGCTGGATGCAGCATCCAAACCCCTGGCCCCGGGCTGCCGCAGAGTGCTTCGACTTGTGCCTGCTAAATGGCCTTCAATCTATTTTTACAGAATAAAAAGGTAAAGGTTTCGACCGAATGGTCTAGTTGTGACTGACTGTAGGGGGCGGTGCTCATCTCCATTTCTAAGCCTGTAGAGCCGGCATTTTTCCGAGGGCAAGCTTCCGTGGTCATGTGGCCAGCATGACTATACGCCGTAAGCCACGGAACGCCATTACTTTCCCATCGAAGTGGTCCCTATTTATCTACTCGCATTTTTACATGCTTTCGAACTGCTTAGATTGGCAGGAGCTGGGACAAGCAACAGGACCTCACTTTATCGGGTGATCTTGAACTCCCAGCCTTCTGGTCAGAAAGCCTAGCAGCAGTGGTTTAACCCGCAGTGCCACCATGTTCCTATATCTTTACAGAATAGCTAGGACTAAAAGCACAAATAGCTAGAAAACACATTTGTGCCTCTATGCGATCCTATTTGCTCTTGAAGAATGATTCTGAATGCCTTGCAAGTACTGAGCCACTGTTCAATAAATAAAGTGGTTTCCAAACTTTTATCATTGGGATCCTCCTTAAAAAAAAAAAAATGTAGCTGCAGTGGTGATTGGCCAGCAGTGCTCCCCCTAAGTTGCAGGTTATTTAACCCTTGGTGCACATGGCCTAATCAGTTTTGCAAACCACCAAAAATTGGGTTGTGAAGGACCCACAGTTTCGGAGCCAGTGAATTAATGGCTTGTCTTGTTCAAATTTGAACAGTTTACGTGAGTTTAGCTGAGTTGCAAGGCAGTAACTCTTATTAGTGACATCTCAAAAAAATTCTCTGAAGGCCTAATGTAGCAAGATGTTGAAGCTGGGGCAAATCTTGCTTAGCTTTTTGGGCTTTGTACTGGCCGCCTTGATCCTAACCATGTTCATTCAGAAGCAAGTAGAGTTGACTTCTATGGGGCTTGCTTCTAATTACAGGCATGCCCCGTTATCTGCTGGGATTATGTTCCGGACACCACTGTGAATACCTGAAACGGTGGATACTCGGGACGCCTTTTTAAAGATAGGAGAATGTGAGTGGTTTTGCTGCAGCATGGTAAAAAAAAAAACCCACAGATTTGTTTAATGTTCCCCTATCTTTTTAACAGGTGTCCCAGTATCCATGGATAACTGAAACCGTGGATACCAAAATCAGTGTATACCAGGGCATGCCTGTACTGTGCTTAGGATTGCCTCAAGTTGCACATGAGAGCAGGTTCCACTGAACTTGATGGGAGTTACAAATAAACCAGCACAGGATTATATCACAGCATGTTGATCTTTTGAATTTTGTCTCTAGCTTCAGTTCAGGGGGCCAGAACGCTTGGTGTAGCAAACAATGAAATCTTGTCAGCTGCAAATTGCAGGAGGAGAAATAGGTTTTTCTGGAAGGCTTGTTCACATAAATAGACGGTATCCAGGAAATTCTTAGACAACTTTAGAGCGGCTCTCTAGCTTTCAGTTTTTGCTTTGGCTATTTATATCAGTGTACAGGAATCATTGCTGACATTTCTCAGAACAAATGTTACACTGGACTGTGGGGTGAATGTAGAACTCTTCACATGTAAAATGATGCAGTTCCCCCAAAAACAATGCACAGGGTTTTGTTTTTTTTGAGAGTTTTATCTCTCACTTTGTTTGTAGATTGCATCTGCTTTACCTTCCCCAGTGGGAATCCAGATATACGCAGCTGACAACCTCTGCACCTGGTGCTGGGCAGCTGAGGTTGTCTAGAAAGTATCCGTCTATCGTTGGCAGCACCAGCTGCAGATCTTTGCAAAAGCAAAGCTCTTCAGTCCATGGCATGAGAAATTCAGTTGATGGTTGGCCATAAAACACACTGAACAGTGAAGTGTAATGAGCTTGCAGTAACTGCCGTATTGCACAGGTGCTAGTGAATGAGGTTGGGGGACACGGGCTGTATTTTGAAGTTTGTGTTTTCACTGAGTGAGGATCAAGCTGTATAGTACGATGTTACTTAGTCATTTGAATGGTTTCCCTGACTTTTAAACCTGCAATCTGGAACAAAAGTTTACATGGTTGGGAGACACTGAACTCTTTTTTTTTTCCTGCCTGTGATTCATTTTTCCAAGCAAATTTGCCAGACCCAGGTTACCTTTTAAGGCAGGGGTTTTCAAACTGGGGCATTGTGACACCCCAGTCTGCAAAGCCCTGCTATGTTGCCTTTAAAGGGTGGGGTGATTGAACTGCGACGCGATCCCCAGGATCACGCTGGCAGCAGGAAGATAGGGACTTTTTCTGACCTTACCTGGGGTCATGCCAGCCCTTCAAGGAGTGGGGGGAGCCTGTGGACTCCTCAGCAGTGCTCCCCGTGCCTCAGGACATAGACAAAATGCTATCGCAACCCACTTCCTGGTTTCAATCGTGAAACCACAAGTGGGTTTTCTCTCTCTCGGGAGGAGGAAGGCCCCCCTCAGATGTCCTATGAGGGCAGGCCAGAATGTATGGGTTAAGGCAGTCCCTCAGGTAACCTGGACCTGAAAAGTGAAGGGCTTTAAAGGTCAAAACCAGCACCTTGAATTGGGCCTGGAAACAAATGGGCAGCCAGGGCAGTTGCTGAAGCAGAACCAACAGAATCAAGCCGCCTAGCTCCTATAATCATCCTGGCAGGCCCATTCTGCACTTCCGAACCATCTTCAAGGGCAGCCCCCCATAGAATGCATGGCAGTAATCCAGGCTTGAAGGCATTAGGGCATGGACCACCATGGTGAGATCTGATCCCTGGCCACCACTGCCACCTGGCTCTCCAAACAGTGAGCACTCCCAAACAGTGCACCTGCTCCTACAGGGGGAGTGTAATCCCATTCAGAGCAGGGAGATGGCTCGATACCTGCATACAGGATTTCCTTTACCTTGGAAGTTGTGTGTATGGAGGTTGCTGTGGACAAGTTTCTGCCTTGCTCTTGTAGTTCCAGATCATTAGAAACACGGCTGGTACTTGATTATATAAGACATTTCTGACTTGGAGTTATACAAAAATGGCATCCGGACAGATAGGGAATAGGAAACTTGCTAATCAAATTATCAATCAAGCTGTATGCTCCATCTTAGAAAGGAGGAACCCAAAAAGATAAGTAGCAGTGCTAACATCATGCATATTCTCTGAAGTATCCTATTTCTATACATTCTCTTGAGTTTCTGAAAAAAAAATCTTTTTCCAGCATACCTGTCCCTTTCATCTGCTGAGCACTGTGCTTCAATAAAGATAAAACAGTTACGGGGAAAAAAGATGGTTACTACCCAAATTCAACATCTAGGGCCTCATTGCTTTATCTAGTTTAATAGTGGAGTAAAACTACTGACTTAGTGGAAATGTTAGACTCAATGACGCATTATGCCTTTGGCAGGAGGGAGTGACTAAGGGCGCAATCCTAACCTGGAGTTAGGGCAGCACTGTTAGGCCAGCAAAGTTTGGCCAGCACAAGGGCCACCATAAAATGCATTTGGACCACTCGAAGTCAGGGAGGATGGTGCATGTCTGTTGCTGGCCTCTCTGACTCTGAGAGTGGTCTGAACATACAAGGTGTCCACAAAGTCTCTTTACAATATCAAGAAATCACAAAAAATGCAAATGATGAGATATGTTAATGATATCACGCCCCTACATTTCTTTCTGTGGGGCTACGTTAGACATCATGTACAGAACCTGAAGCAAAGGATCACTGATGCTGTTGCCACCATTGATGAGACTATGCTACAGCGAACATGGCAGGAAATCGATTATCACCTTGATGTGCTGCATGTAACCAATGGTGCACATATAGAGGTTTATTAATTGATGCAAAATAAACTTCAATATATACTCCTAATATTGTGTACTTTCCATACATGTATCTCTTCATTTGTTTTTGTAATACAAGTTTGAATTTGTAAAGGGACTTTGTGGACACCCTGTACTTTATGGTGTCCCTTGTACCAGCCAAACTTTGCTGGCCTGTGCCACCCTAACTCCAGGTTAGGATTTCGTCCTTGGTCACATAAATTATTTCTCTAGCACCTGTAGCACACAGCTGTAACTTGCTATTCAGAGAAGACAGATCTGGCAATGGCTATTGGCCATAACAGCTTAATGAATTATCTGAAATGCTAGAGCTGTGAATACCACAGGTGTTGAATACAAATAGATGTCATCCCATCGGGCCTTGTGTCTGAGTTTCTGCTTTTTGAAATGCAATGCTGAAGTCTGATCGTCAAACCAATCCTTATGCATCACATATGGATCTCTATAGAAGGCATAACAGAAATGGACTTACTTCTAAGGTACGTGATTTGCGTTTCAAAAACTCCATGTATTCTAGTGTGTGAAAGGCAAGTCTTTATATACTGTTGAGGAACTGTTAAATAATCAATGATCAAAATGCTGCAGCCATACTCTTCTGACAGCTCAACATTCTATGAAGTTCCCAAACTATGGGTGGGGACCTGATTTTTGGTGGGGCACGAAGCTGACAAACTGATAGCTGACAAGAAGATTACTTTGACCCCTATGGAAACCAAAATAGCAGCCCATGCATGTTTACTTGTGAGCAGGCAACTGTGCCTCAGTCCACTTTGAAAGGCAGGCTGAGGGGAACGCAAAGCCACCAGAATTGCCCAGATCTGATGAACATGGAAATCAACAAACTCTCCAAAAGGCAGTTCCCTACCATAGTAAAAAAGAAAAACAGAGGCTTGAGCAGCTGGTAAAGTGAACCTTTTTTCCCCCAATCTCATAAAGCTAGGTGGGTCCCAATAGACCAGAGTGTTAAAAAGTGACTCCCCACACCAAAAAGTTCTATGAGACAAGCTAGTCATAGGAGGACACATGCACAAGGTAAACCGTGCACATGCTCCCACAACCATGAGATCTAGAAACTTTGTCACTCTAGTCATATTTATTTCCACAACTTACTGAACCACACGAATATACTTACGCTTGTAGTTTGTCAAAACCATTGTTCCACACATAACATTTCATGTTATTTTTTAAAAAATTATCCTCTTTTTCTGGGGTCTGGTTCCTGAATTCTTTGTATCTACAGCAACCCTCTTATTTCCCAGCATTGTCATAATCGACGTTTAAGAACTAAGAACTCCAGCTTGTTCTAAGAACTCTGGATTGTGGGTTTCGGAGACACTAGCTCGGACAACAGGTACACAGCTCGCTTATTACAAGCTTTGGTTGAAGCTTCTGACTTCATTTTCTTGACTGATTAATGTGCAACGCACAGTTTTACATCACAGATGCTGTCTTTTTACTGCCTTAAATATTTCCCATGAACGTTACAGCTGTAGTTCAGGAAAAGGACCCAATCTCATGTTCCAGCTCCACGTGGGTAGACTTGCCAGGGGTCCCTTATTATAAGGGACTTCCTGTATTTAAGATTTGAAAATAGTGTCCCGTATCAATGTTGAACAGGACTTTTAAAAAATCCCATTCTACTGAGAGATGGAATTTTAGACAAGATAGAAAGTTATTGGAAACCTTTTTTATAAATGGATTGATAGTAACATTAAAACTTAGATTTTTGTTTGTTGGAAAAAATAGAGATACAAAATTTTATCCTTTATAATAAGGTATAGCCACGTATATAGAGAAATAAGTTATCTATTTAGAGTTGTAAGAAGATGATACTGTTGTGCTGGAACCCAATGGCAATCCTTATGTGTATTTCCGTTGTATACCCCTTCCCCTTAGTTGTATTTTTTCCTCCCCCTTTTCTTTAGAGTAAAAAAATATATATATTTGCACACACACAAAATCCCATTCTACAATTCTGCTGCTGTTGCTGCTGCCTTGCCACGGCTAACTGCATGATTTTTATATTATTTCTGGTAACCATGGAGTGGTTCGATAGAAAGCAGTACCCCAATACCTGTGTGTCCCTTATTGTCATTTTGGAAACCAGGCAAGTGTCTACACATGGGTGGTTCTTAGTGGTTCATCCATGCGGCGTGGGCCAGCTGTTTACTGTGTGGCTCAGCCCATTTACGTGAGGATACTTCATGCCCAGATCAATGACTCCGTGGGATGTAATTGCCATGCAGACAACCTGTGAGGGCTGTGTTGAAAATTACAGGGATGTCAATCCGCTTCCAGTAGAGGTGCCACAGATTTTTATTTAATTTTTACAATACTTATATACAGTGGTGTCATTCAAATGATTTAGGAACAGGAACTCACTTTTGATTGGCACTTGTCGGGAACCCGGAACCAGCCATGGAGCCCGTTAGGATCCAGAACGCCCGTTCTGGTCTGTTCCCCCTGAATGACATCACTGCTTATATACCACCTTTCTCATAGACTCGGGGTGGTTTACGTAGGCAGATCACAAGCCCCATTTTTTTTCCCAATACGTCCCCATATCCCAGTTTATTGTCAGCGCAACTGCACTTGGTCATGACTTCTTTTGTCACTGGCTGCTGTACTGCAAGAATCCAGAAAGCACATACTGCACAAGTTTGGTGCAGATGATAAGTAATACAGCAGGAGAGTTACTGAAGTACAGGCATGCCCTGGTATCTACTGCTTCGGTCTCCACGGTTTCAGTTATTCACGGATACCACAGATACTGGGATGCCTGTTAAAAAGATAGGGGAACATTAAACAAATCTCTTTTTTTTTAACCTTGTTGCAGCAAAATGTTCCCCTATCTTTAAAAAGGTGTCCCCAGTATCCACGGTTTCAGGTATCCAGAGTGGAGTCCAGAACAGAACCCCAGCAGATACGCCTGTCCCCTGTACCTGCTTTCTGCAGTTAAAACGCTGCTGTGTGTACTGGTTGCCCCACACACTCCCATACATCCAAGTCTTTAACAGAAGGCAATTTATTTTGAAATATTTCAACATTTCATTCTTAAAATGCATTTTTGTTTTCATAAGTGAATGGAATGGTTATATTGAAAGTGTTCAGGTTTTACCTTTTGGTTTGACGATATCTATTTTTCTGTGTGTGTTTTCTCTGTCTTGTTGTAAATTCTGTTTTTGTGTTATTAGTAAGCTACTAAGTTTTAATGAAGGGTATACATGGTGGCACACTAGGGACGTGGTGGCACAGTGGGTTAAGCCGCTGCTGCTGGGCTTTCCGACCGGAAGGTTGGGAGTTCAAGACTGCGCGATGGAGTGAGCTCCCGTTGCTTGTCCCAGCTCCTGCCAACCTAGCAGTTCAAAAGCACCTAAATGCAAGTAGATAAGTAGGGACCACTTCGGTGGGAAGGGAACGGCATTCCGTGCACTAAGGCGTAGAGTCATGCTGGACACATGACCACGGAAGCTTGTCCTCAGACAAAAACGTCGGCTCTACAGGCTTTGAAATGGAGATGAGCACCGCCCCCTACAGTCAGTCACGACTAGACCATTCGGTCGTGGGGAAACATTTACCTTTATACATTAATTAAATAAAATTGGTTTGGTGTTTTTTTTTTTTTAACATTCAAATAAATTATTGTTAATAAACAGTGCAGTGTATTTGGGTAGGGAGTGCAAGTCCATGGTTACAAAGGAAAGAGTCTGGTGCACATGTAAGAATGGCTATATGGTTGGAATTCCAATTTTTGTTATCTCAAGTCACATTTTGGTTAGATGCGTACTTTGATTTATCTGTATAGACTAACATTGCAGTTTGATATATGAAGTAAGCCTCATCAAGTTCAGTAGGTTCTTACTCCTGGATATGCGTGTATAGGATTTCAGGGAATGGAGCCGCAGAGGGAGCTATTTCTGAATCAACACATATAGCAGTAGTTCCCAAACTTTTTCGACTGGCAGCTCTCTTGACCTACTGGGCCATTTGCTGCAGCTCTCCACTAGAGCTACAATCCTATACATTGTATAGAGTGGTGGGTTTTTTTCCCCCCCCTGAAATTCCAAGACACCACTGGCTGGTCTTTACGGCTCCCTG
This sequence comes from Lerista edwardsae, assembly GCA_029204185.1. Classification (NCBI taxonomy): domain Eukaryota; kingdom Metazoa; phylum Chordata; class Lepidosauria; order Squamata; family Scincidae; genus Lerista; species Lerista edwardsae. Next base: position 2,964,258 of record JAJKFI010000105.1, on the reverse strand, counting down.
GGGAGCCACAGCTCACAGTTTGGGAACCGGCGATGTATCAGGGACACATGGTCAGGGGCCGCAGAGGAGGCTGACCCTGGCATCTGACGCCTGACCCTGGCCACACTCAAAAAAGTCCCCAACAAAAAATGTCTGGATTGGGCCCTAAGTTATGTATATATAATTAACAAGGAATTCGTCAAATGTTGTCATTTGAGCTTCCCATAACCCCTGACAGGTTTAAAGAAAATAGTTGATGCTGATGTGTTTGGTGATAGGCTGCCTATGTGAACTGCCATGAGTCTGTGAGACTCTCATACATTGTGAGAGTCAGTGAGAAAGGCAGTATATAAATACAGTATAAGAATGATGATGATGACGACATGGTTCAAATTATAATTATAAATATAGGAGGCCCTTAAATACACATGCCACCCCTTTAATCCCCCCACTTTAGTCAAATCGGGCCCTCTAAAAACCCTCCAAAAACAGTAGCTGAAGAGTCATAACAAAACATAGGGGGGCTGGGCCCAGTGGTGTCATTCAAATTATTTAGGAACAGGAACTCACTTTTGATTGGCACTTCCGGGAACCCGGAACCAGCCACAGAGCCCGTTAGGATCCGGAATGCCCGTTCTGGTCCCATTTCCCCTGAATGACATCACTGCAGCCAACCAAGAAGAAAAGCTCTTTGCAAAGGAATTGGGAGGGGGGAGGAGGGAGAGTGAAGTGGGCGGAGTCAGCCCTAATTTTAACGAGTGGAACTGAGTTCCCCCACGTTCCCCCTGCATGACATCACTGGCTGGGCCCACTCTGCCCCTCTGTAATTTGTGTCCAGGGTATTTGAGGGACCGCCTTTTTACAGCTAATCCTACCTGGCCTCTTAGGTCATCAGGGTGGTCCTTCTGAGCGTGCTGCCACCAGGTGAGGTGAGGGGGTTGGCAGCTAGGCAGCTAGGGCCTTTTCGGTGGTGACCCCTTACTTATGGAACCCCCTTTCTCTTGAATTAAGAACAGTTCCCCCTCTGGAGACTTTTCAGCTGAGCCTCAGGGCCTTTCTTTTTTGAAGGGCATTTGAATGAATGTTTGGCTGGATTTTTTTTTTAATGTAATTGTCTTTTAATGTTGGCGATCCTTGGGTTGTGTGTCATTTGAATGATGTTATTTTAATGTTTTGAATATATCATTTTAATGTTGTTTTATTTTTTGTAAGCCGCCTTCAGTGCTCTCACTGGAGAAAAAGACAATAAATTAAATAATTGGAGCAATGATTTGATTTAGGGAGCAATCCTAACCTGGAGTTAGGCTGGCACAGTTACAGCAAAGTTTGGCCAGCACAAGGGCCACCATAAAGTATGTTTGGACCACGCTCAGAGTCAGGAAGGCCAAAACACAGAAGTGCGCTCCCCTCCCCAACTCTAAGAGTGGTCCAAATATATTTTACGGTGTCCCCGATGCCAGCCAAACTGTGCTGGCCTAACTCCAGGTTAGGATTGTGCTCTTAAGGTGATCCTTCATCATCTCTGCTTCTGTGTCTTTTTTGGACAAAGTTCCTTTAAGAGGTATGAGATAAGCAGAACTTTAGTGGAAGTAAAATTCCACCCAGCTACAAAGCTCACTGGGACTACCTTCACGGAGCAGTCATTGTGAGGACAAAATCCCTATACACAGCTTCATGAGCTCCTATTTGTAACCCATACTTCTTTCAATGTTTCCCTGACATGGGGCTGCTATGGGTGGGGAGGCTTCACCTAGTATAGTAACTTTCAGCCTCTTCTATAGCAGTTTACAGACTTGTCGGGCTCAGGTGCCTTCCCCCCCCCACTCCAAGCTGGAGCAAAACATTATCCCTTTTTTTATTTTAGCCATGTCAACCCAGCAGTTTTTCTCCACAAGGGGCCCCTATTTTTTCTTGGAACAGGCTGGGTGACCTGAAGCCCTCCTGCCAGTTCCCATGCACTAGTCCTGCGCCGTGCTGGAGGCGAGGGAGTTCTGCGAATGGAAATTTTCTTTCTTTCTGTGCACTCTGTGGTTTGAGCCCTCCTAATTTTACAGGTGGTGTGATTTCATGCATGGAGTTAAGCAAAGCTCTGCTAAAACGGGGATAGTCATAACGATACAGTCACTGAGATGTCACACACACACACACACACACACACACACACACACACACACACACACTCCCCTTCCCTTCTGTCTCCAGAAGGATGACTTTGGCTGGGCTGCACAAACCACAGGCACCTTTAGAGATTTAGCAAATTGTGCTTCCCTCCAAGCCCCGGAAAGGCAGAGAGGGAGAAAGGGGGGGGGTGGTGGCTTTTAGAATAGACAATGGCATCTCTTTCTAGGGGGACTGGTTCCCCTGCAGTGGATCTGAATCCCACCAGACCTGGCAATCTTCATGCAAAAAAAAGGGGGAGACAGAATGAGAAACCCGCCCACCCCTTCCAAATTTAAGCCTTACCTAAACTCCCAAGGGAAATGAGCAAGTCTTTCAGGCCTGGGTGGGCGTCAAGGTATTTTCAGCCGGGCTGCTGGGTGTGTTTCTCCCCACAGAGTTTCCACAACAAACTATTAGGAGGCGAGGAGAGGGTTTCGTCCTGATTACTCTCTGACTCATTCTAGGCTTGCAGTCACTTTCCTGTATTTTGGCCGGGCTCCTGTGCCTTTAGTAGCCGCAGGACAGGCAGGAAATCAAGAGGTGACGCTTTCCCCCTTGTTGAATTGTCGTATGGAGAGAAGCCGCACCCACAGAATTTCTACCCAAGACTCTTAATACACACATCTCTGGTAGAAGCAAATGTGGCAGGCAACTATGCTTGGGAGAAACGGGAAGCAAAGGAAGAGTGCCCCTGAGCAAGTGCTGATTGCGTGTCCTGCAGAAAGAGGCCAAAATCTGCTGTCTTGGTTTCTGTTGACAGGGATGGCAAGGGGGACAGAGGAAGAAGTGCCTCCGAGGTGGCACCAGCCTGGCCCAGCAAAAGACATTCTGGCAGAAAATCCAAGTGGCAACTTCCATCGCGGTAAAATGAAATAATGGACCATTCATTTGCCTCTAGGGAGCCACCTCACCTTTCATCACAGATGTGCATGTATCTTAGCTTCTAATACCACTGCTGTAAGGAAGCCATGCTGCAAATCATGTGCTCCGGAGAATCTGAGACGCTCCCTGCTCCCTACTCTCCCTACTCCACACACACTCCATCCCCACCACTGGAGCCAATGCAGCACCATATTTGGAACAAAATGTGCTCATCTGCTCAATTGCTCCTGGCCTGGCAGTGGAAAGGGGAGCATCGCCCAGGTGTTGCCCTTCGTGTGCGTTTCATTAATCTGACTTTCCCAGGGGAAGAAAAGCTTCTATAGGCAGTTCACAGGGATAAAATGTAGGACAACAGTATTTTGAAACGGGGGGGGGGCGGGAGGGCAGAGCAGCATGGCATGCCAACTTCCTCTTGCATCTCCTTTAGGTAACCTGCCTGGCAAGGCACAGGCCAAGATTTGTCTTGCACATCCTTGCAACTGCCATCATCACAAAAGGCAGAATGCTGGGACTTAGTGTGGTGGTGGTCTATTTGGCCAAGGTTGCCAGCCTGATGTTTTATGTCCGAGGGCACAAATCTAGCACAGAGGCCTCCAGGCTGCCTCTTGATCACCCTCAGGCTGACTTGGGGAAGCAAGCTGGACACGCTAGAAGCCTCAAGCCGCTGCTCTTAAGCAGGTGGAATAATCAAGCAGAAAGGGCCTCGTTCATGGCAGATGCAGAATGGCTTGTTTTAGGACAGGGTCCCTACCAATGTGGGATGGAGGGTAGGGAGATAAACATGTCTAGGGTTGAAGAAGGGATGATTTCAGGTAGAGCCCAGCCTCAGCATTTCTTGTTTTAAGCCATTTCCACCAGTGACAAATGGGGTGGGGGTTCCCCTTCATTTCTGCCCTCTGCAATTGAAAATGCAAAAACCGTAGGGGGAGGTGTGACTCCCGGCACCCTTGTTAGAAATCATTTTCCAGTGACATTTGAATCAGGTTTTTTGCATTTCCGGTACCTGTATGGGTATCAAATTTGCAAGAATGTGTGGGGTTTTTTTATGCCTCTCTTCTGCTTTCGAGCCCACATTTACAGCGTTGCCATATGCTCATGAAGAGCATTAGAGAGGCACCATAAATTGACTTGGCTTTATGCACATTTTCCATTGTTATCCCATTTTCCACTAAATGTCCCAAGGCAATGGGCAGTAAAGCACAAAAGCAAAGAAATATCACATGAAAAACAGTCTTTTCAGATCAATGGGGTATCAGACTTGGTGGTGTGTGCGGAGTACTAGTCAAACCCACAAAATGGAAAAGGTGAGGCTACCTTTGCTGAAGAGTGGGAGGGTGTTTTTTTTTTAATCTTGGTTCTTTTTTTGGAGCGGGTTGTATGTGGGATGTGGCATGTGCATCAGCACCAGACAGGATCAGTGCACAGTTTTGGAAAGAAGGGTGGGAAGGTGAATTTTCTGGGAGATTAACATTGGAGTCTTTAAGGGCAGAATCCTAACCAACTTTCCAGCACTGACAGAGCTGTGTCAGTGGGGCATGTGCTGCACCCTGCAGTGGAGTAGGAGTCAGGGAGGCCTTCTCAAGGTAAGGGAATGTTTGTTCTCTTACCTTGGAGCTAGAAAATTGGTTAGGATTGTGCCCTAAGTGAGCAAGGGCAGTGATGACACAGAAAGCTAAAGGGGGTCACATAAGGAGCAAAGCATTTTGGGAAGAGTAAATTTTATCTCAGAAGTTAGCTTTCCAAAAACATAAAGTGTTTCTGGACTACTCTTGGAGTCAGGGAGGATGGCGCACATCTGTGTGCTGGCCTCTCTGACTCTGTCCAAACATACTTTACGGTGTCCCTTGTGCTGGCCAAACTTTGCTGGCTTAGTTTATGCCAGCCTAACTCAGTTTAGGATTGCGCCCTTAATGGTATACTTCATATTAATGGTTCACATCCTAAACCTAAAGAGAAGTGAGCAGAAGAGGAACTTCTCTTTCTATCTATAGACTGATAAGAAAAGCACTCTGAGTACCTGGAATGTGCCTTTTCATTCATAACCATAGAGATTCCGGAGCGAGGGGGAAGCTCCTTATTTAAGGGGGTGTTTACCCTCCTTTTGGTACTACTTGTGAGCAAAGGACTTCTGACAATCCTTACAGCCATGTTATGGACATCATCCCACAGATGCCTTGCGACACCCTGCAGGAAAACACAAACCACAGTGGTGTTTGCTGGAACAGGAAAAACAGTTTGTTAGCAACTCGGAGGGGTTGAGTGCTGTTAAATAGCAACAGGTTTGCTTACTCTGGCAACAGCAGCTGGCTGGTTCAAGTGGAGCTCAGCAGCCCTACCTCGACTGTGCTAAAGCAAATTTCTGCAGAACTTGTCCACCAGCCTCTCTCTGAGCCCTGCAACACACAGCCACTGCAGGCATGTATTGGGCATATTTGAAAGCAAGTGCACAGTGACAGCTAGGCCCAAAAGGCTGTACAAGGACCTTATGTGAACAGAAAATGTTGTCTAACACCACCCCAGAAAGCAATGTGTGGGGGAGGGCTTTGCTATGGTAACCATCATTCATTCATTCATTCATTCATTCATTCATTCATTCAGGAGCTGGACATAGACCTGGAAGATCCAGGTTCTAATCCCCCCTCAGCCATGTAGCTCTCTAGGTGACCTTGGGCCAGTCACTCAGCCTCACCTACCTCCACAGGATTGTTGTGAAGACAAAGAAGTGGAGGAATTATGCACACCATGCTCCTTGAAGGAAGGGTCGTATACAAAAAAGTAAAATGAATTAATTTAGAGTTGTATTTCTGCAGTACCTTCCCCTTCCAACATGGTATTTTGGAAGGTATTACAAAGGTATTACACAAATACAAAATGGTATTTTTCCCTCTGACAAAAGAACAGGAAAGAAATCCCCAGGGGATAGGAAGCATGGAGTGCATTGGTGTAGGAGTTAAAAACCATTTTGTACCACAGGTGCATTTGCGCACCACTTCCAATGTTTGTTCAACTGATTGTAGGTACTTACCTGGACTTGAGCGGCTGCAAACCAAGTGGATTCCAAAGTCTGTCCCTTACCATAAAAAGTATGCCAAGGTTTCATTTTTAATTACGGGAGCGGGGGGGAGGAAATACCCTGCAAACAATTCCATCACTCCAATTTCTCTAAAACAGTTGTCTGTCCCCTTGTACAAAAAAAATACTTGTACAAAAAAAAAATGACAGCGGAAAAATACTGTCATCTACACAGAAAAAAATTGGTGTATTTCTTGGTGGGAGCAGTTTGTTTTTTTTAACACCAACTCTTTCAAATGTTGCTCAAATACAACTGAGGTACAAAATATCCAACCCCTCTTCACAGGACAGAGTACGATGGAAGAAAGCATTTGGTCTGATCAGTGTATCTGGAAAGTTAGCATTTGTCAAACAGCAGAATCTGTTAAAAATGAGATTGTTCAGGCTACTCCTACTGGGGAGCTCCTACTGGTTAGCCCCAGTAAGCCCAGTGGGATGCATACGTTTGGGCTGCAAAAGTGCAAAAAACGTCACGTTAATTATTTCAGATCATTACCCTAGTTATTAGCTGAAATGAAGGGGCTGTAGCTCAGTAGTACAGCAGGTGTTTGTGTACAGAAGGATCCAGGTTCATTCCCTGACATCTCCTGTTTGAAAGATAATGAGAACATCCCTTCAAAGCGGGTGTCCAGCCAGAGGAAATCAATGAGAGACAAATGGTTCTAGCTCAGAATAGGGTAGTTTCAAAGATTCAGAGTGCAATCCTAATCTGGAGTAAGGCCAGCACAGTTTGGCTGGCACCAGGGCCACTGTAAAGCACGTTTGGACCCGTGATGAAACAGTTATGTTTCATGATGTACCTATTTCTGTTTTATACTTTCTGTTTACTTACTTTGTTAGAGTGCATTTCCAAGGGCCTGATCTGTTACTCTAAGGATGTCCCAGCTGGAGGGAGGCAGAAGGAACAGATGATCACGTGTCAAGGTTGCCAACCAATCTGTTATTTTTCCAGCTAAGGATCCTGGGACTCTAGCAGAGTCGCTTGCTCTCTTTCCTGCTGGCTTCGCTACAAAACGAGAGCTGCTCTGTGAAGAGACAGAGGGGTTGCTGCTCGGAGAGGCCTAGCAGTGATGAGATTGAGACAGGATCTGAGTGGGAGCAAGACCCTGCCAGGTTTATGGTTATTTTGTTCTGAATCTTCCTAGGCCGTGTTTTACAACCCCTTTTTATGGTTAGCAAACTGTTTATAAAATCTTTTTCACAAATCCATCTGCCTTGTTCTGGATTCCAGCGGAGAGGAGTTTAGCCCAGGAAACTCCTCTGGTAACCTGATGTTTGGGCTGGTGGCAGTGGATTTAACCTACCAAGGGATTTCCCACTAAGCTGTGGGTTCAAACCCACTGGGCGAGTAGGGGGTCAGAGGTTACAACACCCCCTCCCCTCATTCATGACAGGACCACTCTCAGAGTCAGAGAGGCCGGCACTCAGATGTGCGCCATCCTCCCTGACTCCGGGAGTGGTCCAAACATACTTTACGGTGTCCCTTGTGCTGGCCTAACTGTGCTGGCCTAACTTCAGGTTAGGACCGGACTCTCAAACAAATAAGCAGGGGCTGGTGCATAAGAATAAAAGCAGTTGATGATGTGACAGTGGCTCATAAATGCCTGGATTAGTAAACTTTATGGGTGTTCTATGCATATATTTTTCAGCAGCAATTGAATCAGTGGCTCTTCCTGGTGGCCAGAGCAAAACTCCAGTGATTTAAGAATGAGCCGGAATGAAGAGCATCAGAATGAAACTGGCCGGGGGGGAAGTGCTTGGCAGCAACCCCGACAGAGGTAAGGTTAAATGGGAGGGCGCAAAGAACTGGCCTGGGTGGGGGGAGGCTAATTTGGTTGGGGTTTGGAGAGAGAAACAAAAAAAAAAAAAAAGGCAAACACACACACAAATAAATAAATAAATAAACTGGCGGTGCTGTTGCTGCAGCAGAAGCTCCCTAACGCTCAGGAAGTGGAATTTGTGGTTTTTAGGGGCTGAGCTCAGAAGGGGTGTTTAGAAAGCAAGAAAGAGACAAGTCCGGCGCAGAGTGACACCCGCGCTTCAGAGGCGACGGCGACGGTGAGGAAGAGGAGGGGGCTGCAGGCAGATCTCCGAGGGGCAGGAAAGGCAGAGAGCAAGCGCCCTTCCCCATGGTAAGCGAGCCCTCGTCTCCCTCCGGAACGGCTGTCTTCGCCCCTCGGCCCTAGGAAAGAGGGCGAAGGGGGAGGGCTCGGACACCCGCAGTTGCCCAGCGCGACTGGGCGATCAGAGCGCTCCCCGCCCACCTGTTGCGGCTTGTGTTGGCCACCCAGGCCAAATAGACTCGGCTCTCCCCACCGCCCCCCTCATGGGGGGGATGGAGGGATGGCTGGAGCCCCGGGTCTTGTGCTTGAGGCCCGCTGCTGGCTTTGGCACTTTTGGAGTTCTGTCCTCCCGAGGATCCCTTTCTGAGCATGTGCAGAGTATATGCCTCGTTTCCTGGCGTATTGAGTGACCACAGCCAGCCCCCTCCCCCGCGCCTTTATTCCTTACACGCCTGTCCATTGTGAACTCAAGGGCGACAGAGCTTGGGGCTCCCAGCCAGCCCCCCACCCTCGACGGTCACCCCGACCTGCTCACAGCTGATTCGCGGGCGCCCAGAGCTCCGCGCCTCTGAGACTGGGGCCGTCCGACGGGCGCACCGCTGTCCAGGCAGGCGTGAGGGTCGCGCCCCTCTCGGCCGGGAACCGCAGTGAGTAGCGAGCGGCGCCCCAGGGAGGAAGCCCTCGATTGGCTCCGTTATCTGGCAGAGGCTGTTTGGCCAGTGCACGCCCAGCACGTGGGGACGGTCTGCTGGTGGACGTGGAGGGAGCGCTTGGCGGGCTGGAGCAGGGCGCCTCCTCGCGGGGGCTGCACCACAGACTTCTTTAGCCCGGTCGGAGCCCCATTCCTGATCGGGCCCCGGGTGGAAAGCCTGCAGTGGGGGCGAGGGCCCAGCCCGCTCCGAGGCCATGCGCAGCGGTGTCCGCTAGGCAGGGCGAGCGGCGGTGGCTCCCTCTGGTGTCGGACCACCAGCAGAGCCCCACCCGCCCGCTTGTACACGCAGGCTACCTCTGAACATAACCAAGGCGCGAACTGCGCGTCACACCGGCTCTCTGCTACACGTGTTGAGCTGCGATTTTTTAAAAGCGGTTTTGGCAGATGCAATTCAGGGAGAAGGAGGAGGAGGTGGAGGAGAGCGCGTGTCCGTCCGTCCGTCCGTCCCCCGTTTGAATGTCTATGCCCTTTTGATCGCGTGCTTGCTCTCGTGTGTGTGTGTGTGTGTGTGTGTGTGTGTGTGTGTGTGTACACCAGCTGGCGTGAGCAAGCCGTTTTCCCACTCACGCGTCCAGAATCTCTTTTATCTCCAAACCTTTGGCCCTGGGACAGGTCGAGCGGAGATTTAGACAACCGTTTGTGCGAAGGCCAAACTAGACATGAGACGCTGGAGCAACTTCCCGATGGGCTGGAAAGCGAGGGAGGCTTCACATAGATTTGTCTTAGGCGTAAGCAGAAAATCCCATGTACACTGCGACTGTCGCGTGAATATCGAACCAGATTTATATTTAATGACAGATGCAGGGGAGCAGTAACAAGATATCTGGTTGCTTTGCGTGTTCCCTGAAGTATCTGGTGGGCCACTGTAAGATACAGGAAGCTGGATTAGATGGGTCTTTGGCCTGATCCAGCAGGGCTCTTCTTATGTTCTTATGAACCAAAGATGAGGGAAGAAATAGCTGGGGTAAAAAACTGTCCAGCAGCGGTTTTCCAAATATCTGGTTAAAGAAGCCTTTGCCTGATGATGGTCGCACGTGTGGCACACCCATGTACATCCTTGTGGGGCAGTAACCTTACATCGATTTCAGTGGGGCTTTGTTGAGAAGCTCAGGGCACAAACCTAACCAACTTTCCAGCCCCGGGGTAAGGGCAATGCAGCCTGAGGAAAGGGAACAAACACCTTGAGGAGGCCTCCTTGACTGCCCCCCCCCCAACTGCAGGATGCAGTACGTGCCCCATTGGCACCACTATGCCAGGGCTGAAAAGGTGGTTAGGATTGCTCCCTCAGTCTGTGAAAGCAGTCAGCTGGGCATGAGGATCACTCCTGTCCTCAGAACCAGCAACTCTAGACTGGGCTCAGCGAACGTTCTAGACTCCTCCAGATTGCAGTTAGGCCCAAACTCAACACGATGGGCCCTCGCGGGCTGGCTTCACGCCCGGGGCGAGGGCGATCCGGATCGGGTGGTGGATCTTCTTTTTGTACTGAGGGGGGTGAACACTTGCACCTACTCCACCGTCTCCTTCGCCCTGTACTTCTCCATCTGAAGCGAAGCGATCTAACCCAGTCACGGCGCGCCCACAGCGTGGAAGGCTCGGTCCGTCGCATGATGCACAGGCGCCCCGTTGTGTTGTTTCCTCGCAGCGAATCAATAGAGGGCGCGGGGGGGGGGAGGAGGCCGGTTCAGATAAGGCGGCCAATCTATCAATACAAGGCGCTTTGATTTTCGGCGCCCGCACTCAGCTGCCGCGTCTCCTTCTCAAGGATGAATGGCGAGGCAGGTGGAGCGAGGGGACTTTCTCCCACCGCCGGCACCCGACGATCAAGCCCGCGGGAGGCGCAGCGCCAGGCCGGCCTCCGCCCAGCTGCCCGAAGAAGCTGTGGCCTTTGAAATCGGCAAGAGGACGGAGTTCCAGTGCAGATCGCTGGAGAAGGAAACTGGCATGCGAAGTAGGCGAGAGAGAGAGCGCGAGAGCGCGCGGAAAGGCTCCCCAAGAGCTGGCCTGGGAGTAGGTTCACTGGCAGAGGGGGCCTTCCGGGCTCGCACGTCGGCTTGTTTCGGCCGACCGGCCACTTCGTCTTGGTGCATCTGGCTTGGAGCTGCTGGCAAAGATCTTCCTTAGCTCAGACGCCCGGGAGGTTCTCCTGCGCAAGTCCCAATTAGCGTGAAGGAATGCGAGCACTCCTGTTTTGGAAATAGACGCCCTCCACCCCAGACGCCATCTGCCGCGCTCTTGGGCTACTTTCAGGCAGCCCAACTGGCCTTGCGCAGGAGAACTTCCCAGTAGAATTGGTCGCATGGCTCTCAGTTATCGTTTATTAGTTGTAAGGCGATTCGCCTTCCCTGAGCGTTGTAGTGCATTTGTTAAAAAAAAATCTACACACACACACACACACGAGAGAGAGAGGGAGGGAGAGAGGTCCTTTGAAAGCAAGCAGGTCACAGTATCCCTCCACCTGCATGGTGATCTTCCGTCCCTTGCTAGATCCCCTCATACTGGGGGTTCCCCTCCGTTTTTGCAGGCAAATATTTCTAGAAAGCAGGAAACCCTGTTGAAAACCAGGGCAATCCACCAAGAATGTTCATACGCGCCTCCTATCCTTTGCCAAAAGGGATTGCGCAAGAGAACATTTCGCGGAAGTGTGTCCGCAACTCTCAAAGTGCAATGAAACAAGGAAAACACACACACACACACACACACACACATCGCGACCCCATCCACTGCAATTTACTCAGCAGTAAGTCGTCTCAGGGTGTGCAAACCACTTTATGCAGCTCCGAGGTAAGGGAACAAACATTCCCTTACCTTAAGAAGGCTCCGTGACTGCCCCCCCCCTCCAAACTGCAGGATGCAGCACAGGCCCCATTAGCACCGCTATGTCAGTGCTAGAAAGTTGGTTAGGATTGCGCCCTCAGAGAGTTCGGTGGGACTAACTCCCAAGTAAGCGTGCGGAGGAGAGAACCTTCAGGGACGTACAAACGTTCTCTGCTCTCCTTTCAAGCACCCCCGGGAACCCAGAGAACCCGGAGAGGTGACCAAACTGACCTGCGACAACCCAACGGGGCTAATGCAGTCCCCACACGGGCCCCACCAGCCAGGCGCCTGCGTAAAGCCTCACTGCAAGCGGCCATAGGGGCGAAGTTTGATTTCAACCCATTCGCGGATCTACCTAAACGCCAGAGCGCATCCACTGTAAAACACAACGATCAGGACCCTGCCTGCCAGTTTGAGGGCACTAGCGGCTATCCAGTGCCCAATGCCCAGCCCGCAAAAATGGGAACTCTTTTCTGAATAGGATTCGGACTCCAAATAGCCCCCCAAGGCCACTTAATCCGGATCAAATAACTCCTCGGCGCCCGTTCTATTCCATGTAAGGCACAATTGGGCTGCTCGAGGCGGTCTGGTGTCGTCGTTCCCCCGTCTTGTGACTGGGGACCTGCGGGAAGCGTTCCGCGTTCGTCTCCGTGGACGAGAGTCCGGTCTTCCTTCTGCCCCCCAAACTGTGCCCCCCTCCCCTCCGAAAGCCTCGGCTGGCTGCCTGCAAAGGCAGACACTGTTTGCCGATAAGCAAGACCTCCCCCGAGCACGTTGGGACTCGCTTCCGAGGAAACGCGCCGGCTGTCCGAATTGGGGAGGATGCCTCATTCATTCCCACTGGAAAGGAGGGGCGCTTGTCTCCAGAAAAAAAGGGGTGGGTGGGAAGGAAAGAGATGCAGCCAAGCCAAGGGGATTTCGGCGGGCAAGCCTCGTCCCGCCCCCCAACGGTGTTCGCAAGCGAAATAACGGGGCATTTCCCATCCAGGCTCCCAGGATTGGGTCCTTCCTTTGTCCTCTCTGGGTTTTTATGGGGTTGAATGGGGGTTTGCCTCCGCGTCCCTTGTATTGGGAGTTCTGCTGGAGTTCCACAAGGGGGAGGAAATGGCGAGATGCTGGGCTCTCCCCCGCCCCGCACCATGGGCGCCCCTCTGCGCTCCGCTCTTCAAAACCTCGGCTTCGACCCCCACCTGCTCACTTTGCGTTGCTCTCGCTCTTCTTAAATCAAAACTGGCCTCGGAAATCCGCGAGTTTACAAGAAGCTGGAGGGGGGAGGCTGTTTAACCCCTTCCCTTCTGGCTCCTTTCCCGCTCATTACGACCCCCTCCGCCTCCAAGGCGTGGTTTCCTCCCCTGTCCAGGAAAAAAAAAAGTCGGAGTCGATCAGCGAACAGAATAGCTCAGTCACTCCCCCACCCATCTTTCCACCCCCACATCCATCCGATCTGGCCCCAGCCACCCCCACCTCCTCCTCTCTCTTCTATCCCTTCCTCGACGTGCGCGAGGAACCCTCCCAAGCACTGCGAATCGCGTCTGCTCCGGATCGTCCGCCCAGGGAACTCCAGCCGCTTAGGGGGCACCTGGAAGCCGGACTTCGCTACACCGATGTTCAAAACCTCAGTTTGGGAGGACCTTTTTCTTCCAGCAACATCGGAGAACAGGTCAGGCGGCGCCCCCGTCCATTGCGTCGAACTCGCGGCGGGTCAGACGCTTAAGCTGGAGGAAAGGCTCGCGCTTTGCTTGGGGCACACCCAGCCCCAGGTTAAGCGCTGCCTCTTCCATCTTGATAACCGAGTCAACCCAACAACGTGTTCTTGCCATAAAACAAACAGCATCGAGCTGTGCAAGGCTAGGCATGCTTACTCGGGAGTAAGACCCAGTGAGATCAAATGAGGCTTACTCCTAGGTAAGTGTGCCTCAAAACTGCAGCCTAAGCGTTCGTAGCTCCGGTTGGATCGTGTCCCACAGCAGACGTTTATTGGGGCCAAACCACCCGTGGAGCGACGGAGGGAAAAAAGATTTCGAAGGCAGCTGAGGTTGACTTTACAGACCTTGTTTTTCATCCTTCCCCTTGAGCGAATTATTAAACTGCATGCATTCAATTTCCATTTAAAAAACCCCTTCCCTATATGCACCTGTCTAACACAAAAGTAGGATTCACTCGACTTTTAGAAAGCAGATCCCGCTGGAATTGATCGAATTTAGGATCCCGGTGGTAGAAAACAATATCCCCTGAATACATGAAATAACGGCAATATGAGCCGACATGCATTTGTTTTTAATATACTCGAACTTCTATCATATAGGCTGGCGTAATGATACACAGAATAAGGAACTTCCTAACGTTCTTCATCATAAGTCAGTTATAGAAACTTAATGCTTTTCGTACAGTCTTCATAATTTTCATTTTGCTCCTCAGCCCTCTCCATATTTAGCCGCCAAATGTTCATGGACTCGCCTCTAACGAGGTGTGTTCAGGACCATACAGACGTACCACACATTATGTGTTTTAGATTTTCACGTGCCTCCCGATTCGTGTGTGTTTCTAGGCTAACAGAGACAGAAGACCGCGATTCTGTGCTATTCAAACATAAATCCAGTTTTGTTCATTGGAGCTCACCCCCAAATAAGTGTGCGTAGGATTGTTCTTGTGGGGGGGGGGCGCAACACGCGACTTTTCACTTGCCTGAGTTGAAAAATAGACTTATTGATTTTACAAAACGCAGCCTGCGAGCGAGGAGACAATCGCTTTCGATTGGAACGGCTTCAGCTGTGTTTGACATCTAGGACGCCAGATTTGGGGTTCAAACTCTTATTCAAAGTGTAGTGGATGTTCAACCATTTGGGCCCGGGAGAGGAAAAAATTTCCTCCCAAGTCAAGTGTGGCATTTTTGTTTGACAACTGTCTTCCCCCAACACCACGACTTTCCAAAATATAGATTTTTTTTTTCCTGGAAGACGTTGTCCAAATGTGTTGACTCCTTCCTGCCTATCACATTGTCGAATCAAACAGCAGCATATTTCGAATCCCCCCATAATTATTTCATCATTTCATGTCATAGTTATATCTTGCTTTTCTTTCCCAGGGAATGCCCCAAGCGGCTAACCACAGGGACTCCAAAAGATCAATGCAACAATCAATAAACTAGGACAATAAAAATATAAACTAAAAATAGATTTAAAAAAAAACAATTCAATTAGGAATAATTCAATAACTCATCACAATGACAGCATAAGGATTGCAGAATATCAACCAACGTCAATCATTAACTGAGCATTAGCATTCGAATAAACGTGACAACTCCGTCCAGATGCTCGAATATCGTGCACCCCTCCCAAGAGCATCTCTGGGTACCTCGCTGGTTAGACCTACTGCAGTGACTTACCCTAGGCATTTTTACTTAGAAGTAACTACCATTGTGTTCAATGGGGCTTACTCCCAGGAAAGCGTGCATGGGATTGTAGCTTTAGTATAGTGAACAATTAAATCTGACTATTTTTGTAGGCATGTACATCAAAGGCTCAAATCCCTTTGCTTAAAAAAAAAAAAAGCATGATTATTTTTCTCCTGATAACGTTGTTGCAATTATTTAAAAGAAGAGGGGATGGTGGTGGAAACAGTTACGGATCCAGCCCGATTTGAGGAAGGGAATGGGCAACACGTCTGTAAAAATATCTGTGACTATAAAAATTCGCTTTGAAGACCCTTGTTGACGTCCCGAAAAAGAAACGGATCGTGCTCTTTGTACAGTGTGAATGAAAACCCAACCTTGGAAAAAAGGTTCTCAAGGCACTTTTTGGTCTTTCCAGGAAAAAGCCTTCACTCCTCCCGCTAATCGTGCCCGTGGCAATGACATCGCGACGCCCCTTCTCACCCCGCGTGCGATCACGGTTCTCTTCCATCAGCTCCACTGCAGTCTCGTCCCCCGTCCCCGCCCCCCCCGCAGAAAACAGCCCCTGGCTCTCAGCGGGAGCGATCCGGGCTCTGATAGGCAGGCCGGATTTTCCCCAGGGACCTGGGAAGGACAGGCGACCCCGCCCCGCCCACCTGTCTGAATGCCACCTGGCGGGCCGGGAGCTGCCCGGCCTTCCCCCGCATGCTCCTCCCACCCTCCTCCTCCGGGAGCTCCCTAACCAATGGCTTGTCCGTCCTCTCCGCAGATCCCTTCCAGCCGGGCTGGGGCTTTAAAGGGATTCACTCGGAGGGAGCCGGGACGACTGGGACCTGTCACCTGAGGGGGCCTCCCGGAGCCGCGAAGCAGGACCAGCGGCGGCCTCGGCGCCCCCCCCCCCCGTGCCGCACCATGCCCCGCTCCTTCCTGGTGAAGAGTAAGAAGGCGCACAGCTATCACCAGCCCCGAGCGCCCGACGGGGAGTACAGCCTCAGCCTGGAGAGCGTCCTGGCTCAGATCTGCGCAGGTAAGCGAGCGCGCCACTGGCCCCGATCGCCCGGGGCGGGCGGGACAGGGTAGGGGCGAGCCCCCCCCCCGAATGCGGATTCACTGCGCCTTCACGCAGCCTGCAAGCGCCAATGCCCCCTTCCCTAGTTGTGCCCCGCCGGCCTCTGAGTACTGCGGGGTCGAGTCCGCGTTAGCGGTGCGTGGAGAGACTAGAAGTCGCCCCCCATGGTGGGGCGCGATTGTGGGGAGGAGGGCCAAACGTGTCGACACGGATTCGTTGCCCGCTGACGGACGTCAGCCCCGATCTGGTGGGGGTTGCAGCGGTTTTTCTCCTACGGATTTGAGGGTGGGGACTACAGAGCCGGGGTTGTAATTAATCCGTGGTTAATCCGCAGCAAGTGGTGGGGTAGGCAGTGGTTTGACTCTCTCTCTCTCTCTCTCTCTCTCTCTCTCTCTCTCTCTCTCTCTTCAGACACTAAAGTCCCTGCCGAGATCAATTTGGGCTTTCCTGACCCAGATGCCCCCCAGGGGCGGTTCTCCCCAGAATCTCAGTTGCCCGATGGGGCGGACGGGGCTTCGGACTCGGCCCCCAGCTGCGAGGGCAGCTTATGCGATCGAGCCGCGGAGCTGGATGACTTCTGGAGGCCGCCTTCGCCCTCCGCCTCACCAGGTAGGGACTGGAGGGGCTCGGGTGGGTGCGAAGCGCGATGCGCGGCCCTGGGCTACTGGGAGGCGGAGCCTCGGTTTACCCCTTATTCATACTCCGGCATCTCACCCACGGATTCAGCCAGGAAGGGGGCCCGTGTCTGCGTTCTCCCCCCAGCCCCTTCGCAGGTATGCCACAGCATTGCCCGGGGAAGGGAGAAGGGAAGCTGCGCTTCTGCCCTCAGATGCTGTTCCTGTCCACCGTTAGGCAAGAGGAGGCGATTGTGGGACCGCCAATAGCTGGGCTCTTTTTTAAACGTGGCCGTCTTCGGCCTCTGAATTCCGCGTTTGCAATCCGCTTTCCAGCTAGCTAAAACGGGGCGCGGGCGGGAGAAAACAACATGTAGGCTCACCTTGAGTGGAAAGTCTTAATGTCCCGCGCGCCCTCGACGGCTCCCAGGGCAAAAGGAAGCAAACGCGTGAGAACAGGGCTTGGCAGCGTATTTATTGTCAAAGCCCCGAAGTGCATTTGGGGGCTGCGAATGGAGGTGGGGGGAGGGCGTGGGCGTTTAACCTTTCAATGCGGGCGTTTTCCCCATGAAAACTGCAGCGCTCCCCCAGTTCTTTCTCCCCCCCCCCCGAAAAGGAGCTGAATGTCTCCAGCTACAAACCCGCAGCCCCACCCCGCCCTACCCCGCCCTGGCAACGGGAGACATCTCGTTGTGTCAAAGGCGATACAGATTTCCAGCAAGAGGAATCCGCATTGTGGCTGGGAAGGGAAAGCCCTCCCTCCCAACGGACAGGGGGGCGCCAAATCGATTGCGTTTAGGGGTCAGGAACAGACCCAGTTAAAATGTTACAAAAGGCTCAGCTAGGAAACCCAGCCGGAGTGGGGAAAGAAAAGGGCACCTTTGGGGCGACGACGCCTCGCTGGCCCCAGTCGCTTTCCCCGAAGCGAAGTGCTTCCTTCCCCCGCTTAGACCCCAGTTCGACCCGTTGCGACACCTCGAGTCTGCGGCGCGCGGCTCCTCCTGCCTTTGATGTGGTCGCACCCGGGACGGGAGGAAGCTGCGCCCCGCGCTCGGCATCAGCTCGATCGTGCTGAAAAAGAGACCGTGCCCTGGAGATCTCCAGCCATTTGCTGGTGCGCCTTCCGACAGACAGACAGATAAGACAGAAGTTGGGAAAGAACTTTTGGCGGAGGGGGATGCTAGAGAGAGACTGCTCGGATCTCGAAGGCAGCAAAAAGGCGACAAAGTCAGCGGACAGAGCCAGAATTGTCTTCGCCAATCCGGACCAAAAGGGGCTCATCCTAATCACGTGTCCCTACAAGGCTTTAAATGTTCTCGTTGCCGCTGGGCGCAAACCAAACTGCGCTGAGAAGTCCCTTCTTCCTCAGTGGCTTCTGAAAAATCAGGCTAGTCAAAACTGCCTCTAGGAGCCCGTCGCTTCGTAGGCCTGCCCAGTCATCCCTCTCTCCCATACTGTCGGTTTCCTAGCCGATATTGGGGCGGGGGGGGGGAGGTCCGGTTGCCCCCCTAGTTTCTCGGGCTAGCGACAATTCGATTCAGTAGATATTTTCAGGCTACCTGGAGATTTCATGCATCCGCGTGGCATTTTATGGTGATTGTGATTTGAATGCCCATCAAAGCGAATCAGGGACGTGTAAACATACAAGGGCGAACCGAGTCAATATTTCTCTCTCTCTCCCTCACGCAGACATGTTGTCGCCTGTGCCTTTGCGGATCTCACCCATTAGAAATGGTTTATAATGTTTCCAAAAGAAGTTTGATCCCTTGAACATAGTGAGGCTTACTTCTCAGTGGACACACATAGGCTGCTCTGCCTATGCTTGCCTCGGTTTGCTTTGGATGGAAAGCAAAAGAAACCAGTTTAGTTACTGTCCAGAAGAGCGTGACATCTAATGTACAGATGCAATGAGAAATGATGTGCCATCTATATGCATGCACCCCTATTAATAATGCCTTCTTCACATCTGAAGTTCTGGCACATTAACTCCTTTCCAGCTTCAGATTTGAAGCTGTGCCATTAGCATACATGTACAAATAAAGACAGTCCATTTGTGAAAATGTGAGATTTGCTTGTTCAGAAGACTATTTTGCCAGAACATGCTGTGGCATAGCCTTTATCCCAAACGCCCTGACATTGGTATATGTCACTGAAATGACGTTGTAGTGATGCTGCATGGCTGAGGATTGGGAGCTGAAATCTCATGCTTTGGGGTTGTAAAAGTACTAGGATTGCATATTTTCAGAACTACACACATGACTGTTCGGGAACAGGCCCGAAGTTCCCTCTAGCCCAGGATTCAAACAGCAGCCAGTCTTTCCCCAATGTTCGTAGCCAGCACCCAAGGCACATTTTGTGCATTGGTGTACTTTCTGCTAAGGACAGAATGTTAGTCATTCCGGGCAATAGAAAGTGGTTCTGTTTAAGCATAGGGCTGGTTTGCTTGTTCCCATTGATTTTCCCAAGGAATGTGGGGAGGGGGGTCGGCGACCTACCCCTTTGAATCATCTCTGCTCAGTTCTTCCTTGTGCATCTACTCCAAGCCGTGCTCTGCCTGTCTGCCTACAGCCCCCAACTCCAGATGGGCTCCATTAGTTGGCATTGCAAACGTTGAGCTCCATGGGTCTGCTGCCCACCCTAACCCACCAACTCCAGCTCTGCCATTTGTTGGGGCTTCAGGTGGTGTGGCAGAGATATGCTTGACAGTGCCTGGATGCTGTGACAAAATTTTTAAAAATAGAAACGCTTAGAATTTCTATCCTTTTTTCGGTTTTGGTGACAAACGGAAATCGCTGACAGATCCGAACTAATGGGGCTACATTGTGGTGAAGGTTGAGAATAGAGACATTAATCTTCTTCATTTTTCAGCAAAAGAGATCTGAGGATTTGAGAAACTGAGTAGATAGCATAAAACTGAGCCGAGATTTGGTCCGTCGTCCCCCTGCCCTGCTCCAGTAAATGAAATAATTGACAATGGGGAATTTTTTTTCCCTAACTTTCAGGTGCCTACATAGGCAATAACTTCAGAAACAAGAATCAACATTACTAGATTCTAGTAAAAATCTAGTACTAGTACTAGATTCTAGTACTAGAAAAATAAAGTTGGCTGACAGCTGCTGCTCTGGAAAGAGACTGAAAACACCCTTCCTACTCCATTGGCTGGTAGGATTATGACATCATTGGTCAGTTCCTTCAGCTACTGTGGGCTAGTGATTGAGCTGTTTTTTTGTTCACTTTGTTAGCTCTCTCCCATATCCTCTTGGGCTTTAAAAGTGAGAAGGTGGCCATTTTTTTAGGCAGTGGCCCTTCTGCCACTGAACCTGAGGCATGGTGTTCCCAGTGCCACCACTGTCTTTCCTCCACCATTTGGGTGGTTTTGAGGAACTGCAAAAAGTAGTGGACTGGTCAGAAAAGGAAGCCAAGGGACACCATAAGGCGGGAGAGGGAAATGGCTAGATTTGAGTGAAAGGAGAGGCAGGGGAGGGTGTGCATTTAGGATTTCTACAGCCTCCCTGATCGCAGAGGGAATGGCCCTCAGAAGGGGGTGTGAAGTAGACTGGGATCAGTGGGTACTGGATATTTTTCTAATGGGCCAACACCATTGTTTTGGAGAATTTAGCTGTCCAGCCCAATTTAGCTGTCCAGAAGAGGATTCTTCAAACTGTTGAAAAATGAAATGAGAATGGAGCTTAGCTTTCAGGGGTTACATGCCGGCCAGCCACTATGTAATGTGACTCAATTTGATTTCTATCAACTCTTTATCTGATGTACCAAGCTGAGCAAAGTGGCATCTTTTAAAATGGTGTTCTCTCAGTGGTGGCATTCAAATAAATGAACAACCGGTTCTATGACGTCATAGCCGGAGCCAAAAAAACCCCGAAGCGAGCCGAGGTAAGCGAGTGGGCGGGGCCCAGCCATTTAACAACCGGTTCTATAGAACCTGCGCGAACCCCCTGAATCCCACCACTGTGTTCTCTTATATTTATTGCGTGTTGGGGGGGGGGACTGTTCTTCACCCCAGCATGGCTTTTTTTTCTAGCAATCCCAGCTGTTGCTAGTATCGCTTGCATCTTTCTTTTTAACTGCAAGCATTTTGGGGACAGGAAACTATTTACTGATTAATTTTGCTATATGACTTTGTTGAAAATCAGATTACTTTTAATAATCATAATAACAGGGCCGTGGTTTACTGTTTACTGCACCAGGGCATAACAATACGGAAATAGTATCTGGGTTTTCTAATGTCAATTCCTTTGATATTTTGTAAGGATTCATGTAGGTTCTTTGTCAGATCTTGTGGGTGTGAAACAAACACAGTCAAACAAACACATCATAATCCTCTCCAACTTCCCAGCACTGATGCACCCACAATGCAGCGGCAGTGGTGTAGCTGAGGCATCTGTTGCTCAGGGAAAAGAAGATTTTTTAGCCTGCCCAACTCCATGACGAAATCAAATTTAAATTTTTAAGTAAATAAATAAAAGTTTTTTCTGGTTAGTTGGTCATAATGTTTGATAGAATACAGATAGTCCAACATTGTTTGTTTAATTGCATTCCATATTATCTCTCCAATGATAAATAACAGTGGTCCCCAAACTGCGGGTCGGGACCCACCAGAGGGTCGTGAGCTAATTTTAGGTGATTCACAAACCACCTAGAGCAGCCATATTGAAAATATGGGAAGATGGGATGCTAGAAAGGGAGAGAGCTGTATGGTGGTTTTGCTTGTGTCAAGGTTGTAAATACACTTTTTTTTTCCTTTCTGATTAACTTTGCTGTTGGAAAATGGCTAAGAAAAACTGATTGCTGCATTCTCAAGAAAGCAGGAGGCTCTGGTGTCGCAATGACGGCACTTCTGGCCATGGTATCACTTCTGATGGGTATTCTACATATTGTCATTTTAAAAAGTGGGTCCTGGGGCTAAAAAATTTGAGAACCACTGATATATACAGTAATATGATGATATTATTCATACTAAGGTTTTCATGGTTTTTAGTGCTAGGAAGTTAGATAGGTTTGGGCACTGAATGGTTAACACCTCATCTCATATTATTGTAAATTCTTATTTTGTTGTTAAAAGAGTATTTTCCTCATGTTTGGATCATTTAGTTCCCTGCACTTGGGGTATGCAGTCTTTAATTTATTATCACGTTCATTGTGGTTAATGGACTTCAGTGCCTCTTCAGTAAAATTTTCACATTAAAAAACAAAATACAGTGATAGGATTTGAAACATTACTAAACAATCAATCCCCTTACTATTTATGTAATTTATTTGAAAATTACATGTATTTAAATATTTATGTATTTATTTGAAGAATTTATAACCCCCCCCCCTTTCCCATGCCAAAGCAAATACCCAAGGTGGCTTACAGAGAACATAAAAGTACAATGTAATAAACAATAAGTAATGAAAATCAACAAAAAACAGTAAAACATTAAACATTTAACACAAGCACACAGAACATTCAAAACAAGGCACAACCCAGCACATTTCATCAGGCCATGGGAAGGGTTAGGGTTAGTCCTATTCCAGACAGCAAATAGTCAACCCTACAGTGTGTGGTAGTGATAAAATAGTGTGACGTGAGACAGGTTAGGTGAAAACATATACTTTATTTTTTGTACCCTTTTTGGGGGGGTGGGAGGTCAGTTATAACTGACAATAATATATAAATACTTTACCATTTTAAAAAGGTTAAGAAAAGAAATTTCCCTAAGCCGGCTGATGCTATCCAAGTTATTACATAGGAGAGATAATCGAGAGAGGGAGCCTTGCTTGAGAGAGTGGGGGGAGGGGAGAGGGAGGAGAAGGGGGAGGAGACAAAGACAAAGAAACAACTAGCCAATAAGCCCTCATAATGCTATGTCACGGCATTCCATGCAGTTCTCATAACAGTAATTACTTTCTGGGGGCAAGCAAATTCCCAGGTAAAGAAAATTCCTAGGTCCAAATGTAATGGACTCTTTTAAAGTAAATTAGTCATGATTAAATCCCACTAAAATCAATGAGATGAGTTAGTTGCAAGTAACAAGTTCAATTAATTTCAGTAGGTTTTTCTTATGATAGAACCCAGCAATTAGAAAAATATATCTGCAACAGAAGCACAATGACAGGAAAAGTCTCTAGATCTTTTGCAGGAACCTAATAGTGACAGCATCTTTCACTAAAATGGATCATGCAACAGAGAGGCACTTGGTAACATAAAATGAGAATAAGTGAGAGAATGTACTTATGAAGCCGGCTGATTTTTGAAATACTGGCAGTGAATTTGAGAATTTTAGGGGGACGGGACCATTCAAACATTGATGGTGCTGAATTTAGAAGATTAGACATCCAATTACAGGACCATTTCATAGAATACCAGCAGCAAGTGATTCATCTCATCCCAGGATGTCCTGCTTCAGCTTTCTGTGAGAGGTCAGCTGCTTGGATGCTTCATGTCCCACCTGCCTACAGGTAGAAAACTAGCATGCCAGGGAGAAGGGGTCTTCCAATATTCTACGTATATTTCTATGTGAGGGAAAGCAAAACATGCCATTGTCATCACCTCTTCCCCCGGCATGAATTAAAATGGTCCAGGAACAGCTGAACCATTTGATTCTATGGAAATGTTTTTTAAAGCCATACCTTAACATGCCTCTGTCTACTGAGCTGCTACTGCTATCCTTGACTACGTCATGTATTTTGTCTACTTTGAAACCTGCTCCTTGAGCACCTCAACGTTTTCAAAAATTGGCACAGATACAGGAAGGTTTGTTCCAGGCATCTTATGGAGAAGTCTTTTCTCAAACATCACCCTTTGAGAATCCAAAATGTCTGGTGTTGCTGGAGAACTGAAATTATGTAAATGGTCTCAGATTCATCCAGGCACCAAATCCCCATTCTGTGCTGCAGCTAAGTACAGTGAACCCTCGAATGAAGAGACCTTGTTTTAACAAATTTTGGAAATTTGCTGCTTTCAAAACGAGCCATGTTTGATGCCTGCACTTGCGTATTGCCATAAATGCATTTGGACTGAATGGACTTTTGGCATGAACAGACACTCCTTTCATCCATCAGTCCATTAAATTGAGAGTTTAAATGTATGTGTAAGTGAAGCCATTGCATACTCCAGTATTCTACAACCTGTAGGCTATGACCCGAAGGACAAAGCATCATGGGGGGGGGGTGTCACAGCAACCTTTCAAAGCCTACCCCTTACAGGAACAAAAATGGCTCAAGTTTCACTCTCACTTATTTTACACAATTATCCACATTCATGACAGGGGAGGGGGTGGGCAGATTGGGCTAGATTTGTGGTGTGTCACCAGTCTCTTATAAGATTGTGGCATGAAAAACATTGAAGACCACTGGCATAGTCTTTGATATGGCCGCCTTGCGTGCCTATGAGCAGAAAGTCGGGGTATAAATTGAATAAATAAATAATAATATACCCTGCCTCCATTTTCTTCCCCTTTGTCATCTCTCTTATGTAACCCCCTGGGCTATAAACTGCTTGGGGCAGAGATAGTCTTGTAAAATACCATGCGCAAGGGTGGTGGTGGTGGTGGTGGTAACGATAATTGTTGAAGTCAAAAATACTGTGGAATTTCTGCAGACAGATAAACATCGGGTGTATAATATACCAGATTTTACATTAATGGAAAAGAAGGATTATAGATGTGGCAACACCTGTGCACAAATTGAACATAAAGTAATCAAATATAAAGTCCTTCAGACTGAATTAGAACAACTTTGGCAAGGAATGGTGAAGATTGCGTCAGTTGTCTTGGGTGACTTAGGAGCCATACCCAAGAACTTGGAAAAACACCTTCGCAGATGTCAATGAAATAACCCATTGGCGTAGCTAATGAAAGTGTAGCCTGGTGCAGAGGGCAAAATGATGCCTTGGAAGCAGCGGTGTCATGCAGCTGGAACGCTGGGCGGGGAAGACGGCGTGGAAGACGGCTAACACGGGGGCGGGGAAGACAGCGAAACAGACCGGTACGCAACGGGCGGGCTGCCGCTCACTTGTTCCTCCCGCCCAGCGTTCCGGCTGCATGACGCCGCTGCTTGGAAGTGACATCACAACAGGACGTAACATCACAGTTGTATTTTTCATTTTTTGAGGGGTTTTTTTTTTGCCATAACTTTTGATAGAATGAAGATATTACACTCCAATATATTTCATTGCATTCTGTATTAAATTCTGCATAAAATTGTATATAACATGATGGAATAATTATATTATATTATATTATATTATATTATATTATATTATATTATATTATATTATATTATATTATATTATATTATA